>CM059871.1:23197508-23784932 GCA_030490815.1 Acer saccharum
TTTCCCCAGGAATAAATGATGCCAATTAGTAATATATCGTTGGAATCATCTACAATGAATTAGTTGTTTCGTCTTTCATTTAACTTTTTAAAAACATTATTTTAGGATTTAATAATGTTAGTACTTAGTAACGAGGGATACAGGCCCAGCCCTAGGGGGAGCCAAGTGAGGCAACCGCCCCTAGGGCTCCGATTGTAAAGGGCCCTAAATTGTAATTTTTTAAAAAAAAAAAAAAAAAAAAAAAAAAAAAAAGGTAGCAATATTTGCACCCCTCAAAAACTGTAAAATGAACCCTTTTGGTAGGTACACCCCATTACAACTTTTTAAAATATGAAATCTTGTAATCACACCCCACACATTACCAATACGCCCTTTTTTAATTTTAAAAATATTATAAAATATATCTAAAATACAAGTTTTTTATTTTGCACATTTTAATGTCTATTAGATCTCATTTTTTTTCTTTATTTTATATCCGCATAAAAAAAAATGGAGACATCTCCTATCCTATGTCTTTATCTTTCCAGATGGAATGTTTTTTTTTTTTAAAATGTAAAATACAAAATTAAAACAGTTAAAGGAGTCATACTCTTAAATTTTGGAGGCCATCTTTTTCTAATCTAATGATGGAGGAGGCAGCACCACCCTCCTCCATCTTTTCTGGTAGAATGATAATGATTTCCCCACTTTTTGATTTGGATTTTTTGTTTTTCTTTATTATTTTTAATTTGATTTAGTTTTTATTTTTTTAAATAAAAGATTTAATTTTTTTTTTTTTTGAAAAAGTAAATAGTTATTGGTTATCTTTGGAGGTCGACGCTAATGGTTTATCTTGTTTCAGGCATTGCCTGATCGCCCCTGTCTCTTAGTTGTTTTTCTTGTTCTGGGCTTTGCCATCCTTTGTACCAAATTTTTTTTTGAAAAAGTAAATAGTTATAAAATTTATTCTATTTTTAAATTAAAATATTTAATTTAATTAAGGGTAATGTAGGAATTTTAAAAATATATAAATTTGGGGTGTATATACAGTTTTAGAGGGGTGCAAATATTGACACTTTTAAAAAAAAAATTGATTTTAAAATATAGTCCATATAAGATTTATACAAAACAGGTTAAATGACTTTAAAAATGGTCTACCATACACATAATTTTTTAAGAAAAGGCCCACCAATGGAAACCTAACACATAAATTGACTTTAAAAATGGCTAACTATACACATAATTTTTTTTATTAAAAAGGCCCATCAATGGAAACCTATTTATCATTATTATAACAACATTGGATCAAGGGTGTTGATGGGTTGAATCCTAGTAACACTTGTGTTTGTCACAAATAATCCTCTTTTATATCTCTAAAAAAAATTAAGAAAAAAAACTCAAAACACTCTTTATACGAAAATTCAAAAGTCATTGTTTAATTTGTACTTTGCTGCTAATAGGAAAATTAGTAATTAAAAAAATACACTTCTTTTTTTTTTTTTTTTTTTTTTTTTTTAATTAGTACTTTTGCCATTAAAAATGTGAGACGAGTAAGATTTGAATGATATATTATTTGATAAAAGTATAAAATTTTTATTTTGGTAACTTTTTTTTTGTTGCTATTTTATTGTGTTATAGTCTTAAGTTTGAGTTATTATATTGATTTTTACAAGTATTTAATAGAGAAAAAAAAAAATCAAATAAATATACATAGAGTATCGAGGGTCTCATTTTCTATAGTTCGCCTCGAATCCCGAAAATCTCAGGGCCAGCCCCGTAAGGATACAAAGTCGAGAATATGATCGAAGGGTATGCCTAAATTGACAACAATTTCTTTACTACACGGCCTTATCCCGGCCAACAAAAGCTTTTTAGTGCAGTGTTTGGTTATGCAAGGTTTTGGACTCACCTAAGCTAAACTCTAGAACTCATTAAAGAAGTGATGATCTAAATATTATCTTTATCTCGATTGCTGCAATTAGATAATAACAAAGAAAAAAAAAAATCATCTAAAATTAGTTATAAAAAAAGAAAAAATGAATTTAAAATAGAGAACATGTTTCCAAATCCCAAAACAGCACCTTCCTTAATGCGAGAGTTAATTAATGGTTCATAGGGTGATGTTGTGGTCGGTTTTGTTACCTGTTCTTGCAAGCAATGCTGCTCGTGGGTTTTTAGTAAAAATGCTCTACTATTTTAGAGGGTTAATTGTAAGTATACCCTAAAATCAAAATCAATTGCAATACTATCCTACTTTTCTCAAATCGCCTTCCCTTATAACTACATCACATTAATTAACCTTATTTATTACTTTAACCGACCATTTACCAACCAACTTATCAAACAAATGAACTAAACACTATCTAACCATTTTCATACTCTACACTGCTTTGTTCTCCATACTTTTCTTTTTCAATTTTAGGTTTTTAAAATATTGGAGAATAATATTATATAAAGTAGTTTGAAGGTAAGTATTACATTTTAAATTTATTTTTTCAACCTCATATCCTTATCTTGATGGAATTCACATATCTCCTTGAATTTTGTTTTTAATTCCATTGGAGATTGGATCACCATGAAAAATCAGTGTCGGGACAAGATGACCGGTTGTTGGTCACCAAGTCCCGAGACTTTTTTGCCTCGGGACAAGGTGACCCGATGTCGGGTCACCCTGTCCCGAGTGTGACAAGCTTTTTTCCATGGCTTCGAAGCCATGAAAAAAAAAAACCTCAGGTTAGGCTAACCCGACATTGGGTCACCCTGTCCCGATACTTTTTTACCTCAGGACAAGGTGACCCAGTACCGAGTCACCCTGACTTGAAGCATTTTTTCATGGCTTCAAAGCCATGTAAAAAGTTTTGGGTCAGGGTGACTTGGGTGGAATTGGTGGAAAATGTCACCTTTTTGAACTGATTTGGCCCCGAATGAGTACTTTAATAAGTTAAGTTTAAAAGACACATATTATGGTGAACTACCAAAATTGCCCTTAGATCATCAGTTTTTTATTCTTTTTGTACTTGCGTCTCCACACTTCCAACAAAAATGACAGTAGTCCCAACTTAGAAACTCTCTTTCTCTCTACAATAAACTTGTCCCCTACAGCAAAAAGTTCAAGGTTGCCTCCCCTTTCTTCTTCAACTTAGAAAGAAGTGGATGTTCTTCAGTACAACAAGGTAATATATCTCTTAAATACTTCTTTTCTATAATGGGTTTCTGAGTCTTGTAACACTTTTTCCGTTCCTTTTCATTTGTTCTCTGAGTCTTTTGTAAACCTTAAGCTGGTTGTGAGAAATTTGAATCTCCAAGCCTTTTAAAGAAGTTTATGAGCCTTTTTAAGTAGTGTCCGAGCCTTTTCATTTGTTCTCCGAGCTTTTTAAAGAATTTTAAATATTTTAAATCTCCGAGCCTTTTAAAGAAGTTTCTAAGCCTTTTAAAGTAGTGTACGGACCTTTTGTAAACTTTAAGCTGGTTGTGAGAATTTTGAATCTCCGAGCCTTTGTAAGCTCTATCCGAGCCTTGTAAGATGTTTCCGAGCCTTTTCAAGTTGTGTCCAAGCCTTTTGCATAGCCGTTTGGTTTGTCAATGAAGAACTTTCTGAGTTTTTTGAATTAGTGTCCGAGCCTTTCAAGTAGTGTCCGAGCCTTTTCAATATCCTCACCCAATGTTGTAAAAAGCGCTAGGCGCTAGTCGGGCGGCGACCCCCCGCCTAGTGCCTAGGCCGCCTAGTCGGGGACTAGGCGGGGACTAGGTTGACGGTCGGAAGTCGGACGGTCGGAAGTCGACCGGCCGGCCAGTCAGAAGCTGATCGGTGGCCAACTGGAAATTTTTTTTATAGTTTTTTTTTTTTTTTTTTATATATATTTTGTTATAACTTGTAATTGATTAAGTGTTTATAGTGGATACTACTTTGTATAAATTGAAACAAAAATATGTATGATACATTGATACTATAATATTTAATTCTTTTGAACATTTAACAAACAAAGATACAATTTTACGGCTGGGCCAAAAGGGTTCATGGACCAAATGATTCTGGGCAAAAGTGGAACTTGGATCAAAAAAATCCAGACCCAATGAATTAAAAAAAAAATTAAACTTAAAAAGTTAAATGTTTTTTAATGTTTAATTGTTTATAGTTCAAATTTGTTTATGTTTGTTTTACAATCAGTTTGTACTATACACTTTGTAGTACAACGTGCAAGTAAACCATGCACAATAGACTAGGTACAAGTTAACAATGCAGTCAGCAGTCAACAGTCAACAACAACAATTTAAATAATATCTATTAAATATATAACTAAAACAGTGATGAGAGGAGTGACCGGCGAGAGTAGAAGACCAGCGAGAGAGAAGATCAAGTTCGACATCGACGGCGATGACGACGGCGACGGCGACGGCGATGACGACGGCGACGGCAATGGCGATGGCGAAGACGACGGCGATGGCGACGGTGAAGACGACGGCGACGACGAAGACGAAGACGACGGCGACGACGAAGACGAAGACGAAGACGACGGCGACAGCGAAGACGACGGCGGCGGCGACGGTGAAGACGACGGCGAAGACGACGGCGACGGCGAAGACGACGGCGACGGCGAAGACGACGGCGACGGCGACAGCGAAGACGACGGCGGCGGCGACGGTGAAGACGACGGCGACGACGACGGCGAAGACGACGGCGACGATGACGGTGAAGACGACGGTGACGGCGACGGCGACGACGACGGCGAAGACGACGGCCACGGCCACGGCGACGGCGAAGACGACGGCGACGGCGACGGTGAAGACGACGGCGACGGCGACGGCGACGACGACGACGGCGATGGCGAAGACGACGGCAACGAAGGCGACGGATGAGGGTGGCAAGAACAGAGGAGAAATTCAAAGAAGACCAGGTTCGATTTGGATTTTTTTTTCTTTCGAAAGTCAACGTCGACTTCCGCCGTTGACCACCGCCGACTTGGACCGACTTGTGTTAGGATTATGCTCAATAGCAAGAGTGTAATGTTGTAATTAACAATCTTTTTCATATTAATAAAGTGATTTCTGGTTTAACAAATCGTATAGCATTTATAGTTTATATTATAATTGTCAAAGTAAATAATCATAAGGTCTAAAGACTATGGGAAAAGAAGAATTGTTCGTACATCTGGATATGTATGTGGTAGACACAATTCTTTAGTTAGTCTTGAATAATGTTCACAACTTAAGTTAAAGGTTGGGCACCTTTATCTTGTTAAAGTTGTAGAATTCTTTTGCTAGCATTTGAGTGGGATCAAATGAGATATGATGAGTCTAAAATCATCGGAGTGTCTTCGAGCAAAAGGATCTAGTGCACTGGGTGCATTGAACTGGATCACAATGAAAAGCTTTATCTAGAACCGTCAGTAGATAATAGTCTTTTCATTATCAGGACAATCGGAGGGTCTATCTTAATCCTGAGATAAATGATGGACTTATGGTTGCAAGTGATATCATTTGAGTTATCAATGAGTACGATTATATCGCATAGTCTATCCTCGATAGTTTGGTGATATTCATTTGTTAATCGATAGAGGACTTCATTTATAGATATGGACATCGTGGCTCCATTTAATTAAATGAGAGTATAATATCATCATATGGATGTTTTGAGGTAATTGGATATTAAATCTCAACGTTGAGTTTTCGATAGTGTCTATTGAAAACATGGCTTCTGGACAAGTCAAAATATCCAAGTTCAAAACGTGGTCATATGAGTAAATATGGTAACTTGGAGAGTTATAGGCGGTCTATGAACTCTTGGCGATTACTGATATTAATCACGAGGATACACTATCTCCAATATGATTGTCTAGGGTATGAATGAGGAGCATCTTCCTTTTCTATCTTTATTTAAGAGTTCAGTTTTAGCTCTTTAGTGGAATGAGTTAAAATTAATGGATCGGACCTAAGTGAATCATTTGTTGATTGTGATTAGGTTATGTCTATTGAAGCTTAAATTTAGATGGCCCGCCAAGATCCCCAATCCACACGGACTTGCATGGATCACTTGATATATTCTACCGGACCAATTTAAGGGTCCATCTAGAATTGCATTTAATATATTAAGAATATAATTTGCACATTATTTAAGTAATGGGCTGCTCAATTATATTAATATATTAATGAAAGACATGTGGGCTTGTTTCTTTTAGTAAGAATGGGTCTGGTTCACATGTGGGCTTTTTATTTAAAGTCCAATGGATTAAATGAAATAGGAAAATAATATTAGGCCCAATCTTATGCAAGTGGGGCGGCTAGGTTAATGTTTTAACCTAAAAATATTATTTTGTTTCATTTGTTTTAATTAAATAAGAATTAATTAATTTATTGATTAATTGTTTAATTAAAGAAACAAATCTTTCCTAAAAGTAAAAGACTTGTTTGATAAGTAAATAAATAAATTAGTTTTATTTATTTAATCAAATAAGGAGTCTTTTTATTTAGTCAAAATAAAAGAATAAAAATCAAGGAGTTGGATTAGGGTTTGAAGTCTTAAAAGACATGTGTTTTTTGGGTGCAATACAACTCCTCTTTTGTAGAGGAAAATTGCGGCAACCCTAGGCAAAAGCACATGAAGAATTCGGCCACCCTATAAGGAAAGAAGGAAGAAAATTTGGCCACCTATATAAGTACTCTTATAGATTTCGGCCACCACAAGAAATTGTGCTTGAGTTTTTTATTTCTTTCTTCTTCTTCTTAATTCACAGAGAGTTTTTATTCTAAAAAGACAAAAAGGAGTGTTAGATTATTCTTTGATAGTATACTATTGCTTAATCATCAATAAGCTTGTGTATACGATATCGATCTAGGTTCACGCGAGTTTCGATCATTAGATTGAGAACTCAAAAGTGACCGGAATAATCTTAGACATTCTTTTGATTGTTTTGTGACTAACAAAGAAAAGAAAGTTTTTGTTTGGTCCATTCACAGGTTTGCAATTCAAAGAAAAGGGAGACCACGCTCCTAGGTGATCCACGTTCGTGCTCGGATTGAAGGTCTTGCGGATTACCATCGACGTAAGTCAATCGGATCATGCGACAAAAGGTAATTTACTTTTGTTAATGTATATGCATGTTTATTGATTAAAAGGGTTTAAGGTTCATAAAGGAAAAAATTTTAAAAGTCACTAAATCATTTTTAGTATCGCTTCCGCTGCGTTTACTACTTTTGTTATTATTTTTCCCTACAACTTGGACCGACGTTGACCGACTAGCTCCGCCTCGCTCCGCCTAGCTCCGACTTTGACCGACGTTGACCACAAACGCCTAATACAGCCGATTACCCCAAAGTCATGGCGAAAGAGCGCCGCCGACCGACTCGGCGGTGCCTTTTGCAACACTGTCCTCACCCGAGCCTTTGTAAATGTAATCCAAGCCTATTGTGTAAACATTTTCTTAACATCTTATTTAGACATCTGTGAAAATATTTTATAGTCCTGGGTTTTTATTAATGGTTTGTGATGATTAATTTGACAGCATAATGACTCGAGTTAGAATAGTAATATCTTACAACAGTCGATGAGATCAGTTACCCGATGGAAGTCAAAGGTTTGTTGGATCCGATAACCAAGGAATGTATGTGTCAAAGAATATGACTAACGAAGAATTGGTGGTGATTGTGCATACCATTATGAAGTGTGATGTAAACAAATTCAATGTTGATCTACAGTCAATATCAATCTGAAAGTATACAAACGTAGTAAAATTGCTTAAGGCATACCTAGAGGGGGGGCGGCGGTGAATAGGTTTTTACACCTTTTTTTCAATCCCTTGAACAAACTTTCGTTTGTCCCTCAAGGTAGCCTTACACACAACAAAATAAACTAAGAAAGACATACATAGACAATATGAGAATATAATCATGTGAACAAGGTCTAAGTATATCACCTAGTTGTGTGAGGTATAAGAACAAATAAACACAACAACAAATAAAGCTTGTATCTCAATAGATGTTCAATGAGTTACAAGAGTGATCAAATATCACTATACAAAAATTACAATATACAAAAGAATCATATATAAAAAAAAATGATCAAAAGAATGAATCCACAAATCACACTTTACAAATACTTGCTTCACTACATATCACAAGTGAATAATATAAAACAAGATAATAACATACACAAATAAAATATAAAAGATAGAGATAGGAAGAATTAACACAAGAGATTTTTTAACGTGGTAAAACCTCCAAGGAGGAAACATCCACGGGTTGAAATACAACCATTAGGGTACTATATATATTGGATGATAAAAATACAGAATCCACAAAGTGACCAATCTTTAGCTCACCCAACCTAGTGGAGTCTAAGTCTACCCAACCCTATTGGAAAGTATGAGATCCCTTAATGATGCAAAACCACCATTTGGACAACACACAAAACCAACATCGATGGAAGATTAGAAATTCCTCAAGAGTGCATACACCTCCCGTGTACCCCGCTCTTTTGGAGTCTATGTCTAACCATACACCTAGGCTTACCAATATAATAGCAAACTCCCTATCCAAGGCACTCATGCCTCTAGGGAGCCTCTCATGCATGACTATCCGAGTTATCCCGACTCTAGCCATGACTTCTTGCTTGCCTATCCGAGCCATCCTGACTCTAGACAAGTCTTCTTGCTTGGCTATCCGAGTCATCCCGACTCTAACCAAGACTTCATGCCTTTTACAAGGACTTCCTAGTGTGATCATGTGAATGCAAATGATGCAAACAACCAATTCAACATAGAACATGTGATCAATACATTACATGGTACAAATAGACCTAAACATGTGATATCACAAGTAATAAAAGTCTAGATGCAAAATACAAGAATAAAACCTAAAGCATGTGTAAACACCAAACACATAAGCTCAAAGTCTCATTCACACATACAACACTTGAACAAAATATATTCATGAAGTACAAGTTCAAGATGCTATCAACATACAATAAAGTGCTAGATATATATGAGATTCAATCAATCAATATTCTAGCCAAAAATATAGAGCAAGGATTTAAGATGTAAATCAATTAAATCCTAGATTGCTCTAAAACACATACAAATACAATAATCCTAGATTTCATCAATCAAAGGATCAAATCAAATCTCAAGGTCATTTATCACAAAATTGATTCAATCAAATCACAAACAACCTAAGATATCAACCTAATTATAATACAACTCACAATCATGTGAAAAACCTAGAATCATGGAAACTAGTTCACATTTGTCTCTAAATAGACTTTTGATTAGGATTGATTGTGAAGCTATCTTTCTCAATAGCAATCACCAAACATACAAGTATATATAGAAGAAGAAACCCCAAGCAAATTGAAGGTTATAAAAGAAGAAATCCCAAAGATTAGACCACTAGAAAAATCGATCAAACAGCTGCCAAACCACTTGGAAAAGGTGGAGAACTCGATATGAACGATCTCCAACTTGAATCACTCAATTCCGACTCCGTATGAAGATGTTATGGTGTTTGGAAGGTGAGAAAATTTGGGAGAAACAATCTGACGGGATTTTACAATTTTTCTTCTTGAAAACAAAATGGAGGGAATGAAGGGAATTTAAAAGGAGGAGAGAGAGAGATTTTCCAGGCCAATCAGAGGTGGCCACGTCACCCACCTCGTGGGGGACGCGTGGGTCACACGGGACCAGAGGGGTCCTCTGGCCGTGGGTCCCACGGCTCCCACACGGCTTGGGCCACGTGGCCTCTTGGCCACGCTATCCTCTCGCACGCTCCCTCATGTTCTTCAGCCGTATCTTAGGCATCCGAACTCCGATTTTGAATCCATTTTTGGATTACGAACCGTGACTCCCTCACACACGACGATGACTACACAACTTTAAAAAATGGTTGAGAAATCATCTTAGAAAATGACGATGAAGTCAACTCAACGAATGAGAATGAAAAGTAGCGTAGCTACATCGTTTGGACTCGAACTTAAATGAATGAGTAACTGAAATGACTAGAACTCAATAAGGAATCATAATAGAGCATATTCAAGTCCAAATACAAAAATACGGAAACATACAAACACAAAGACACACACATATGCTATTTCCTAGACATAGTCCTAGAACATACAATAAGCAAAGTTTGTCAAGATAGTATAAATGCATGAGCATATATTATCAAGTGTGTGAAAGTGATATATAAATAATGTTTAACCATGAAGGAACACACAAGGATGCCATGTGTGTGTGTGTGCCTAGCCTTGTAAGAGATATAAGGTCTTATATTACCTTTGATGATCAATGAAGCACATATCTCTTTGAAGCCGGCATTTTGCATGAATTGTGGTCAAGACTTTCTTTATCTTCATAAATCTTCAACATATGGACCACTAAACATTACAAAAGAAACACGTTTTGATATGGAATATATGCCAACACAAACTATAAACCTAACACAATCGTTCCTGACACTACGTGTCGCACATTTATAAGAAATGACGATGATGTTCAGTTTATGCTAGGGGAAGATCAGGTGATCCCTTAAGTATGTGTCAGTCTAACTAAGAGGACAGTTGGAGATGTGATAGGGGATGATATTCCTCCTCGTGAAAATACCTAACAATTTAGGTCCTTTAGCGGTAGTAACCAAGTGTTCACTCAAAGGAGTGCCACCGAAGGTGGGGAAAACATGTATGGTGTCCCATCAGTAGTGGTCAACCATGCAGATGTAGTTGAACCTTAATTCGGTGATGTGTTTGGTTGTTGAATTGAGATGAATGATGAGCAGTACAATGAGCAGTACAATGAGTTGTACAATGAGCATAACAATGACCCGAACCATGAGGTGGTTAATGAGGCAAATAACGAATAGGTAGATGATCTAGAAAATGTGGATGAAGAGCCTGTACAAATTCAAACATGTTGAAGATGTGTACAAGGAGTTAGTTACACTGCACCAGATATGCTTGGGACTTCCGAGGTCCGGCATAATGTAATTGCATCTGATTCTGATAATGCGACAACGTGGGTTATTACCGGAGCAGATTCATACTCGTTTGGTATTGGTAGAAGCAGCACCTTGACAGTGCAAGAACCTACAAGCATGATTTATAAAGGTCAATTTTTTTGGAGTAAAAAGGATTTGAAGAGGCTAGTTGGCCTTTTTGCAATGCGGGAGAACTTTGAATGGAAGGTGAAAAGGTCCAATAAGACAACATTACATCTGGTTTGCATCATTGACAACTGTGCGTTGAAATTAAGAGCGGTAGGGAGAGATAAAGGGACTTATTTCCAAGTCAGAAGTTTTGTCAACGAACATAGTTGTCCCTTGGAGGAGATTCACCGTCGCCACCAACAAGCTAGTGTAGTCATAATCGAAGAAGTTGTTGCACCTAGACTTCAACAACATGATGGTCGTCTCATGCGTCCCAAGGACATAATCATCGATATGAAAACAATGTATGGCATCCAAATCATGTACAGTAAGGCACATGATGCACTGCAATATGCATTGTCATTGACATATGGAACGCATGAAGAAACTTTCCAACTGTTGCCATCTTTTGCTTACGTTTTAGAACAGCAAAATCTTGGCACAATCACTGACTTATAGTGCGCAGACAATGGTAAATTCCTATACTTTTTCATGTCGTTAGGGTCCTCAATTAGAGGTTTTCATAGGTATGCGTCCTATGATTGTAGTTGATAGTACCCATTTGAAGGGAAGATTCGGGGGTACAATGTTTGTTGCAACTGCATAAGATGGAAACAAACAAGTGTATCTAATTGCTTTTGGGTACGGTGACTCAGAAAACAACCTTTCATGGGAGTAATTTTTGGAATGCTTGAAGGGTGCCCTTGGTCATATAGATGATCTGGTTTTCATTTCCGATCGACATTCAGGCATTGAATTAGGGATTTCTAAAGTGTTCCCTTTTGCAACCTATACCATATGTTGCTGACACTTTTCTAAAAATATGAAGAAGCGATTTCACAGAAAGGATGTTGCTGACATAATGGACAAAGTAGCTAGGAATGTATAGTGAATTTGATTATAACCGGCACATGGAGGAGTTATGTAAGCTGCACAAAGCTGCATTCGATTATGTCATTGCTACCGGTCCACACAAGTGGTCCCACATACACTATCCCCAAAAAAGGTACAGAGTGATGACAACAAATGTTACAGAGTGCATAAACTTAAGCCTAAAATTCGCATGGCAACTGCCAATGTTAACACTAGCAGAGTTCATTAGGAATATGCTACAAAAGTGGTTTCACGATCGTCATCGAGCTGCACAGTCCATGCGTCTTCATTTGACCGACACAGCACATCTTGTGATCCTGAAACGTGTCAAGAAGTACGGTTATATGACTGTAAATCTAGTTGACTGGATTATATTCTCCGTCAAACTGAAGGGAAACCAGTGGACGGTTAACTTAGCCCTGAAGACTTGCACATGCAACAAATTCCAAATAGACCATTTCCCATGTTCTCACGCACTCACAGCGGCAAGGTACATGAGAAGTTACAGTTAACGCTTTATATTACCCAAACATGAATCTCACTGTTTACATTGTTGCAGGGAGCGAAACTTGGATTTCACATCTCTGTGTGCGAACTACTACAAGAGAGGGACACTTATTGATGCATACTCGGTTCCTATTATGTCTGTTGGCCATCCTTCTTCATGGGTAGTGCCATCCGACATCACAGCGCGGGTGGTTTTGAAATCCAAAGTCGAAGAGACAATCAAGTCGCCGGATGGAGGGTTGACATGCCTCGTCTTCGGAGAGGATAACCACACAATCGTGTAGAAGATGTGGACAATCAGGACATAATAGCAGGAGGTATTCCAACCCGCCTATGGTTAATAAAAGTCCAAGCAGAATTGTTCCCGAGGAATACCGCCGCAAATGCAGCATCTGTTATTCAGTTTGACACAACAAACAAACATGCCCTGAGAAGGACTCTACTGTGGAATGAATGGAGTCATTGATATTGATGTAATTTTAATTATTTGGAATTGAATGACTTGTTCATTTTAATCGTGTTGTTTAACTCATGTTGGAATTGAATGACTTGTTCATTTAAATCGTGTTGGAATTGAATGAATTGAATTGAATAACTCATACAAAAAATTCAAATGTTATGTAAATCAACTACAAAACAAAATTGGGCTTTGAGTTACAATAAACCTCAACGACCATCTTCTCCCGGATGGTGCCCATATCCTCTTATGACCAGTCAAACGAATCCATGTTTGCCAACAGGTACTCAGCCAATCTCAAAGTATGGGCACCATAGTTACACCTGCAATTCATCACATGAACAACCGTTAGAATAGAATGTTATTAAAACTAATTGGGATAGAATAAGATCTTGAAACAATCATACCCTCTATGCTATTAGGGCACACGTGATGTAGACACAGTGCTCGTCCGAAAGGGCTTATCCCTCAATTGGTACGTCATATCACCCCTTCGTCTGTTCTTGTGAAACATGACCTGATGCAACATCGAGGGTAAAAACCACCGTAAGCATGCGACCTGCTCATTCCTAGTGTGCCATGTAACCTCTTATTTGAACAGGTATAACAGGTAGATCTTCCCGACTGTGAGGTCGACGCTAGCCAGTACCCAATGTTGCCGTCCAAGGTTGCAAGGAATCAGAACCTGTAGGTGTTTCAACAAAATGTTATCAGTGTCAAATTTATTTATTATACACATTGAAACCATGTAATTTAAACACTCACCACGTCAACCTTGTGCCATGGCCAGTTTCTTGACGGGAGCAATCCACGTACCACCATAAGGTCATCATTGGACATTGGTACTTCAGCACAGACCAATCCTTAGAGGGTTTTCCTACAACCCCCTAGGAATAATTCTCCCCCACTGAAACGTTAGGTAAAAGATGTATGAAACACATCAATGCACAAGCGAAAACCGTACAATATAAACACTTACATAGAACTGTGAATCCAGTATGTTGATCCTTAGACTGTAGACTGTGGGGTATACTCACTGACGCTTCCACAGAATATGCAAGTACGCGTCAATATTCTGACAATTTCAACATTTTATATTGTTAGGATTCTACCATTTCTGAAACAAACTTATACAGACAGTTCAAGTAAGGAACATACCGTATCCTCTAACTCCATGAAGTTGGTTTGCAACCGGTGGAACCAAGTGACAGCAACTGGCTCATGTAGATCCACATCATGTTTGCATAATTGTTGAAGAAGTTAGATAACTAAGTAATTTTACTTAAGTGTTTCAAAATACTAAAAAAAGATTGTAATATGTACGATTATACTTACAATTCCCCCATCTCGTTCCTTTTGTAGGCTTGGTACGTTGCAAGCTGGTCAGCATCTACCAATTCCTTTGGCGCCTATACATGTGCTGGTTGTGGCAGTGTCCTTAGCCTCTTCAGCCGACGAGGGTCAATGTATGGGGTCATCAGCTACCAACCTCGCATGCGAACCCGCTGTTGACGCTAAACATGGGGGGAGGGGGGACTCCGGTCCGAAGCACTAGGATCGGTCCGAAGCACTAGGATCGACCGGAGGGTTACGTTATAAGGAGGAACTTTGTCCTCATGGATCGCTATGAGGGGTGCACTGCGGTAGGATCAACCAGAGGGGTGCGCTATGTTGGGTGCGCTAGAGACGGAGGAACTCTGTCCCCATGGATCACCTGGAGGGGTGCGCTATGCTGTGATCGACCAGAGAAGGGGTGCGCTGTGAGGGCGGACTATGTCCCAACTTCTGGGGATGAATAGGATGATGTATCAGCTACTCTGGTAAAACCTAATGAAGTACCTGCTCTAATAGTGCTATCTTTGTACCACCAGGTACCTCCTCTCGTTCTGTCACAACATGCCCCTGTTGATCAAATAATGTCTCTATAGTAGGTTGCATCTCACGTTCGGTCTCTGAGTCTATCCCGTCCTAATGACTACCTATCTTGTCTCTAGGACTAAAGTCTCAGTCATCGAACGGTGGACCATCCATATAGGACTGTGACGTCAAACCCTAATGCGCCCAGATCAAGCCCAATAACTCCTGATGCTACTGATCTCGTTTCTCATCACTCTTTCGGACATCCTCCCGTAAATCTCGGACGGCATCCATCTCTTTAGCAAATTTGCAGTCTTAGTGGTCCTAAAAGGATTTTGAACTCTGTCAGTACTAAAACCATTCACTCGTTTGAAATTAAATAATGCGGTACACATATTTTTACGTACCTCTGCATGCCCTCCAATGCCTCCTCGTGAATCACCTCCAGTTGGAGGCTGTCTGGGCAACGCAAATCAAACTCGCCTATGCCTCACTGGAGTCCCACCGCCACCCTCTGGCTCAGAACCCTCCATATCACTGGTTTTGATAGTCGTACCCTTTGTATCACTGGTTCCGACAGTCGTATGCTATGCAGGATCTAGTACCTGAATGGGTCTCTCAGCGACATCATACATACTGCCTCCCTCGTCTATGCCCTCATAGTACCGTTCAACCCTTTCAGCTGCCATCGGCACCAATTCAAGTCTCGCAAACATCTAAAATTGTAGTTAGACCACTGTAATTGTATACATACTAATAACTATGAATATTAAAAAAAAAGATACTTACCCTTCTAGTGAAAATTTTATCCAGCTTTTTCGCCCTCGGTCGTTGACTCAACTCCCATTTCAGAATACAGGGGGATAAGTCGATTTCCCTACGGGTCCCACATTGGTTGCCACTCGGGGGTAACCTCAAAAGCAAAAATCTGCGTAATAGATAAATACGATAAGAATCCAATATATGTATTCCATCAGTCATATGAAAACAATTACAATTGAAATACAGATTCAAATTCTAAATTCTCGCCAACAGTGTGTGAGTTAGACCGTATATGTTGTACGTCTCCACGATGTGTACGTCAACGCCCTTTTCTTGTTGTCATTTTTCAAACCACTCCCGTCGACCATCCAACGCATACTTGAAACCAAAAATAAACCACCTATACACGTGTGCACCCCACGAGAACGCATCAAAAGCATCCAAGTCCTCAACTAGGCGCATCTTCCATACTGGAATTTTCTCTCTCTCATCCAACCCCATTAGTATCCAGTTGGGCATATACAATTAGCACAGCTTAACCGCATCGTACTGCTCCTCAAAAATACCAATCCGTAGAACCGATCTTAGTTGTTCATACTCGATGTCATCTGGACCTTCAAAGTACTGCTGGTGTATGCCATTCTCTACCATATCATAGCTCGCCGCGTTGGGAATGACTCCGAACTTCAAACCGGTGATCAAAAAAAACTTAACCTTTAAGAACCGAACCGAACCGAATGACGACCTAACATAAATCTTATCTCATTTTCCGCCCCATTGTGATGCAACTCGCGCATAAGCAACCGATGGACAATGCTAGCCGAAAACTTCATCTCATGGTGCATCCGAAGGAAATGTCCAAAACACAACTCAGTATACCGACGTCGTTCTTCGACCGTAAGATGTTCAGGTACCTTGTTAAGTGCATTATCGATGTCTTGAAGGTTATCGAAATGGTCATGCCGAGTTATTTTCCCTCGTACCATTCTCCCACTAGAGTTTTAAGCAAATCCTTGAGCTGATTCCTCATCTACATATTCATAGAAAAAAAACATGTAAGTTCATTAAAAGGCTCGGAAAGTGTTTGAAAAGGCTCGGGCAGTGTTTCAAAAGGCTCGGAGACAATGTTAAAAGGCTCGGAGATTCTAATTTGACAAACCTATTCATAAAAAATAAAAAAGCTCGGATTACTATTGAAAAGGCTCGGACAGTGTTTCATAAGGTTCAGAGACAGTGTTAAAAGGCTTGGAGATTCTAATTTGACAAACCTATTCATAAAAAATAAAAAAGCTCGGATTACTATTGAAAAGGCTTGGATAGTGTTTCAAAAGGCTCGGAAACAATGTTAAAAGGCTCGGAGATTCTAATTTGACAAACCTATTCATATTCCTTAAAAAAGCTCGGATTATAATTTAAAAGGCTAGGACAGTGTTTCAAAAGGCTCGGAGACAATGTTAAAAGGCTTGGAGATTCTAATTTGACAAATCTATTCATATTCTTTAAAAAAGCTTGGACAATAAGGCTCAGAAAAAGTGTTAAAAGGCTCGAAAACCCAAATCTTCATCGTCTTCTACACAAATTTTTCATAAATTAAAACCCTAACTTAACCTAGAACCATACTCAGATCGACAAATCAAACCTAATTTACATGTCTAAACAACACCCAACATTAAACACACACATAAACTTATCAAGAACAAAAACGATATCAAAACATAACCTTACCACTATCAATTGCAGATTCTTGTCAACTTCAGAACTATAGCACCACCACCGATAAGTTCGCCGTGAGATTTTGAGGCGTATGTTCTTGCAGCCGATGCTTTCTCTCTCTATTGTTTACTCTCTCTACTTTGTCTCTCTAGGTTAGAAAATGACAGAAAGTGATAAAAAAAAAGGGGGTATTTTTGTCTGGTCACCTAAATAGGTGCCTTTTAAACATGAATTAGTAATGTGGTGACTTTCTAATAAAACCCAGCCCAAATAGTGACAAAAAAATTTGAGCTCGGGTGACCTGGTCGGGTCACCCAGTCCTGAGACCCGAAGCTTTTTTTCTCCCAAATTTTTTCAACTTTGTTCAAATTTCATATAATTTTTACAATAATTCTCCTCAATCATACCAATCTAACTTAAAAATTGAAAACCCATTAATCAATTTGAACTCACATCCATAAACCTAAATGTTAGGGTTCAAATTAAAACTCAAAATAATTCAAAACTAAAACTCAAAATAATTCAAATTAAAACTCACAACAATTTAGATTTGCGGTGGCGAAGCTTTGGGGTGGCATTCAGGATGGGGTGGGATCGGGATGGGTGGACAAGAGGTTTGGGAGGTTAGTGCATTAGAAAGTGATTTTTTATTTTTTTATTTTGTTTACTGAAAGAGTATTGAGGTCATTTCAGGGAATTTTTGCAATTGATTTTTATTTTAGTGTAGATTTGCGGACTCTCTCTCTCTCTCTCCCCAAAAATAGGGCATTTTTGCTATAAACCGAATTATAAATTCAGAATTAATTTAATATATACCCAATTAAAGATTTTTCGGGAGTGCTAGATACACTCTCTCAAGACATTCTCCCTTCTCATGTTGACATGTGTCTATTTTTCACTTTTTCGACTTGAAACATAGAGCCATAATAAATGAATTGGCTTTGCGCATTATTTTCGATTTTTAAATTAATAACATCTTCCCAAATTGCCCTTACCAAAGATGGGAAGAAAATAAATGTTCAAAGAATCAAAGATAGTGGTTTAAATAATATTTCTTAAATTTGTTTTATATTTATTTTAAAATAAAAATTAGTAAATATATTATTAGATATATTGAAATTATTAAAATACAAATAAACTTGACACCCCACATTTTGAGTACATTTGAATTTTGATATTGTTAAAATTATTAAAATACAGTAAAACTTGTTTAGTTATTTTGTAGAACATTTATTTTATTTTAAACTATATTTTTCAAAATCCAAAATGAGGGTTACTTTATAAAATATTGAAATGTGATGAACTTATGAGATTCTAGAAAGAAAAAAAAAAAAACGTTAACTTTATGAGTATAAGTTATGTTTGTAATGACATTTAAATATTAATAATAATAATAATAATAATAATAATAATAATACAGAACAATTTGGGAAAATGTTATTGGTTTGATTTGAAAATAATATGTAAAACCAACCAATTTATTATGACTCTAAGTTTCAAGTGCAAAATGTAAAAGATAGACACATGTCAACATGATAAGGGAGAGTGAGTTGAGAGAGTGTATCTATCATCCCTTGAGATTTTTTTTATTTTTTTTCAAAAAAAAGAAAGAAAAAAGATAAGGAACTACTAATTAAATATTCAATTTGCTAAGTGAAACAAACAACCTAGAGGAGGGTGAATGGGTTGTTAATCCGATTATTACCAAATTTTTCAGATTAGTCAATATTACAAAAATAACCCCAATTCAACAAACAATAAAATCAAATATAAAATGCAAAAATTAAAAAAAACTTGATTTTTACGTGGAAACCTTTAACAAGGAAAAACCACGAGCTATTCAGCTAGCCACAATCGATCCTCGAATCCACTACTAGTAATGATGTTTACAACCTAGGTTGCCCTCAACCATTCTCGGTCACTAACCCACCACTACTACCTTGCGGGCCTTTACTAGCGAACCTAGACCACTTGCTTGCGCACTAAGCAATTTGGTCACAAGACTTAATTCCCAATAAAGAGATCAACAACCTATATGAATATTATGAAATATCCAAAATACAATTAATGCTAGGCAACACTAAATGCTTATCTATAGATTAAATGATGACAATAAATTCAATCATAGATATCATATTGCTATATGTCATGGCATACAACTTAGCTATGTAAAGGATAACCAATCCTAGATACAATAGCTATCACAAACAATCTCAATCAACCAATGAGATAAACTAGCTAGATGTTATATAAACTTGAAATCCTTGCTATCACAATACAACAACTCAATCAATCAACACATAATCTCAATCTTGTATATAAAATCTAATCTAGATGCATACAAGTAATAAATGAGATTTCTTGTTCAATAAGACACTAAAATGGATGAAATTAGTGAACAACTTACCAAGTCATGTGTGTTGAAGAAGACCCATGTATAGATACATCCTAGATGATCCTAGATGATGTTTGATGCACATGGAAATAAGTTTGTGTAACCAAAGGTGAGTTCTTGGATGATTTTCTCTTCTTGGAAAATACTCTAAGTTAAAAATATGATTTTGAACTCACTCAAACTGACCTAGAGACAAAGTGACACTTATATAAGAGGTCTCTTCAAAGCTCTACCATTTTGGTCAATTTTTAAAACACTTGGTCATCACAATCGTTGTGCGTACCGTGGTACGAGCAAGTGTCTGTGCTGCGGTACGCAGAGTGTGTAGGCGTATCTGTCGTTATGGAGACCACCCCAGAGGCAAGTGCACCCATGGCAGTATACACGGTGCAAAAGCGTCAAGTTTTGAACCTGACTTGGACCGCTGCTCATGCAAGTGTACCAGGGGCGGTACAGGCAGCGGTAAAGAGAAAAGTTCTCTTTTCAAAGACAATTCATACTTAGTCTAAATGTGCAATATGTGCAAGTGTGAAATGTGAAAAAAAATGCACACAAGAGCAATGAATACATATGCAAGCATGGGAAGTGTGTGTGTGCAACTAAGTCTCTTCAATGTAAATTAAGCACAAGTGATTTACCTTTAAAGTGCTTATCATCTTGAGGACTTGAGATGGCCTTTGTTGAGCTTGATCATCAACAATTAAACGCCTAAGCTACCCTTTCATTTCAAACCCCAATTGTGGTTTGTCACTGAAATAAGCCAATCAAATTTGAGGAACTTACACTAACGTTATTAGTTCTTATCTATAATTTATTAATAAGGATAAAATAAAAGTTTCTGTTTTTAAAAAAAAAAAAAAAAAAAAAAGTATTACACTATTACATAAATTTGAGGTTTTATTTCGGGAAATGAGAGGACTCGAGCTTGCAATCTCGTGGTACAAATGTAAGGGGTTTACCACTGGACCAACCTCATCTCGTCAAAATAAAAGTTTCTATTAAGATATATACAAAGTAAAACCAATTTAACTATTTCCTAAATCGTTCTTCTATCGATTGATTCTACCTCAAATTTTTATTTTTATTTTTATTTTTTTTTGTTCTTACTATAATTTAGGGTATACTTAAAGGTAATTTTAATATAGATTAATGAAACTATATATATTGTGTGTCTAATATACCTGGAGGGGGTAAATAAGTTTTAATTAAGTTAATTACCAATTTTTCTTGATTAGTCAATATTCAAAATATCACCCAAATTAAGCAAATACAATCAATGAAATTTAAGTGTGGAAAACAATAAATTACACGATGATTGATTTACGTGAGAAACCCTCCAACTAGGCAAAACTCATAGGCTATTGTGCTAGCCACACACAGTCTTTAAATCCACTACTTGAATGAAAGTTTACAACCTAGGTTGACCTCAGAGGGGTGCGTTCCGTAATTTTCCCCACGAATCAGACCAGATGTAAGGTTCCCATTTGTTGATTGGCTCATTTCGTGGACAAACCACATGTTGGGGTTCTTTGTAAGGGTAGCTTAGGAGTTGGTTTTATTGTTCGAAGCCCTTTGAAGACCTCATCTTGATAAGCACCGAAGGTAAAATTCTATGTGCTTACTTATCTTGAAGAGATAGTTGCACACACTCACTTAGCATTCTTGCATTTGGTGTGCATACTCTTCACATGTCACATTTCACACTTGCACCTTGATGTTGTATTTTGTTGTGTGCTTTTGTGCTTAGTAATTCGTTTCCCGATAGTATTTGGAAACGTCCGCGCATGCACTAGAATGTGCTTGGTTTTGCGTGAAGACCGCTTAAGGAGGATGCTCTAAGCTTCTCCTTTGGTTTCACCTTATTTGGTGATTCGACGGTTTTATCGGCGGCCTGGCCGTCGAATGAAACCGCCGTTTGCTTCCAGAAATGTCTGGAGCAATTATGTGGTTGAGATCGACGGCCACCGACCGCCGATCTAAACCGCCGTTCATACCTGATGGTTTTTAATTCTCGGGTTTGATTCTGCTGTTGGTTCGACGGTTTCGAAACCGCCATTTCTCCCCTGTTTCCTTGGGAGCAATTCGGCGGTTGAAATCGACGGCCTGGCCACCGATTGAAACCGCCGATTGGCGCGTTTCTTTGAAACTTACTTAAACGACCTCACTTTGTTTTGGCCCCCTATATATATGCCATTTTGTCTTTAGGTCAATTAAGAGAGTTCATATTCAGATTTCATACTTAGGATATTTTTCAAAGAGAAGAAAAATTCCAAGAACTCATTTTTAATTACTCAAACACTTTTTCATGATCATCAATCATCATCTAGCATCATCTTTGATCTTCTAGATGTCATCTTACATGGATTCTTCATCATACTTTGCTTGGTAAGCTTTTCATTAATATCTTACATATTTTGTGTTTCTCTTAACAAGCAATCTCAATTAATTACTTGTATGTTATTTTATATACTTTGGATACAAGATTGAGATTAGTGTGATGTATGTTTGAGATGTTGTTCTGTGCTAGCAAATTAGGTTTTGTGCTTAATCTTGATTAGCTAAACTAATTGACATGTCATTTAGTTTGTAATATCTAGGATTGCTTTAATTGCAAATTCATCATCTTAGATAAGCATATAGGGTTTCCTTGCTCTATGTTGCATTTGAATATCCATATATTCACTTAGGGTTGTATTCTCTTCATAGAGAAAGTAAGTCTTGTGTGTAGCTTCCGGGATTAGGTTGCTTAGATCGCAAGCAAATTGGACTAGGTTCACTCATACCGGGATTAGATAGGTGTGTGATTACTTTCGGGATTAGGTTGTAATCGTTTTACACATTTAGTGGATTCGAGGTTCGAGTGTGGCTTACTTACTAGCCCGTGGTTTTTCCCATTAGGGTTTCCACGTAAAAATCAAATCTTATTTAATTTCCGCATTTTATACTTGATTTATTGCTTTATCTATTTAGGGGTAATTTCGTAATTTTGACTTATCACGAAAAATTGGGTAATTTGTTTAAAATCTATTCACCCCCCCCCCCCCCCCTAGATAGTTTTATACACACCGTGCTATAATTTGTTTCAATTGGTATCAAAGCAGGTTCCTAGATATACTTAGGTGATCCTCGCTTATTTTGGTGTGTTTTGCATTTTGTGTGATTTTTGATCATTCATATATTTGCATTCATTTCATTCATTCATAAACACTATGAGTGGAAACGGTGGAAATGGTGGTGGCAACGAAGGTGCGTCTAGCACAAGGCCTCCACTTCTTACCGGTTTGAACTATTCCCAATGGAAAGGGAAGATGGAATCCTACATATGCCAAATTCACGACCGTACATGGTTGGCGGTGGAAGACGGATATGATCTACCCAAGATGACTCCCGGTGGTGGAGGAGAAGAAGTATTGAAGCCTAAGGCGCAATGGAACGCGCAAGAGTTTGAGGCTTCAAAGTGGAATAGGAAGGCGATGCATGCCATCTTATGTGCTATGGACAAAAATCAATACAAATTGATTCAAAATACTAGGATAGCTAAGGAGGCATGGGACATCCTAGAGATTGCACATGAGGGAACCGAAGTGGTGAAGGACTCTAAGCTTTAAGTCCTCCAAACTCAATTCGAGATGCTTAAGATGGAGGAGAATGAGTGCTTCAACGACTTCGAGATCAAGTTGATGGACATAGTCAACCAAAGTCATCAACTTGGTGATCCATATTCGGATAGGAGAATCAAGCAAAAGATTATGAGATCTCTACCCGATAGGTTCGAATCTAAGGTGACGGCTTTAGAAGAAAATAGTGGATATAAGGATATGAAGCCGAGTGAGGTGATTGGGAGACTTCTAGCTTATGAGTCTAGGAAAGAGCCTATCTCCACACCCACTAAAAAGCAAAAAGGAATTGCTTTAAAAACCTCTAAGGATGAAAAGGAGGCAAAGAAGGTTGACTCGGATGAAGATCTTGCCTTGTTTGTAAAAAGGTTCAACAAGGTTATGAAGTTTAGAAGAAAGGGCTTTGGATCAAAAGGTCAAGATTTGAAGAAAAAGGGCTCTTTCAAGAAGTTTGAACCCAGGCAAGAAAGGACCGAAAGGAAAGGGGTTCGATGTTTCGAGTGTGGTGGCATAGGTCACTTTGCCCCGAATGTGCAAATCACAATGAGAGGAAAAAGGGAAAAGTGATGGCCACCACTTGGAGTGGAAGTAGTGATGAGTCCATTGAGGGAGATGAGTCTTCGGATGATGAAGAGCTCATGGCTAATCTCCTAGCTTTTGCCTCCTCCCATAAAAGCAAAAGTGCTAGTGAGAGAAAGTGAAACTAATTAATGCACGGTGTGTATAAAACTATCTAGAGGGGGGGTGAATAGATTTTACGCTTTTTACCCAATTTTTCGTGTTAGTCAAAATTACGAAATTACCCTCAAGATAAAATAAACAAGCAAGTGTAATATGGTGCGGAAATTAAATTGACACTTGATTTTTACGTGGAA
The DNA here is from genome assembly GCA_030490815.1 of Acer saccharum. Lineage (NCBI taxonomy): Eukaryota > Viridiplantae > Streptophyta > Magnoliopsida > Sapindales > Sapindaceae > Acer > Acer saccharum. The sequence continues at coordinate 23,221,671 of CM059871.1, forward strand.
ACCCTCACGGGAAAAACCACGGGCTATGTAAGTAAGCCACACTCGAACCTCGAATCCACTAAATGTGCAAACGATTACAACCTAATCCCGGTAGTAATCACACACCTACCTAATCCCGGTATGAGTGAACCTAGTCCGATTTTGCTTGCGATCTAAGCAACCTAATCCCGATTGCTACACACAAGACTTAGCTTCTCTTGAAGAGAATACAACCCTAAGTGAATATGTGAAAATATCCAAAATGCAACATAGAGCAAGGGAAACCCTATATGCTTATCTAAGATGATTAATATGCAATTAAGAACAATCCTAGATATCAAAACTAAATGACATGTCAATTAGTTTAGCTAATCAATATCAAGCACAAAAACCTAATATGCTAGCACAATACAACTTCTCAAACATACATCATACTAATCTCAATCTTGTATTCAACAAATATAAAATCACATACAAGTAATTAAATTGAGATTTCTAGATAAGAGAAACACAAAATATGTAAGATATTAGTGAAAAGCTTACCAAGCAAAGTATGATGAAGTTTCCATGCAAGATGACATCTAGATGATCTAAGATGATGCTAGATGATGATTGATGATCATGGAACAAGTGTTTGAGTGATTAAAAATGAGTTCTTTGGAATTTTTCTTCTCTTTGAAAAATCTCCTAAGTATGGAATCTGAATATGAACTCATGTGATTGACCTAAAGTCAAAGTGGCATATATATAGGGGGCCAAAACAAAGTGTGGTCATTTTGATAAGTTTGCCCACTATTTGCCTTGGGCGCTGTACGTAGGGCGCCATTGTACAGCGCCTGTACAGCGCCCTTGCTCTGTTTTCACGAGGAAACAGAGTGGCGCTGTACGTACAGCGCTCTGTACCGCGCTATGTACAGCGCCCCAACAGCAACCCAACAGCGACCGATTAAATCGATCAGGTCTGAACAGCGCTCAATGGGCGCTGTTCGTACAGCGCTTCTGTAGAGCGCTTTTGGGGGCGCCCAGTGCAAAAATGCAATCCTAAGTCTAAGCATGACAAGGCAATTGGATATGCAAGATGCAATCAAACTAACATGCAAGAAGAGATGTTAATGAGCATTAAGGCACACATAAAAGACACACAACATATAATGATTAAACATATGCATGAGTTGTGAGTGTGTGCATCTATCTCTTCAAGACAAGTAAGCACTTAGAATATTACCTTTGGTGCTTGTCAATAGTGAGGTCTTCAAAAGGGCCTAAGCAATAACAACAACATCTAAGCTACCCTTACAAAGCATCCCCACATGTGGTTTGATCACGAAATAAGCCAATTAAAAACAACGGGAATCCTAACAATCTCCCCCTTTGGCTATTTCGTGACAAAACCACCACTCACATTGATTCCTCACATAGAATTAGAAACTGCGGGACTACAATGATTATCTACATTACAAAGAGATAAGAAAGTAAAAACTTCAAGTCTTCAATCTCTTGTAGAACAATCAAGCCCTGAAAATAAAGTTTCTAGCATTTCCAATACAAGTAAAGTGTGAGATTAATCATGTGAGAACAATACCAAGCATTTGCATTTTTAGAATTTAGGCACAACATTAGCAAATGTATGCAATGAATGATAAATGCAATGCTCCCCCTCAAATGGTTACTCCCCCTCAATGTATGTTCTCCCCAAAATGCACAAAAGCTTCTATATTTTGCAACTCCCCTTACCATTTCCTACTCCCCCTTTTTGTCATGATATAGGCAAAGGAGTAGTCCCCAACCGGGTCACTCAAAGCAACGAGAGATAGAAGCATGCAAGATATGCATATACATATAAGTCACTTTATGCACTTCAATTAATTTGAGAGAAACAAGGAGATTTATTTGAGAAAATGTGTGAATCCAACATGCTTTGCATACAAGACATATAGCATTCAAGTCCAAAATACAATGGTATTTGGCAAAGCAAATGACAAAGGTTTCTAATTTGAATTCAAACCAATTTCACCAATGTCATGGGAAAAGCAAGGATATAGAGATTATTGATTTCAATTTTAAGAGCACCTATATCCAACTTTATAAGCGAAACATGGCATGAGCGACTTTGCACCCTATTTGATTTTTCCGGATAAGAAATCCGTATGATAGTAACCATGTTCAACTAATAAAGAAAGAGAGACATATGGAATGTAAATTCCTTTGAACGGATACAAGATCCTTTATTCATTTTGAGTCTCATTAGCTTTCACACAAGTTTTGCATTTTTAAGAATATGCAATCATCAATTCATGCTTTTCATGTGAGCATGTTGTATGAATTTCATGCTTTTTCATTTAGCATTAGCATGTTATTAAAGAATCATCATGTCATGGAGATAACTATAGGTCATTCACATCATACTTCCTATGTAAATCTCCTAGTCCAAAAATGCATGTTTGAACATAAATATGACATGGATTGTAGATAAGCAAGGTTCACACTTATAGAATTGAAAACATATATACATATGTACAACCAAGCTTACTCAAGCAATCAAAAGAAGAGGCATAAGTTATTTCAAATTTTTTGCAAGATACAAGAATGCAAAATAGCTCTCTTTGCTTGAGTTCCCCATATGGGGTCAATCATAGAACATCACTCCACAAGACATATCCCAATAGATCTACTAAGAGTTTTAAATCGAGTAGCATCTAAGGGTTTAGTAAATAAGTCCGCAAGTTGATCATTAGTACCTACATGTTCAAGTACTATGCATTTATTTTCAACAAGCTCTCTAATGAAGTGATGGCGGATGTCAATATGCTTAGTTCTAGAGTGTTGAACCGGATTCTTGGAAATATTAATTGCACTCATATTATCACAAAAGAGAGTGAGAGTACCTTGGTTGAATCCGTAGTCTACTAGCATTTGCTTCATCCATAGGAGTTGTGTGCATCCACTCCCCGCGGCTATGTACTCGGCCTCGGCCGTGGACAAGGAAATCGAGTTTTGCTTCTTGCAAAACCAAGACACCAAGTTGTTGCCTAGAAAGAAGCAACCGCCCGATGTGCTCTTCCTATCATCACAATTTCCTGCCCAATCCGCATCACTAAAGCCTACAAGACTAGCATTAGTGTCAAAAGAGTACCAAATCCCATAGTTGGATGTCCCATTCACATAGCGAATGATCCTCTTCACGGAAGAGAGGTGGGACTCCTTAGGATCCGCTTGGTACCTAGCACACACACCCACACTAAAAGATATATCGGGCCTACTTGCGGTCAAATAAAGCAAGCTACCTATCATGCCACGATATAGAGTTTTTTCCACACTTTTACCACTAGCATCCTTGCTTAGCTTCAAAGTGGTACTCATGGGTGTATCACAACGTTTGGCATTCTCTAAACCAAACTTCTTCACTAGGTTCTTAGCATATTTGGCTTGGGTTATAAAAATCCCATCATGCATTTGCCTAATTTGCAAACCTAGGAAGTAACTTAGCTCACCAACAAGACTCATCTCAAATTCATGAGACATAACATCAACAAATTGTTGGACTTTGGTGTTGTTGGTGGAGCCAAAAACTATATCATCAACATATATTTGAGCTATGAAAAGCTCATCATTGTCTCTCTTGATGAATAGTGTCTTGTCAACACTACCTCTTGTGTAGTTATTGTCAACAAGAAATTGAGTGAGGCGCTCATACCAAGCCCTCGGTGCTTGTTTCAACCCATATAGTGCCTTCTTGAGGCGATAGACATGGTTGGGGTGGTATGCATCCACAAACCCCTTGGGTTGTTCTACAAACACTTCCTCTTGCAAGAAGCCATTGAGGAAGGCACTCTTGACGTCCATTTGGTGCAATTTGAACTTGTGCACACAAGAGATGGACAAGAGAAGCCTAATGGACTCTAAGCGGGCAACGGGAGCAAAAGTCTCCTCAAAGTCGATACCCTCAATTTGAGAGTACCCTTGTGCTACAAGTCTAGCCTTGTTCCGCACTATGTTGCCATCCTCGTCGGATTTGTTCCTAAATATCCATTTTGTGCCTATGACATTAGTGGTCTTAGGCCTAGGAACTAGAGTCCAAACCTCATTCCTTTCGAATTGGTTTAGCTCTTCTTGCATGGCAAGAACCCAAAATTCATCATTCAAGGCTTCATCAACCTTTTTGGGTTCTATTTGAGAGGTGTAGCATGTCAAGCTAATTAGATTAGCTATTTGACGCCTAGTTCTAACACCCTCATTAACATCTCCAATAACATCCTCTTTGTTATGGAGTCTTCTAACCCATGGAGCGGGTTCAATAGAGTCCAAGTTAGGAACTCTAGTACTAGGTTGTGTGACTTCATTAGATGTCCCAACATTGGGAGTCACCACAACCCTCTCCAAAGGAGAGTCATCCTCTAAAACATCCTCCTCCTCATCATTTTTGGACTTGAGCCTTGTATCATCAATGACAACATTTGATGATTCCATGACGGTTCGAGTCTTCAAGTTGAAAACTCTATAGGCTCTACTATTCAAGGCATAGCCAATAAAGATACCCTCATCACTCTTAGCATCAAACTTGCCAAGTTGATCACGGTCATTTAAAATGTAGCATTTGCTCCCAAATGTGTGGAAGTAGCTAACATTTGGCCTCTTGCCTTTCCATAATTCATAGGAGGTGTTTCTAGTACCGGGCCTTAGGAACACTCTATTTCCTATATAGCAAGCCGTGTTGATGGCTTCGGCCCATAGGTTCCTAGGGACATTGTTGCTAAGCAACATCACACGGGCCATCTCTTGGAGGACCCTATTCTTCCTCTCAACAACTCCATTTTGTTGAGGTGTCCTAGGAGCGGAAAACTCATGGGAGATGCCTAGGCTATCACAATAGCTTTCAAAAGGCATTCTCAAACTCCCTCCCATGGTCACTTCTAATCCGTTTAATGCTTCTAATATTAGAATTCATTTCATTTTGCAATTTAGTACAAAGCATTTTAAACTTATCAAAAGTTTCGGATTTTTCTCTAAGAAAATATGTCCATGTAAATCTAGAGAAATCATCAACACAAACAAAAATGTATCTCTTTCCACCTAAGCTCTCGGTTTGCATAGGACCCATGAGATCCATGTGGAGAAGCTCTAGGGGCTCCTTGGTGGAGAGATACTTTCCCTTTTTGTGCATGCTTTTGGTTTGTTTTCCTTGTTGGCAAGGTCCACAAATACCATTGGCTTTCTTCCCAAGCTTAGGGAGGCCACGCACACACTCGAACTTTCCAAGGGTTCTTAAATCCCTAAAGTTCATGTGGCCAAGTCTTTCATGCCACAACTCAACTTGCTCATCCATGGACACATTGTTTGAGACTATTCTAGCTTCAAGACAATAACAATTGTCGCTAGATCTCATACCTTTCAATAAGGTTTGTCCATCGGGCTTTAGGATTGAGCAATCATTTTTACTAAACAAGACGGAATATCCTTCATCACTTAGATGTGAAATGCTTATTAAATTGGCTTTCAAGCCATCAACAAATAAAGCATCGGATAAGGAGGGTAAACCGGGAACGGAAATGGATCCTTTCCCTACAACCTTCTTTTTGGATCCATCACCAAAAGTGACATATCCACCTTCCTCCATAACAAGAGTCTCGAAGAAACTCTTGTTTCCCGTCATGTGCCTAGAGCACCCACTATCCAAATACCAAAAATTAGAAGAATTTGCCTTCAAGGCTATTTGTGCAACATGGCAAACATTTTCATTCTTTCTAATCCACTTAGCAACAATTTTAGCTTTCTTAGTGGTCTTTGGTACATGTGCTCTATTATTCCTAGGATTATGCAAATCAATATTATTATTCCTAGGAACATGCATCATGGCTCTTTTCTTTTTCTTCTCTATCATGCTTCTAGTTTTGCACATTTTTATATAGCGAAAGCATTGTGGTCTAATATGACCAACAAATCCACAAAAGTGACAAATAGGAGTAAAATAAGGAATCATACCTTGTGCTTGTCTTTGTGGATGAATAGGTTCAATGCATCTTCGTTGTTGAACCGGTCTAGGTTGCTTCCAAGCTTGAGGTTGCATGATAGGCCTCTTTCCTTTGTGAGCCAATTGAGGAGGAATGTTGGCTTGAGAAACTCTAGGGAGTTTAGCTTGAGGTTGCCTTCTTGGCCCCATCTTCACTTGAGCATTTGAGCTTTGTCCTATTTCTAACTTCTTTCTAGGAAGTTGCACAAGTGAAGTTTCTTCTTTCTTCAAGCTCTTGACAAATATGGTCTTGTTAGAGGTTGAGATCTTCTTGTCATCTTCATACCCAAGACCCCTCTTGTCACATGGACTCTTTCCAACACCAAGCATATGGTCAAGCTTCTTGGTGCTAGAATCCATCCTAGTCATAGATTCTCTAACTTCTTCAAGCTCCCTTTTTAGACTTACCTCATTCCTCCTAGATAAGACTAACTCCTCTTTTAGCTTATCTTCCATCTTCTTGAATTTCTCCACTTGTTCACTTAAGTGGTCATTTTGAGATGCAAGTTCAAGATTTTCTTCTCTCAACATCTTGATCTTTCTTGTACTCTTGATTGCTAAATCATTAAATTCGGCATGATATTTAGCAAACTCCTTTTTCTCCATAAATCCATTCATGGAGTTAGAGGAGGAATCACTTTCTACATCACTTGAGTCATTTTCCTCTTGACTCATTTCCTCTCTCTCACTAGCACTTTTGCTTTTATGGGAGGAGGCAAAAGCTAGGAGATTAGCCATGAGCTCTTCATCATCCGAAGACTCATCTCCCTCATAGGAGTCATCACTACTTCCACTCCAAGTGGCGGCCATCACTTTCCCCTTTTTCTTCTCAACATGATTTGCACAATCGGGGGCAAAATGACCTATGCCACCACACTCGAAACAACGGACCCCTTTCCTTTCGGTCCTCTCTTGCCTAGGTTCAAACTTCTTGAAAGAGCCCTTTTTCTTCAAATCTTGACCCTTTGACCCAAAGCTCTTCCTTCTAAACTTCATAACTTTGTTGAACCTTTTTACAAACAAGGCAAGGTCTTCATCCGAGTCAACCTTCTTTTCCTCCTTTTCATCCTTGGAGGTTTTTAAAGCAATTCCTTTTTGCTTTTTAGTGGGTGTGGAGATAGGCCCTTTCCTAGACTCATAGGCTAGAAGTCTCCCAATCACCTCACTCGGCTTCATATCCTTATAACCACTATTTTCTTCTAAAGCCGTCACCTTCGATTCAAACCTATCGGGTAGAGATCTCATAATCTTTTGCTTGATTCTCCTATCCGAATATGGATCACCAAGTTGATGGCTTTGGTTGACTATATCCATCAACTTGATCTCAAAGTCGTTGAAGCACTCATTCTCCTCCATCTTAAGCGTCTCGAATTGAGTTTGGAGGACTTGAAGCTTGGAGTCCTTCACCACTTCGGTTCCCTCATGTGCAATCTCTAGGATGTCCCAAGCTTCCTTAGCTATCCTAGTATTTTGAATCAACTTGTATTGATTTTCGTCCATGGCACACAAGATGGCATGCAACGCCTTCCTATTCCACTTTGAAGCATCAAACTCTTGCGCGTTCCATTGCGCCTTAGGCTTCAAAACATCTTCTCCTCCACCCGCGGGAGTCATCATAGGGAGATCATATCCGTCTTCCACCGCCATCCATGCACGGTCATGAATTTGGCATATGTAGGATTCCATCTTCCCTTTCCATTGGGAATAGTTCAATCCGGTAAGAAGTGGAGGCCTTGTGCTAGAAGCTCCTTCGAGGCCACCACCATTTCCACCGTTTCCACTCATAGTGTTTATGAATGAATGAAATGAATGCAAATGTATGAATGATCAAAAATCACACAAAATGCAAAACACACCAAAATAAGCAAAGATCACCTATGTATGTCTAGGAACCCGCTCTGATACCAATTGAAACTAATTAATGCACGGTGTGTATAAAACTATCTAGAGGGGGGGTGAATAGATTTTACGCTTTTTACCCAATTTTTCGTGTTAGTCAAAATTACGAAATTACCCTCAAGATAAAATAAACAAGCAAGTGTAATATGGTGCGGAAATTAAATTGACACTTGATTTTTACGTGGAAACCCTCACGGGAAAAACCACGGGCTATGTAAGTAAGCCACACTCGAACCTCGAATCCACTAAATGTGCAAACGATTACAACCTAATCCCGGTAGTAATCACACACCTACCTAATCCCGGTATGAGTGAACCTAGTCCGATTTTGCTTGCGATCTAAGCAACCTAATCCCGATTGCTACACACAAGACTTAGCTTCTCTTGAAGAGAATACAACCCTAAGTGAATATGTGAAAATATCCAAAATGCAACATAGAGCAAGGGAAACCCTATATGCTTATCTAAGATGATTAATATGCAATTAAGAACAATCCTAGATATCAAAACTAAATGACATGTCAATTAGTTTAGCTAATCAATATCAAGCACAAAAACCTAATATGCTAGCACAATACAACTTCTCAAACATACATCATACTAATCTCAATCTTGTATTCAACAAATATAAAATCACATACAAGTAATTAAATTGAGATTTCTAGATAAGAGAAACACAAAATATGTAAGATATTAGTGAAAAGCTTACCAAGCAAAGTATGATGAAGTTTCCATGCAAGATGACATCTAGATGATCTAAGATGATGCTAGATGATGATTGATGATCATGGAACAAGTGTTTGAGTGATTAAAAATGAGTTCTTTGGAATTTTTCTTCTCTTTGAAAAATCTCCTAAGTATGGAATCTGAATATGAACTCATGTGATTGACCTAAAGTCAAAGTGGCATATATATAGGGGGCCAAAACAAAGTGTGGTCGTTTTGATAAGTTTGCCCACTATTTGCCTTGGGCGCTGTACGTAGGGCGCCATTGTACAGCGCCTGTACAGCGCCCTTGCTCTGTTTTCACGAGGAAACAGAGTGGCGCTGTACGTACAGCGCTCTGTACCGCGCTATGTACAGCGCCCCAACAGCGACCCAACAGCGACCGATTAAATCGATCAGGTCTGAACAGCGCTCAATGGGCGCTGTTCGTACAGCGCTTCTGTAGAGCGCTTTTGGGGGCGCCCAGTGCAAAAATGCAATCCTAAGTCTAAGCATGACAAGGCAATTGGATATGCAAGATGCAATCAAACTAACATGCAAGAAGAGATGTTAATGAGCATTAAGGCACACATAAAAGACACACAACATATAATGATTAAACATATGCATGAGTTGTGAGTGTGTGCATCTATCTCTTCAAGACAAGTAAGCACTTAGAATATTACCTTTGGTGCTTGTCAATAGTGAGGTCTTCAAAAGGGCCTAAGCAATAACAACAACATCTAAGCTACCCTTACAAAGCATCCCCACATGTGGTTTGATCACGAAATAAGCCAATTAAAAACAACGGGAATCCTAACAGAAAGGAAATGAGTCAAGAGGAAAATGACTCAAGTGAAGAAGAAAGTGATTCCTCTTCTAACTCCATAAATGGATTTGTGGAGAAAAAGGTGCTTGCTAAATATCATGCCGAGTTTAATGATTTAGCAATCAAGAGCATAAGAAAGATCGAGATGTTGAGAGAAGAAAATCTTGAGCTTGCATCTCATAATGACCACTTAAGTGAACAAGTGGAAAAATTCAAGAAGATGGAAGATAAGCTAAGAGAGGAGTTAGTCTTATCTAGGAGGAATGAAGAAAGTCTAAAGAGGGAGCTTGAAGAAGTTAGAGAATCTATGACTAGGATGGATTCTAGCACCAAGAAGCTTGACCATATGCTTAGTGTTGGAAAGAGTCCATGTGACAAGAGGGGTCTTGGGTATAAAGATGGCAAGAAGATCTCTACCTCTAACAAGACCGTGTTTGTCAAGAGTTTGAGGAACGAAGAAACTTCATATGTGCAAATTCCTAGGAAGATGAAAAGAATACGCGGTGTGTATAAGGTTAATCTAGAGGGGGGGGTGAATAGATTTTAGCTATTATTACCCAATTTTCGCATACAATTTAATATTACGAAAATGCCCATACTAGTCAAAAATACAAGCAAGTGTAATATAGTGCGGAATTAAAAAGACACTTGATGTATACGTGGAAACCCAACCACTTGGAAAAACCACGGGCTGTATAGTGCACCACACTCGGAACTCAAAATCACTAATTGAAATGAAGTTTACAACCTATGTAGACATCGTCTAACACTCCGGTCTGTAACCCCTCACTTCTACCCAGCGGGCCTTTATTAGCAACCCTATTCCAATTTGCTTGAGGCCTAAGCAATCTTAGCCTCAAGTCTTAATTCTCTAAGAAGAGATTATGCAACCTATGTGAATATGTATGAATATTCAAATAACAAGCAAGGCTAGGGAACCTTAGATGCTTATCTAGGATGATGATATATTCAATTAAATCAAACCTAGATATCAAATGCTAAATGACATGTCAAATAGCTTAGCTAATCAAGATTAATCAAAACCTAATTAGCTATCACAATACAACACTCAATCAATTCATCACAATTAATTCTCTAATCTTGTATTTATCATATGATCAAAACATACAAGTAAATTAAAGAGAATAGCTTGATAATAAAAATAATCAAATAAGATGAACTTAATCAAAATCTTACCAAGCAAGTTGTGATGATGCAAACCCAATCATGGATGCTTTCTATCTAGACATAGAAGATGCAATATGAACTTTGATGCACAAAGGATTTGATTTGAGTGGTTAAAGGTGAGTTCTTTGTATTTTTCTTTGCTTGAAAAATATTCTAAGTATGAAATCAGAAAATCAACTCACTTTTTTTGACCTAAAGTCAAAGTGGCATATATATAGGCTGTCAAACCAAAGTGTGGTCGTTTTGAATAGTGACACCTATTTTTGCCTGGGCGCTGTACGTAGAGCGCCCCTTGTACAGCGCCTGTACAGCGCCCCAACTCTGTTCTCTCGGGAAAACAAAGGGGCGCTGTACGAACAGCGCTCTGTACAGCGCCACATCAAAATGTATTAGACCTGATGCATTTAAAAGACCATTTTTGCATCAGGTCTTGTGGGCGCTGTTCGAACAGCGCTTTGTAGAGCGCTTTGAACAGCGCCCTTTGCAATGCATGACTTCTAAGCCTAATCATGTTAAAGGCAAAGGACAATGCAAGATGCAATCAACTAACATGCAAGAAGAGATGTTAATGAGCATTAATGAGCACAAAATAACAACACATACACAACATACAAGAGAATGAATTATGCATGAGATGTGAATGTGTGTGTGCAACTAATCTCTTCAAAGCAAATTAAGCACATAGAAGTTTACCTTTGGTGCTTATCAACCTTGAGGACATGAGAGGGTCTTGAGCTTGAATATCACTCACTTAAGCTACCCTTACATACAATCCCCAACACGTGGTTTGTCCACGAAATAAGCCAATCAAGATATGGGAATCCTAAGTGTGGTGGCATAGGTCACTTTGCCCCCAAATGTGCAAATCACAATGAGAGGAAAAAGGGAAAAGTGATGGCCGCCACTTGGAGTGGAAGTAGTGATGAGTCCATTGAGGGAGATGAGTCTTCGGATGATGAAGAGCTCATGGCTAATCTCCTAGCTTTTGCCTCCTCCCATAAAAGCAAAAGTGCTAGTGAGAGAGAGGAAATGAGTCAAGAGGAAAATGACTCAAGTGAAGAAGAAAGTGATTCCTCTTCTAACTCCATAAATGGATTTGTGGAGAAAAAGGTGATTGCTAAATATCATGCCGAGTTTAATGATTTAGCAATCAAGAGCATAAGAAAGATCAAGATGTTGAGAGAAGAAAATCTTGAGCTTGCATCTCATAATGACCACTTAAGTGAACAAGTGGAAAAATTCAAGAAGATGGAAGATAAGCTAAGAGAGGAGTTAGTCTTATCTAGGAGGAATGAAGAAAGTCTAAAGAGGGAGCTTGAAGAAGTTAGAGAATCTATGACTAGGATGGATTCTAGCACCAAGAAGTTTGACCATATGCTTGGTGTTGGAAAGAGTCCATGTGACAAGAGGGGTCTTGGGTATGAAGATGGCAAGAAGATCTCTACCTCTAACAAGACCGTGTTTGTCAAGAGTTTGAGGAACGAAGAAACTTCATATGTGCAAATTCCTAGGAAGAAGTTTGAAGTAGGACAATGTTCAAATGCACAAGTGAAGATAGGGCCAAGAAGGCAACCTCAAGCTCAACCCCCCAGGGTCCCTCAAGCCAACATTCCTCCACAATTGGCTAACAAAGGAAAGAGACCTTTCATGCAACCTCAAGCTAGGAAGCAACCTAGACCGGTTCAACAACGAAGATGGATTGAACCCATTCATCCACAAAGACAAGGACAAGGTATGATTCCTTATTTTACTCCTATATGTCACTTTTGTGGATTTGATGGTCATATTAGACCACATTGCTTTCGATATATAAAGATGTGCAAAACTAGAAGCATGATAGAGAAGAAAAAGAAAAGAGCCATGATGCATGTTCCTAAGAATGATAATATGATTATGCATGATCCTAGAACATCTAGAACCCATGTACCAAAGACCACTAAGAAAGCTAAGATTGTTTCTAGGTGGATTAGAAATAATGAAAATGTTTGCCATGTTGCTCAAATAGCCTTGAAGGCATTCTTCTAATTTTTGGTATTTAGATAGTGGGTGCTCTAGGCATATGACGGGAAACAAGAGTCTCTTCGAGACTCTTGTTATGGAGGAAGGATGATATGTCACTTTTGGTGATGGATCCAAAAAGAAAGTTGTAGGGAAAGGAACCATTTCCGTTCCTGGTTTACCCTCCTTATCCGATGCTTTATTTGTTGATGGCTTGAAAGCCAATTTAATAAGCATTTCACATCTAAGTGATGAAGGATATTTCGTCTTGTTTAGAAAAGATGATTGCTCTATCCTAAAGCCCGATGGACAAACCTTGTTGAAAGGTATGAGATCTAACGACAATTGCTATTGTCTTGAAGCTAGAATAGTCTCAAACAATGTGTCCAAGGATGAGCGAATAGAGTTGTGGCATGAAAGACTTGGCTACATGAACTTTAGGGATTTAAGAACCCTTGGAAAGTTCGATTGTGTGCGTGGCCTCCCTAAGCTTGGGAAGAAAGCCAATGGAATTTGTGGACCTTGCCAACAAGGAAAACAAACCAAAAGCATGCACAAAAAGGGTAAGTATCTCTCCACCAAGGAGCCCCTAGAGCTTCTCCATATGGATCTCATGGGTCCTATGCAAACCGAGAGTTTAGGTGGAAAGAGATACATTTTTGTTTGTGTTGATGATTTCTCTAGATTTACATGGACATATTTTCTTAGAGAAAAATTCGAAACTTTTGATAAGTTTAAAATGCTTTGTACTAAAATACAAAATGAAATGAATTCTAACATTAAAAGCATTAAACGGATTAGAAGTGACCATGGGAGGGAATTTGAGAATGCCTTTTTTGAAAGCTATTGTGATAGCTTAGGCATCTCCCATGAGTTTTCGGCTCCTAGGACACCTCAACAAAATGGAGTTGTTGAGAGGAAGAATAGGGTCCTCCAAGAGATGGCCCGAGTGATGTTGCTTAGCAATAATGTCCCTATGAACTTATGGGCCGAAGTCGTCAATACGGCTTGCTATATAAGGAATAGAGTTTTCCTAAGGCCCGAATCTAGAAACACCTCCTATGAGTTATGGAAGGATAGGAAGCCAAATGTTAGCTACTTCCACACATTTGGAAGCAAATGCTACATTTTAAATGACCGTAATCAACTTGGCAAGTTTGATGCTAAGAGTGATGAGGGTATCTTTATTAGCTATGCCTTGAATAGTAGAGCCTATAGAGTTTTCAACTTAAAGACTCGAACCGTCATGGAATTATCGAATGTTGTCATTGATGATACAAGGCTCAAGTCTAATGACCATGAGGAGGAGGAAATTTTAGATGATGACTCTCCTTTGGAGAGGGTTGTGGTGACTCCCAATGTTGGGACATCTAATGAAAATAATGAAGTCACACAACCTATTACTAGAGTCCCTCTCTTGGACTCTAATGAACCCGCTCCATGGGTTAGAAGACTCCATAACAAAGAGGATGTTATTGGAGATGTAAATGAGGGTGTTAGGACTGGGCGTCAAATAGCTAATCTAATTAGCTTTACATGCTACACCTCTCAAATTGAACCCAAAAAGGTTGATGAAGCCTTAAATGATGAATTTTGGGCTCTTGCCATGCAAGAAGAGCTAAACCAATTCGAAAGGAATGATGTTTGGACTCTAGTTCCTAGGCCTAAAAGCTCACATGTGATAGGAACTAAGTGGATTTATAGGAATAAATCCGATGAGAATGGCAACATAGTGCGGAACAAGGCTAGACTTGTAGCATAAGGGTACTCTCAAATTGAGGGTATCGACTTTGAGGAGCCTTTTGCTCCCGTTGCCCGTTTAGAGTCCATTAGGCTTCTCTTGTCCATTTCTTGTGTGCACAAGTTCAAATTGCACCAAATGGATGTCAAGAGTGCATTCCTCAATGGCTTTTTGCAAGAGGAAGTGTTTGTTGAACAACCTAAGGGGTTTGTGGATGCACACCACCCCAACCATGTCTATCGCCTCAAGAAGGCAATATATGGGTTGAAACAAGCACCGAGGGCTTGGTATGAGCGCCTCACTCAATTTCTTGTTGACAATAACTACACAAGAGGTAGTGTTGACAAGAAACTATTCATCAAGAGAGATAATGATGAGCTTTTTATAGCTCAAATATATGTTGATGACATAGTGTTTGGCTCCACCAACAACACCAAGGTCCAACAATTTGTTGATGTCATGTCTCATGAATTTGAGATGAGTCTTGTTGGTGAGCTTAGTTACTTCCTAGGTTTGCAAATTAGGCAATTAGATGATGGGATTTTCATAACCCAAGCCAAATATGCCAAAAACCTAGTGAAGAAGTTTGGATTAGAAAATGCCAAACATTGTGATACACCCATGAGTACCACTTTGAAGCTAAGCAAGGATGCTAGTGGTAAAAGTGTGGAACAAATGTTATATCGTGGCATGATAGGTAGCTTGCTTTATTTGACCGTAAGTAGGTCCGATATCTCCTTTAGTGTGGGTGTGGGTGTGTGTGCTAGGTACCAAGCGGATCCTAAGGAGTCCCATCTCTCTTCCGTAACGAGAATCATTCGCTATGTGAATGGGACATCCAACTATGGGATTTGGTACTCTTTTGACACTAATGCTAGTCTTGTAGGCTTTAGTGATGCGGATTGGGCAGGAAATTGTGATGATAGGAAGAGCACATCGGGCGGTTGCTTCTTTCTAGGCAACAACTTGGTGTCTTGGTTTTGCAAAAACCAAAACTCGATTTCCTTGTCCACGGTCGAGGCCGAGTACATAGCCGCGGGGAGTGGATGCACACAACTCCTATGGATGAAGCAAATGCTAGTAGACTATGGATTCAACCAAGGTACTCTCACTCTCTTTTGTGATAACATGAGTGCTATTAATATTTCCAAGAATTCGGTCCAACATTCTAGAACTAAGCATATTGACATCCGCCATCACTTCATTAGAGAGCTTGTTGAAAATAAATGCATAGTACTTGAACATGTAGGTACTAATGATCAACTTGCAAGCCTATTTACTAAACCCTTAGATGCTACTTGATTTAAAACTCTTAGTAGATCTATTGGGATATGTCTTGTGGAGTGATGTGATTTATGATTGACCCCATATGGGAAACTCAAGCAAAGAGAGCTATTTTGCATTCTTGTCACTTGCAAAAATTTGAAATAACTTATGCCTCTTCTTTTGATTGCTTGAGTAAGCTTGGTTGTACATATGTATATATGTTTTCAAATTCTATAAGTGTGAACCTTGCTTGTTTACAATCCATGTCATATTTATGTTCAAACATGCATTTTTGGACTAGGAGATTTACATAGGAAGTATGATGTGAATGACCTATAGTTATCTCCATGACATGATGATTCTTTTTAATAACATGCTAATGTCAAATGAAAAAGCATGAAATTCAAATAACATGCTCACATGAAAAGCATGAATTGATGATTGCATATTCTTAAAATGCAAAACTTGTGTGAAAGCTTATGAGACTCAAAATGAATAAAGGATCTTGTATCCGTTCAAAGGAATTTATTTTCCAAATGTCTCTCTTTCTTTATTAGTTGAACATTGCTACCATCATACGGACATCTTATCCGGAAAATTCAAATAGGGTGCAAAGTCACTCATGCATGTTTCGCTTATAAAGTTGGATATAGTTACTCTTAAATTGAAATCAATAATCTCTATATCCTTGCTTTTCTCATGACATTGGTGAAATTGGTTTGAATTCTTATTAGAAACCTTTGTCATATTAGAAACCTTTGTCATTTGCTTTGCCAAATACCATTGTATTTTGGACTTGAATGCTATATGTCTTGTATGCAAAGCATGTTGGATTCACACATTTTCTATAAATAAATCTCCTTGTTTCTTTCCAATTAATTGAAGTGCATAAAGTGACTTATATGTATATGCAAATATCTTGCATGCTTCTATCTCTCGTTGCTATGAGTGACCCAGTTGGGGACTACTCCTTTGCCTATATCATGACAAAAAGGGGGAGTAGGATATGGTAAGGGGAGTTGCAAAATATAGAAGCAATTGTGCATTTTGGGGAGAACATTCGTTGAGGGGGAGTTACCCGTTGAGGGGGAGCATTGCATACACATACATTGTATAATGTTGTGCCTAATCTTTTAAGTATGCAAATGCTTGTTTTTGTTCTCACTTGATTAATCTCACTTTTTACTTGTATTGGAAATGTTAGAAACTTTATTTTCAGGGTTTGATTATTCTACAAGAGGTTGAAGACTTCAAGTTTCATTTTCTTATCTCTTTGTAATGTAGAATATCATTGTAGTCCCGTAGTTTCTATTATTTTGTGAGGAATCAATGTGAGTGGTGGTTTTGTCACGAAATAGCCAAAGGGGGAGATTGTAAGGTTCCCATTTGTTGATTGGCTCATTTCGTGGACAAACCACATGTTGGGGTTCTTTGTAAGGGTAGCTTAGGAGTTGGTTTTATTGTTCGAAGCCCTTTGAAGACCTCGTCTTGATAAGCACCGAAGGTAAAATTCTATGTGCTTACTTATCTTGAAGAGATAGTTGCACACACTCACTTAGCATTCTTGCATTTGGTGTGCATACTCTTCACATGTCACATTTCACACTTGCACCTTGATGTTGTATTTTGTTGTGTGCTTTTGTGTTTAGTAATTCGTTTCCCGATAGTATTCGGAAACGTCCGCGCATGCACTAGAATGTGCTTGGTTTTGCGCGAAGACCGCTTAAGGAGGATGCTCTAAGCTTCTCCTTTGGTTTCACCTTCTTTGGTGATTCAGCGGTTTTATCGACCGTCTGGCCGCCAAATGAAACCGCCGTTTGCTTCCAGAAATGTCTGGAACAATTCTACGGTTGAGATCGGCGGCCACCGACCGCCGATCTAAACCGCCGTTCATACTTGATGGTTTTTAATTCTCGGGTTTGATTCTGTGGTTGGTTCGGCGGTTTCGAAACCAGCGTTTGAAACCATCGTTTCTCCCCTGTTTCCTCGGGAGCAATTCGACGGTTGAAATCGGTGGCCTGGCCGCCGATTGAAACCGTCGATTAGCGCGTTTCTTTGAAACTTACTTAAATGACCTCACTTTGTTTTGGCCCCCTATATATATGTCATTTTGTCTTTAGGTCAATTAAGAGAGTTCATATTCAGATTTCATACTTAGGATATTTTTCAAAGAGAAGAAAAATTCCAAGAACTCATTTTTAATTACTCAAACACTTTTTCATGATCATCAATCATCATCTAGCATCATCTTTGATCTTATAGATGTTATCTTGCATGGATTCTTCATCATACTTTGCTTGGTAAGCTTTTCACTAATATCTTACATATTTTGTGTTTCTCTTAACAAGCAATCTCAATTAATTACTTGTATGTTATTTTATATACTTTGGATACAAGATTGAGATTAGTGTGATGTATGTTTGAGAAGTTGTTTTGTGCTAGCAAATTAGGTTTTGTGTTTAATCTTGATTAGCTAAACTAATTGACATGTCATTTAGTTTGTAATATCTAGGATTGCTTTAATTGCAAATTCATCATCTTAGATAAGCATATAGGGTTTCCCTTGCTCTATGTTGCATTTGAATATCCATATATTCACTTAGGGTTGTATTCTCTTCATAGAGAAAGTAAGTCTTGTGTGTAGCTTCTGGGATTAGGTTGCTTAGATCGCAAGCAAATTGGACTAGGTTCACTCATACCGGGATTAGGTAGGTGTGTGATTACTTCCGGGATTAGGTTGTAATCGTTTTACACATTTAGTGGATTCGAGGTTCGAGTGTGGCTTACTTACTTACTAGCCCGTGGTTTTTCCCGTGAGGGTTTCCACGTAAAAATCAAGTCTTATTTAATTTTCGCATTTTATACTTGATTTATTGCTTTATCTATTTAGGGGTAATTTCGTAATTTTGACTTATCACGAAAAATTGGGTAATTTGTTTAAAATCTATTCACCCCCCTCTAGATAGTTTTATACACACCGTGCTATAATTTGTTTCACCAGATTTGCTGCTCAGTGTGCGGTTGATTACACCCGCGCACTGGCGATTTTTGGAATTGGTTGATCCACGGTACGCGGTTGATTACGCGGGTGGTGCCCATATGTTTAACCCGCGCAGTTCTTGGATATGTCTTCGTGGTTGCTTCGCTATTTGAAGAGGATGAAGATATGAAATTGTGCCAACTAACATGGATCGACTCATGTGAAACCGGAAGAAGAAGTTTACTCTGACGTGATCTATTCATGGCGCCGTAAGGCGGCTTTCCGGCGAGACGACAAGGCGACGGTGGCGATATCAGGCGGTTGCTGCACGACGGCTGGCGATTTAGAGCTTGGCTGGTCGTCAATGGAGGCAGCTGGAGGTTGAAGATGAAGTCTAACTATGGGGTGCATTTAGAATAGACTTGGGTGCATTTGGGCTTCAAAGATTTGGGCTAAATTGACTTGTGATAGTCTTGGCCTTTATTAATCTAATTGATACTTTAGGCCATGCCTAACTTGGGCCTTCAAATTTAGTTAATGAAGTTTGCTTCTTTTGTTTTCTTGGGCCACGCCTTGGGTGTGCTATCGGGCCCAATGGGGTGCATTTAGAACCATACAAACCCGCCACATGAAACTCATCGTTTCACTAAATGAGGTGGTGTGGACTTCTAGTGAATTACATTTCGGTCCCTGTACACTACAAAACTTGCAATGACTTCAATCTTCACTCAACTTTATCACTTTCATCCCTAATTTCTCCAAAATTACACCAATACCCCTGAACTCCATAAATACCTAAAACACTTATTTTAACATATTAAATACCCGGATTTACCCCGGGAACAAGAACAAAAAGTAGGAATTGGGGACATAAAAATAGGTACAAAAATAGTACGATCAAATACCCTCAAACCTATCTTTTGCTCGTCCTCGAGCAAAACTAAAAACAAAAAACAACAACAAAAACACACCATACGAAAACATGCAAGACTCAACACACAAGCATGACTCTTATAAACACACAAGGAAACACTCACAAACATGACAAGATCTAAAAACAATTTCCTAGACACAAACAAACAAACAAAACAAAATAAGTCACATTACCGATTAATGGTGAGATACAAAGAAGTGTGATAATGAAGAGTAGGCTCATGCAAAAAATCTAAAGCAACTCAAAGGCACTCCAAGGGAACTCACACAATCACGAATCCCACACCTAAAAGCGCTCTCATATTGGGAACTACTCACTCTCACACCTCGAGTGTAATTCACTTCGACTCTGGGCCTCACGTGGAATCTCTCTTTTCTTTCCGCTCGGAGTCCTAAGTTCACACTCATGCAAGGTATGCAAAGATAAAGTTTATGCATATGAATCTAATGCATTGCATACAATATAACATTGAAAGACCGCTAATATTAGGTGAACTATCCTAGGAAGGAACCAAATGACATGGACGTAAAAAGATCATGCTTCAACAAACATTCCCAATCTAGATTCTTTTGAAGATCAATTAGGACTTTCCCTAGGTTGTAATAGGGCCATGGGGTGAAATGTGGTGTAAGAAAGAATAGGAAAGGGATTCAAAAGTCACCAACCATGTTAAGACTTAATTACATTACACACCCATAATCTAGCTCTACTTGCATTCAATTACTTGAACTATAAGCGTCTAGGCATAACCTTACATTACACTTGTGCTTTCACATTTGAGTACTCTAATTTCTTTGAGTACATTTACATTTAACACTTCAAGACTCTTTTGTGCGTTTCTTTCTTTCTTTTCTTTTATCTTTTGCTTTTCTTTTTGCTTTTTGCACATTTTACAATTGACATTTTTAAGTTCATAAGTGTACATTTTCCGCACTTTTACGTTTTGAGCATATGCTTTGCACGTTTACAACTTGCCTAAATACGCGCTAACTTGATATATTAGAGCTTTTCCTTTCAATACCACAACTACACATCCTATAAAGATTGGCAACAAAGGTAAGGCATGTGTTTATGCTAACTGGCTATATGGTTGTGATGTGGTTACGAAATGAAAGGTTGGTGTTTAGCCTCAAAGTTGGCTATGGAGCACACATTAGGGACATGGATAAGTGTTTAGGCTAAATTTGAGTAGTTAATTCACACACATTGCCTAAAATCATATCAACCAATCCATCTATCAAGGGAATATATGTCTCCATCAAAGCATTTCACTACTTATGATGCATGTCCTATAGCAATTTATGCATATGACGAGAATTGTGTTTAAGATTTGAACAATGATTTCTCTCATAAATACGCTCTTTTGTGGGATTGTGTTTGTGAACTCTCAAGGTAATCTTCACTATTAGAACAAGGTGCTTGAGCACCGAGTCCCCTCAACTTAGGCATTAGAAAGATGGGACTAGCCCACGAAAGTTCAAGTGAGACCCTAAAATGACAACAAGCTACATCACAAGCTCATCAAGCATAAATAAACTCACCAAAAACACACGCTCAAGGCATCACACCCAAGCTATTTAAAGCTCAAAATTTTGGCCATGTGACAATTTTGAAAAATTAAGACACCAAAAAGACTCACGACTCACGACTCACAAAGGCGTCTACACCCTCAAACCAAAACTCAACATTGTCCTAAATGTTGGAAACAAGAGAGCCCGGTCTAATGGCACGCACCTAACACAACGCAAAACACACAAACCGAAACACATTAATAAAAACACAATGTGAAAGAACATCTCAACATGGAGGACAAAATTCCAAAAATATTGGTGACTTTCAAAATCGACCTATGTTCACTCTTTAGTGCATATTTCCACAAATACTCAATAAAATTTGCTCAAATTTTGGCACAAGAAAATAGACATGCAAATGCACATGTTTTAGTTAGAAAACATTTCAAAATTAAAATTGGAAAAGTGTGTAAACGGACGTCGAAGATGATTCACATATAGATTTTCAAAACAGGGCATCGCCCATGACCTTTAGTCGAAGAAACGTTCATAACTTTTGAACCCCGGCCCAGAAGTTTACGTTCTTTATATCGTTGGATAAAAACTTCCTTTTTTTTCAGTTTTGTTTATTCTATGTATCGCGATATAAACTTGATGAAAATTACTTTGATTAAGCTTTTGCAATTTTTCTCAAAAAATAGTATATATATATATATATATATATATATTATTAAGTACAAGATTTCACAAGATTTAGATGCAAGATTGAACAAAGGGCCCCTTTTTAAATATTCACCCTAGGGTCTCCAAAACCTCAGTGCCAGCACTGCCTATGGCCAAGGTAGGATTTTGTTCTTCATGGAATTTGATATCACTCCAAAAAAACAAAGCTCATTGGTGATCATCATAGCAAGTCCCAGCCAGTAACAATCATCGGAAGGTGGAGATGATCAATGGAAAAAAAAAAAAGGTGAATGAGATTTATGTTAATGAGGCCCAACGGCTGGCAAGGCCAATGTTGATCATCTGTGGGTACTTGAAGAAAATTCACCCCTCCATGCATGTTTGCATGAAAGGTTTGTGCAAGATAGGTTTGTTTATAGGTGGATCTTCATTTATGAAATTGGACTGGACAAAACTGCTACCTTGGAAACTCTCATGAATCTCTTCCAAACTCCAGACTCCAGGTTATTCTCTTTGCATTAATTTTTTTTTTTTTTTTTTTTTTTTTTTTTTTGTTACTTTAGAGTCTAAGACCATCTCTAATCACTGCGCAAATCTCCATTTTGCAGCAAATTTTCTCTCCAACGCATGCATCGTTCTTTGCGCCATAGTGAAGATGCTTGGATTCCATCACCAGATCTAGCACAAGAAGAGGTTTAGCGCTACTTTGTTGCTTCCATTTGATTGGGTTTTTTTTTTTTTTTTTTTTTTTTCATCGTTTTTGATTGTTTGAGAGGGAATATGTAAGGAAATCTTCTTTTTAGAGTAGGATTTGGTGCAATGGATTGGAGATGGAATGGAATTGCTGCATTTTGTTGCAAAGTTTGCAACAAATTGATACAATGGATTGAAAATGGTCTAACACGTCCCGAATACTCAATTCTCTCAACTTTAGGATCTCTTTTGTGTTTTATTCCATATATTTCACCCGATGTTTATTGAGACTCATTAAAGAAAGCTTATTCCATATATTTTACACGTTGCTTATTGAGATTCATTAAAGAAAGCAAGATAGCTTTTTTTTTATTTTTTTTATTTTTTTCACATATCACTTATCACTTAATTAACGCAAGAATTCACTCATTAAATTTTCCTAATTTGGCCTAGCCACATTAGGAAAATTTAATGAGCGAATTGCCACTCACTAGAGATGGGGCGGAAATGGGATGTGAGGTGGTGATGTTGGGTCTGCCATGAAAGGGAAGAGAGAAGGAGGGGACTAGCCACAAACTTTCATTTCAAGTGCTTAAAGCTTAAAATTAGATAAAACTACATGATACTTTAAAATTGATTAATTTGTGCACGTATGCAATGAATTATGTAGGAAACAACTTTTAATCATGTAACAAGCCCTTGAGTCTTAGGAAACTCATATGGGTTGTCACTCCAATTCTAGAAAAAGTTAACGGAGTATGACGGAACTACTGGTGTCACACTGTTCGTCTAAAATGGTCAATTTAAAATGAATTTCCCATTTAATAACCATTTTAATAGTGTCTAACAAAATAGGTAGCCACCAGGGTAATTATCCCTAAAATTAATTGAGACAAATAAGAAAAAGAAGATGAAAATTAAAAGTTACTATTTACTATAAATTATGCAAATTAAAAGCTATTTGGCAATGTATTTGCAAGATTGTGTTTAAAAAAAAAATTGTAATGTAAAACAAGCGATTAAATGTAACATTTCAAGATCAGAAAACGTATTTAGCAGCATAATTGAAACAATTTTGTAACCAAAAGAATAGACTTCTTCTTGGGACAATAGCAATATGATAGGAAGTTAACTGATGTGTCTGACTCATAATAAAATCATATAACGTAGAAGTTGTACCCAAGAAGACCAAATCAAGAAGTGTCTTCATTCTTCAATCATTGATAAACAATCGATGATAAGAGCTCCTTTTGATGCTCCTGTAATTTTATAAATATGATAACTAATTTTTCGCATCTTCGAATGGGGGCAACCCCCAATCACTCGGGTTGAAATCCAACAGAGAGCTAAGGACTTGGTCTGCAACAGAATAATGAGAACTATCTAGCCTTGGATCTGGAACCATTACTGCAGACCTGCACAGAGATCATGTATTTAAAGGTGATTGATTGCTAAAAGTAGTTGTAGTTATCAAAGATTGCCAGTCAATTAAACCCATATATAAATTTGAGCAGCAAGGCAGTAACCAACAGAGAAAGAAAACTAGTGCCCATTTACAGTTATATTTCAGTTGATAGTACAGAAGAAAGTCGATATATTAAGAATCCATGAGAGGTGAAAAATGTATATATAAACATAAAACATGCTAATAAACATAACAGGAAAAAAAAAACCCACAAGATGCCCTTGAACATGAAAAAGTAACTAAATATCTCTTAAATGAGCAAAGAAAAGCCCTAGTATGCTGACAAATTATGAAATTGTGATATTGCATGAAGAGCGGCCTCCATTATCCTATAAGCTTCCATGGTATAAATTTTAACTCTACTACGCATCTATGATAACCAACTTCCTAAAATATTAGGTTCTTTTCATGTGTCCAATAACGGCAAAGGTTTTGAATATCACTATCAACAAGTGCTATCAATTACTATCATGGTGACATTGAGATTCAAGGATATTGGTAAATTGAAGATACATTGACTTAGAATAAAATTGATATTGAACTGAAAACATAGTAAAATGTTCGAAATTTCAAATGGAAGTTTGCAAATATATCAATAGAAAAAGAAAAAAAATGATATCTCTTTGCAAATAAATGTGCTTACATCCCAGCATTCTTGGCTGCATTAACTCCTGCAGGTGCATCTTCAAACACAAGAATTGTATGTGAATCTACCAGACCACCCTGCTCAGCAACAAATTATCATAAGCTTGTGTTGACCAAGAAAATGAACTGAACTGACAAGACAATTTTACATAGTTTCAGCAGATTCTATTATCACCAATTATGATAAAGAATAGTATCTATGGGAATGGGATGGTTATACCTCAAATCTCTTGGCTGCTGCAAGGAATATATCTGGTGATGGCTTACCTTGCTTAACTTCCGGATCATCACCAAGAACAACATGATGCATCAAGGAAAATAGCTCACCATGTCTTTGCGTTTTCAATTCAAAATGCCGCCTATGAGAACTGAAAATTAAATCTTAAGATAAGAACTCCCCGTGAAGACCATTAACAATTTGAAGAAAGTTTCTAAAAGTTTTAAAAAGTAGAGAAAACTTTACAGATAGATGAGCTTCAGATGTCAGAATTCTTGCTGAAAGCAACAATAACATAACATAATAAGCAATTTACTCCAGAAACATTACCCAGTTGCCAAGCAAATTGGTATTCCTTTGGCATGGAGATGTCTGATCAACCGGCTAGCCCCTAGAGTAGAAAAACACTTAAAAGATAATTTACTAGCAATTGATTTCAAATCACAAGAAAAAGAACATATGTTTGCCTTGTCTTTTTTGTGACAAGATATAAAACACTAAGAAGGTTGCTTGTACACAATTTTAACCTATTTCATAACTTTTTACATGTGGATTAGGACTTGAGACAAAATACCCCCTTTAATTTCAAATACATAATGGCAGAACTTGTGCACTCTTAGACTGATGTATTTCTAATAATTGATGTTATACATTACCTGGCATGAGATCACTTGTTGGGAACATCTTACGCAGCATCTCTTCTCTTTCTACAATAAAGTCCTCAGCCGAAAGGGAGTCACTTATTCCAGTCTCCTCAACGAAGACCCTAGCAGCTTCTATTGCTTTCCTCCCCATCATTTTGGCCTTAAGACCCCAATCAAATGTTTTATTGTATCTAGCGAGTATGATTTCCTGAACTTCAGTGTAGAACTTCTCAGTATCTGCAGCAGACAGCAGTACAAAGCACATTGAAAGTAAGTCCTTTTGTAAGATTTGGCATATAGTATCACTGAAATAAAAATTTAATCAAAATTTTGCACAAATTGTAAACCTCAAACAGAGCAACATGGTGATGTAATTAATGTAGAATAGGAGATTTTAAGGAAAAGAGCGAGGAAGAGGTTGAAAAAGAGTACGGATTGCAACAGATTATACACATGAATTTATCTTTCTATAGTTAAAAAGAGATTTCCAGGTTAATAGATGGAAATTTTTGAGAGAGAAATTTCAATCCGACAAGTTGTGCTAATGATAATATTAAGTCTGGACAATAAGCAACCAGATTTGAGTAGTAGGATCCTAGAACAACATATATACTTGGTGTTAGCACTAGAAGAGTAGAGCCTTAATGCAGATAATGGCGGGCAAGACAAGTATTCAAGTATGCAGATTAAAACGTGTGTAAGAACATTGTAGAGATTGAAGAAAAAGAAAAGGAAGATAGAGACGATCTGTGAAATTTACAAGAATTTGACTCTTTGCCAGAATCCATCCAAGACAACACTTGATAAGAAATAATAATAAAATTGCAGGAGTCATTTGATTTCGGTTGGT
Organism: Acer saccharum; assembly: GCA_030490815.1. Lineage (NCBI taxonomy): Eukaryota > Viridiplantae > Streptophyta > Magnoliopsida > Sapindales > Sapindaceae > Acer > Acer saccharum. Next base: position 23,247,906 of record CM059871.1, read on the forward strand.
TTAAACAAAGGTTAACCCTTTAAAAACAGATTGTCTTTTATACTGTCATTTGATGCTGGTTTAGAGATTAACAAACTTCAAACATCATTTAACAATACACATTGTCTTTTATAGAGTTTAGGACCTTCACAGGAATATAGGTTACTATCACAGAAGTTGAATTGGAAATAATAGTTATTCATTAAAAATAATGTCATGCATACCCAGTTTTTGCATCCAGTAAACTTGCAAGATTATGGAGTTCCATAGAAAGATAATCATTCAGCATTATAGTAAATTCTAAGTGTCAATTACATTTATTTCAAGTAATAACGAAAACAAAGACTATCGAGAACTAATTTAACTTCAATAACAATAACATAGACAACATTGCGAGACAGCTGCGGATCCCAAAATTGGAACAGTTTGTAATCGAACAATTACTATGAATTATGATGTTAGGTCTCTGAACTCAAATTAATCTTAATGTGAACCAAAAAGAGTACTTACCGAGCAAGAGACCGTCCATGTCGAAGATGACGTGAGTGATTTGTTTGTTGCCCGAAACAGTTGCCATTGTCAAGTCTTTCTGGGTCTCTGTTAGTTTTATGGATTTGGCGATTTCAGTGGAGAAATATCTGATTTCGATGAAGCCAGTGCTTTGGTGAGATGTGAGAGCATCGGGCGTGTTTATTACGCGGGATTCGATTGTGATAATCCCACATTCCCACGTAGGCATGACCGCGGTTCGGTTTCGGTTTGGTTTCGATTCCGAACCACGATTCCAATTCTAGGGGGAATTGGAACCAGAACTGGAACGGCCCGAAGGGGATTCCAATATTGGTTCCGACGGTTCGGTTCTTTCTCTCGTTTTTTTTTTCCTTTTTTTTTTTATTAATTTAAATGTTATATACTAATAAAAAACTTATTAGACATGTAATTATGTAATTGCAGTTTATTAGGTAACCCGAAATTAAAATAAAATTAATATATGAAATAAAATAAATATATGAAAAACTAAAAAAAAAAAAAAAACAAATTGAAATAAAACTAAAAAATTTAAATTGGCATTGCATTTAATTTTTACCACAATTAAGTTGCATACATATCCTCTTGGGGTTTAGAGGAATCAAAGGTCACGTAGTTCTTTATTGTCGGTTTGGTGATATGAGTAGGGATCGTAACTAATCACTGACATCTATTCCAGTGGTTTGGTCATCGTCGAAGAAATCATAGAGTGCTTCTTGATCCATTTCTTGTTGTCTGTTTTGCGCATTGGTCCAATAGTCAATACAAACTTAGACTTGAATTGATTATGGACTCAAAAGCAAACGTCTTTCGTCCAAAATATTTCCACCGGAGCTAAACTCTTGTTCCATAACCACAGTAGAAACTGGTGTTATAAGAATTTGTTTGGCTATAATAGCCAAGATTGGAAAATACTTTTCATGCTCCTTCCACCAATGTAGGATATCAAAATTTTCCAAATCACCGTCTCCCATAAACTCAAAAGAGGTACTTAGATAAGTTTCAACCTCAGAATGCAAGGTCGAGTTTGATGAAGAAGAACCTCAAAATTTTTTAGTTTTTTGGGATAACAGTTGAGACCTTAACCCCATGAATCTGGAGGATCGAGTATAAGATACATTTTGAGTTTGTAGAACATCAATGTTCAGTGATTGACAATAAACTCTAAGATACTCATCATATAACTCATAAAATAATGTCTTAATTTTAAAACAATAACTAGTAACATCAAAATCTATTTCTAAACATTGATAATAAAGAGTTAAATAACAAACAAATTTTCTAATTTACAACGTGGATAAAAACATAATACAAGCAAATAAATTGTTGGAAAATACAATCCTATAATTGTACATTGGATACACACTCAGAAAATACACCAACAATATTAACACTCTGAATAATAAATAAATTAGTAGTAGGATAATAAATACTAAAAAAATTGTTAGTAGCATTATTAAAGACTTTCAACAAATTACAATTTTTTGTACAAACATCCCAATGGTGTGCATAAAGATTAATGTTATTAACATTATATTGCATAAAAGAAACTAATAAATCCTTATAATCTCAGTAATCAATTTATAAGTAGAATTCCAACGTGTTGGAACATCACGAGAAATCTAATGGGACGCCTACTACTTTGTTTACAAAATTGTTCTGAAAGGAATAATGCACGGTGTGTATAAAACTATCTAGGGGGGGGGGGGGGGGGGGAGGTGAATAGATTTTAAATGATTTTACCCAATTTTCGCATATGTTGACGGTGATTTTTGGTGATCACCAAGTCAATGATTCGTTTTTGAATTACTGCAGTTTATATTTGAGTATGGTCAAAGATTGTAAAGAAATAACAGGTGATTTACGTGGTAAAACTCCAAAAGATCGGAGAAACATCCACGGGATCGTTGCCTCTAGCAACAAAGCCAAATCCACTATGAATCACGATTACAAGATGAAGAATGATAAAGAATGATTACAAGCTTTTCGATACGACCCTCTCTCTCTCCTGTTCTACTTCTCGCGTACCCTGTTTATGAATAGAGGGGGTATTTATACATGTTACTTCTAGGGTTTTAAGATGACCGCTAGGGTTTAGTGTTGTGGCCCCCAAGTCTCAAACGGTTTCCTAGTCCTATTTAGATTGTGCTTCCCTTTTTCGGCTGTATCCAATTCTGAATGGGATTCCTTCTCCTTTATTTACTGGAGAACTGCTTGTTTCCTTTTTTACCTCTTATGGTCCACATCGTTGCTTATCGTGGACCTGCTGGCTGCTGATTGCAAGTGTTGGCGACTGTTTTATTGTTTCCCGAGTGAGTATGCCCGAGTGTGCCCGAGTGTGCCCGAGTGTGCCTGAATCCGATCCGCTGCTCAAGCTGATCGTCTTTGTTTGTGGTCGGACTACTTATCCTCTTTTCCAAATAAGTTATCGTGAAGGTTCCTACTCCATAAGTTGACTTATCTTGACCTCTGCTGACCTGGCCTTCCATGGTGATGACGTGTCTATCACGACTATTTTTACCTATAACAATACCCCCTTAAATATTTGAGCCGATCACGCTTAGTCAAGCCCTCTCGGGTCTAATATTTAACTTCAATATTTCTTTATGGTTAATCCTCACTTGTCGTTTCCTACATTAAAGTATCCTCGTTTGGATCAGAGCTTTAAATGACGCGTCTTAATTGCGACTGCACACGTTTGATTTATCAATCATTTCAAATCTTTATGATGGCGATGCTTCTGCTCTTCGGCGGCGCCTGACGTTCCCTTGCTGCCACTTGTCCCTATTTGTTTGGCTGTGGTACGGTGTATTTATGGGATGTGACCTTTCTGCTCGTCTGCGCTCAACCTACGTCATCAGTCCTAACCCCTCTTTTTTCCCGCTTTTTCTGCAACCTCTCCTAGGGTTTTGGTATTTTTGAAATCGAGACGTCGCCTATATATTCTGGTTTTGATTTCTTCTCTTTCACCTTTTTCTTCCATTTTTCGCTTTTATCTTCTCTTCCAGTATCTTTGCGTGCTCTTCGAAGGAGGTTTTATCTGTGCCTTTTGATCCTCTGTTTTCCGTTTGGTTTACTAGCCCGTCTTTTCTAACCCTGCCATCCTTGAGTTTACCTGCTTCAACCCCCAGATTTTTCCTCGGAGGCCTTTTCTTCTGCGATCTGCGTCGTCTTCATTCTTTACTTCATCAAGGTTAGTCTTTATGGATTCCGGAGCTAGATATCGTCTTTTTACTGTTGGTATGATTGCTATTGAGCGAAATGATGCTTTCACTGCGTCGGTTGTTCACAGGTTATTAGACGAGCCCCGTTTCGATCAGCCGCGCTATACCGACGTTGATATTTCTGGACTTTTTCCGGAAAGGCCTGCAACTTCTGAGGTTCCTCCTGCTTCAGAGATCCCTTCTGCTTCTGCCAGTTCATCACCACCTTACTCATACCAACCTGAAGCTTGGTCGGATTCTTCTGTTTGTACTGATATTCGCCCGAGCAGAAGACCAGGAAAGAGGATGACCACTCGCAAAGTTTACAAAGACTCGCATTCTCGGGAAAGCCGAGTGGCGGCCCAAAGGATTATTGAAGATGATATTGAAGAGGAGCACAGGGCCGCTCGCATTCCCTTCTCCCCCGAGCGTATTTGCGTCTATGATGTTGAGCCGAACGTGGTCGGCCCTGACGAGATAATGCGATATATGCGGCGGTTCGATCTGGACAGCAATGAGATTTCGCTGATTCCAGCCGAAGGTCGGGCTACATGGAACCCACCCCCTGGCCACGTAGCAATTTACGGGTCCATGCTCACCTGCGGCGTCACTCTTCCTCTTCAGCCTTTCATTACTTGGTTCTTGGCTGAAGCCCGACTCGCTCCGGCACAGTTGACGCCGAACAGTTATCGCATCCTGATGTGCATGTGGCACATGTGGCATAGAATGAAGCGGCCACCTCCCACCCCTCGCGAGGTTCGCCATTTTTATTCGCTGAGGCCAGTGGGGAAGACCGGGATTTATTTTCTCCAGTCGAACCAGCCCGAGTTCTGGATTCCAAAAAACGTCGTGGTCAAGGGTAGTGTCGAACCGACTACTGACGAAAAGATGAAAGGGTTCGTTTGGGGCTTCCCGACCTCAAACAAGTTTTGGAAGAACAGCTGGTTCTTCATGGGCAAAGACTGGGGCCAGTCAATCAGTTTCGACTTGGACGGCACTCAGATGACTTGCTGGGTTCCTCGGTACTTCTGCACGCCGCAGTGGAACCATCTGACTTCAGCTTTTACTGATGAGGAGCTGAAGACTTTGGCTCGGGCAGCAGTCCGCCCCCTAGAGAAAAGGGGGAAACCCTATCTCTACAGAGAGGGGAAAATGATTAAGGCCCATCTCTTCCCTCAGATTTCTGTGTGCCACAGTCGCCGTGAGTTTACTTCTTGTATGCATTTTTTATTTGCAATCTGACTCCCAAGTTTGTTTGCTAACTCGGACTCCTCTTTCCCTTTTTTTTTTTTATAAGTGTTTGATGTAGATATAGTCAGTGATGGTCTGGCGCGCCGGATGAAAGGCATCGTAGAGGCGAGTCGAAAGGCAGTCCTTCGCCAGCGAGATGCTGGGATAGCCCCTCCCGAAGACGAATCTGATGAGGGTACTCCCGAGAACCTTCCCGAGGGAGATGATGAAGAGGGAGTACCCGATTATGTGCCCGAGGAGGCTCATGATCAAGAACCGACCGTGTGTTCGGTGGGAGCCGAGGGCGCCTCGGGGAACTTTGGAGTAAGTAGGACCTCTGCTGGTTCGGGCAATCCCGTAGGTCCTTCCTCCAAGGGGAAAGAGAAAATAGGGGATCTCCCTGAGCCCGAGCAGGCGAATCTCCCCAGCGGATCTGGTTCTCCCCACTCTGCTGCTGATATGCCAAACGTCCCTTTTGAAGCAGTTGGGGGGCCTTCAGGTGCGGTAGCTCCGGAGTTTCCGACTTCAGTTGAACCGAATCGTTATTCCTCAGAGATTCCTGCCTCTGCTGATCCGATTTCTACTCCTGGGGACAGCAACACTGAAGCTGGGCAGACTGGGAAAAGGAAAGCTTCGTTTTCTTCTGGTCGCCCTTTCCCAAAGATTCCCCGAGTAGTCGCGTATGTTAATTCCTCTTCGGAGGACGAGGGGGAGGGTGATGCGAGCGTGATCCCTCCGCGGGAGCAGGTCAGAGAGAGTGCTGGTGGCTCAACCGACCTTCCTCGGGCGGCCCCATCTGCCGAGCTCCCCGAAGGCGATGTGGGTGATATGGGCTCCTCTCCCCAAATCGATGATCCCACCCCCGAGACCATTTTCAGGGCCATGGCTTCAGGCCGAGCCTATATTGGGGAGGATCACTGGAGTCACTTCAGGACCGGGACTGTGTCTGACCGACTCCGTAATTTTTTTAACAGCGCTTCCTACGTGAGTGACACTTTCGCTCATATGCGTCATTTCGCATTCTTCCTTTTCTTATTTCTATTTGTTGTTGATTTGTTGTTTGCTTGTTGCAGATGGTGGCCGAGATGTCTGGGGCTTGCCAAGCTGGCGAAGCCCAAGCGGAGAAAATAAGAAGGCTAGAAGCCCAATTGAAGGAGAGCGAAGATCATTGCTCTCGGGCTGAGTTAGCTCGTCAGGAGGAGGCCAAGTCGAGTGAGATGCTCCTAAATCAGTGCTTAGCACGGCAAATGGAAGCCGAGCAACGGGCATCTTCTGCTGCGGAGGAGGTCAGGACTCTGCAGGATCAACTGTCATCCACCCGGGAAGCCTTGCTTCGAGCCGAACAGAACGCCGAAGACGCCAAGTCTGCTTATGAACGCCAAATCGACGACTTGGAGTGTCAAGCCCTGACGGCCAAGGAACTGTCGAAGGGAGCTAGGCTGGAAATGGAGCTACAAAGCGTTGACCGTTTTAAGAGATCTCCTGCCTATGATGCTCTGCTTCTTCGGGAGTTCCAGAGGGGAATGGTCTCAGCCGGCGAATTTTTTAAGCAAAAGAATAGGGCGACTGATCGGGCCCGGGCCAACTGGAGCCTCTCAATTAGGAAGCATGTGGACACATCCTTGGAGTCTCTTCGGATCCAGATGAAGGAGTGGCGGGCGTATTGTAGAAGTAAAGGAAAAACGCCACATCCCATGCACCTTGAGGTTCCAACCGCCGAGTCGTTCTCTACTTTTTACGCCAGTGAAAGGGCGGGGTTCAACAATGAGGTACCCGACTTGGGGCCCGTTCCTGGCACCGACTACAGTCACTGGATGGATGACGAAGAAGATGTGATCGTGTGGCCTTCGGACGACAGTCTTCTGAGCGAGTACGTGATGGAGCCTGACCCTGACGTTGGCAGAAGCAGCTCACCACCCCCGGCGCCTTCCTCTTGATTTTCAAGCCTTTTTGTAACAAGCCTTTTTGTAACCATACTTGTATATCTTTCATATATATATCATACATTGTACTTGTATATCCTTCATATATATATCATACATTGTATCTTTCATCTTTGAATTTATGGATCCCTCGGGCATCTTTAGCTATGCTTTGATCGAGTGCCTTGTGACTGGCCATTAATTTCAGCCGAGTATCTTATGTAACTGGCTTTTTACCCGGTCAGACCAAGTTTCTTATTTAACCGTTTAACTAATTTTTGCCGAGTATCTTATGCAACTGGCTTATCAATTTAGACCGAGTATCTTATTTAACTGGTAACTAATTTTTTGCCGAGTATCTTATGTAACTGGCTTATCAATTTAGACCGAGTATCTTATTTAACTGGTAACTAATTTTTTGCCGAGTATCTTATGTAACTGGCTTACACCCTTTGATTTTTGGGGTTTTTAACCTCCACGTTACGTCGGGGCTCGCCGCGACCATACGTTGAGGTCCTTGCACAAGTCACCTAGGACGTCTCCTGGTTTTATCTGCGCAAGGGTTCGTCGAATCGTTGGGGTAATTTGTACCGGCCAACACGACTGCGCATCTCACTAGTCTTTCTAGCGGCGCTCCGAGCATTTTCCCAGTTATCCCGGTGCCTCGGTTTTGCCTTTTTGCTAAGGGACGCGTTTGCATCGCCTTAACTAGGCGGGCATGCTACTACAGCTTTTCCGTCCTTCGAGCACCACTCGTCCGCTCTTTCGCGGCCTTATAGCGCTCGACTTTTTTCGGCGTTTATTCGGTCGCCTTGAGTGGCCGCCATTGAAATATTGCTCATGGATTTTATTGATTCCGCCACATCGTATTAGCGACTGAACTTTATTAGATGAACATGAAATTAATAACAAATCTGAAATTTCAACGCAGAAACTAAAAACTGAGCTAAAGCAGAATAAATAAATTGTAGAACCATAACCGGATTCTTTTAGGGATAGAAGATCTTCAGATATTGTGCGTTGCATGGTCGGGGTACCAGGCTACCTTCTGGTCGGGCTATCATGTAGGCCCCGTGCCCTACGATTCTCTTGATGATATATGGCCCTTCCCATTTGTTGGCGAGGGATCCTGATGATTTATCCTTGGTATTTGGGGATACTCTCCTCAGCACTAGATCCCCGAGCTGGAATCTCCGCTCCCGAACATGAGAGTTGTAGTACCTAGCGGCCCTTTGCTGGTATGCGGAATTTCTTACTTGTGCTGCGTCTCTGATCTCTTCAAGCTCGTCTAGGTTCTGCTGCAGCATGTCTATATTGTGCTCGGGACTGTATAGCTGGACCCTGGGGGATGTAAAAGTAGTTTCTGCTGGGATAACAGCTTCTGTCCCGAATGCCAGCGCGAAAGGAGTTTCCCCTGTGGAAGACCTCACAGTTGTTCGGTATGCCCATAGCACCTCAGGCAGTTTGTCTGCCCAGCCACCTTTCTTTGCCTCTAGCTTTGCTTTCAATGTGTGCTTGATCACTTTATTCACGGCCTCTGTTTGGCCATTGGTTTGAGGATGAGCAGGCGATGCATAGTAGTTTGCGATCTTGAACTCTTCACACATTTCTCTGAACTTCTTATTATCGAATTGAGTCCCATTGTCTGTTATGATGATGCTCGGGATCCCAAATCGATATATTATATTCTTTTTAACGAAGCTGGTGGTGTTTGCCTCGGTGATGTGTACAAGTGCTTCTGCCTCTGCCCATTTGGTAAAATAATCCACTGCCACAATAGCATGCTTTGCTCCTCCCTTCGTTCCTGTGGGCATTGGTCCTATCAGGTCGAGTCCCCACATGGCAAAGGGCCAAGGCGAGGTTAAGCTTCTGAGCAACTCTGGGGGTCGCCGAATGTCATTTGCTACTCTTTGGCATGTTTCACAACTCTCTGCGAATTGCTGCGCTTCCGCGAACAGAGTCGGCCAGTAGAATCCTTGCCGGAGTATCTTGTGTGCTAAGCTTTTACCCCCAGTGTGGTTCCCACATACTCCACTGTGGATACTTCTCAGGATCTCTCCAGTCTTTTCACCGGAAATGCATCTCTGCAGCACTTTTGAGAACCCTCTCCTATATAATTCTCCTCTCAGAATCGTGTACCGGGCTGACCTGTATCTGATGCGTTTAGCTTCCACAGCATCCTCCGGTAGTATGTTCTCCTCCAAGTACTTTCTGAGTTGGTATGTCCAGTCGCCCGGGCTAGGTCGGATCTCTGCTATTATGATTTCCCTCGGGTTCCGCTGTACTTGGTTTAGTCAGGTGTGCCACTGGTATTGCTTTGGATCTGATGCTTGTGGTGGCTGAAGCTAGTTTGGACAAAGCATCTGCTTTTTCGTTCTCTTCCCGAGGGATCTGAGAGATTCTGTATGCTTTGAACTTTTTAAGTAGTTTTTTTGCAATGTCCAAATAAGCTATCATGTGCTCTTCCCTGGCCTGGTATTCATCCAGTACCTGATGGACCACTACCTGTGAATCACTGTAAACCTCCAGCTCATCTGCCCCTAATGCTATGCAGACCCTCAGACCGGCCAGCAAGGCTTCATATTCTGCTTGATTGTTGGTTGCCTTGAAATCGAACCTCATGGCACATTCTACAGTATCCCCCTCGGGGGTCGTTATGACTATTCCTGCCCCGCTGCCATGTGTGTTCGATGACCCATCTACATGTAATTTCCATTGGAATTTAGTAGTCTGTTCATATTCCATTGCCCTCCTTACCTCGGCGTCTGGCTCGGTGAATTCTGCTATAAAGTCGGATACCGCCTGCCCTTTGATGGCCGCTTTTGGTGTGTATCTGATATCATATTCGCTGAGCTCTACCGCCCATTTGGTCAGCCTTCCTGACACCTCTGGCTTTTGAAGAATGAGTTTCAGCGGGCAGTCTGTATATACCTCTATTGTATGTGCTTGGAAATATGGCCTCAGCTTCCTGGCCAATGTGATCAGAGCTAACGCTATTTTTTCTGCCGGCGAGTATCTGGTTTCTGCCGCTAACAACGCTTTGCTTGTATAGTACACTGGCTTTTGTATTCCTTCCTCCAGTCGGATCAACACCGAACTCGTCGCCACTTCGGTGACCGATAGGTATAAGTATAATGTTTCTCCCACTACCGGTTTTGAAAGGATTGGTGCTCTCCCCAGATACTCTTTTAATTTTTGAAAGGCTTCTTCACACTCTGTACTCCATTCGAGCCCTTTCCCCTTTTTTATTGCTTTAAAGAATGGGGCGCATTTGTCTGTTGACTTGGCTATAAACCGGTTGAGTGACGCGAGGCATCCCGTTAGCCTCTGCACATCTTTTAGTGTCCTGGGCGAAGCCATTCCTTCTAATGCTTTGATCTTCTCAGGATTTACTTCGATTCCCCTCTGGTGCACCTGAAAACCTAGAAACCTTCCCGAAGGTACCCCGAACACACACTTGCTTGGGTTGAGCTTCATCTGATACTTTCTCAGGACGTCAAAGGTTTCCTTCAAATCCTCCGTGTGTTTTTCTGCAGTGGTGCTCTTAGTCAACATATCATCCACATAAACCTCCATATTTTTCCCAATCTGCCGAGCAAACATCCTGTTTACCAGCCTCTGGTATGTTGCCCCGGCGTTTTTCAATCCGAATGGCATCACTTTGTAGCAATATAAGCCCTGGTCCGTGGTAAACGACGTCTTTTCCTCATATGCCTTATTCATCCGGATCTGATTGTATCCCGAGTAGGCGTCCATGAAGCTCAGCAATTCATGTCCTGCTGTCGCATCTACCAACTAGTCGATCCTCGGTAGTGGGAAACTATCTTTTGGGCAAGCTTTGTTCAAGTCTGTAAAGTCTACACACATCCTCCATTGCTTGTTCTTTTTCTTGACCAACACCACATTGGCTACCCACTCCGGATACTTGACTTCCCTTATCGACCCCGCAGAAAGCAGCTTTTCCACTTCCTTCTTGATTGCGACGCTTCTTTCTGGATTGAATAGTCTTCTTTTCTGTACCACGGGTCAGAACTCGGGGTTAGTGGAAAGATGATGTGAAATCACCTTCGGGTCTACCCCCAGCATATCTTCATGACTCCAAGCGAAAACATCCTTGTAGTTTCTTAGCAGCGCAATAAGTACGGTTTTGACATGCACGCTCAAACTTGCCCCTACCTTCACTGTCCTACCCGGATCTTCCGGGTCTAGTGCCACCTCTTGAGTTGGCTCGTCTTCCCTATCCTCCGGTCCTTCTCTGGGATCCAACTCAAAATCTTTCGGCACTTCTGCCTGTTCTTCAGGTTCTCTATCCTTTTGCTGGACCGTTACCATGTATACCTGGCGTACCTCCCTATCTTTATACACTGATAAGTTTGCTCTTCGGGCCATCTCTTGTGACCCTTTGACCACTCCCACACCATATTCGGTCGGGAATTTCATCATGAGGGCATAAGTTGCTGTCACCGCCTTGGCTTTATTCAAAAATGGTCGGCCCAGTAAAGCATTATACGGCCAGTTTTCCGTATCTACCACCACAAAGTCGAGCAGCACTGTTTTCTGGCAAGGGGCTTTTCCGATCTTCACGGGTAGCTTAACCGTGCCGAGTGACCTTACTTCGACCCCTCCAAATCCTCTAAGGGGTGTGGGAAAAGGCTGTAGGTCTTTCCTATCTAGCCTCAGCTAGTCATATACTTCTGCACTAAGAATGTCTGCCGAACTCCCATTGTCGATCAGAATTCGATGAACTTCTCTATGGCCGATCCGAGCGCTGACCACTAGCGCGTCATTTGGCCTAACATCCACTCCGTGTGAGTCGGCCTCTGTGAACACGATCGGATCCCAGCCCTCCTTGATTCTTTTCGGGTCGGGCTCAATAGAATTGACGTCCAGGTCTCTCCGTGCCTCCATGGCCTCCCGAATCTCCTGGGTTCTTTCCCTGTTACTCTTGCCCATTGCTGGACCTCCGAAGATGGTGTTGATTGCCCCTTCATCCTCGGCTTTCTTGGGACTAAGTTTTCTTGCCCGTCCGTCCTGTCGGCTATCTTTCTGCCCATCTGCCCTGTCCGTCTTTTTGAAAACAATGTCCTTCAAATGCCCTTCCCTAATGAGAGTCTCGATGTGGTCCCTTAGCTGGAAACACTTGGATGTCTCGTGCCCATTCTCTTTGTGGAAACGGCAATATTTGGTGGTGTCCCTCCGAGCATATGTCGACTGCTTAGGTGGTTCTTTGGACATGTTCTTCTCTTCTAGGATTGCCAGGACTTCTTCTTGATCTTTCTTCAACGGGGTATAATTTGTGTATCGGCCCTGGAACCTCTGCCGTGGTTGATCGGTTTTTGGGTCGTATGCTCGTCGTCCATCCCGACCATCCCGTGTTTTATTCTTCTGCTTGTCACCTTTGGTATCGGGCATCTTGGTCTGGTCCTTGGTTTTGGACCCCTCTGGGCGACCGCCATGTACGAAGTAACCTCCTGTGGCAATTTCCTCTTCTTCGGCCAAGGCGTAACCCCCTGCCATGTCCATCATATCGGCATAGCTGGTTAGTCGGGCTCTTTTGAGGTCAAAGGACAATTGGCCATTCTGAAGGTTGTTAATGAACGCGGCAATTATGGCTTCGTCGTTTGCACTTCCGATCTCGGACACTTCCTGACCAAACCTCCCTAGATATTTCTTCAGCGACTCGTCTTTTCCCTGTTTGAGTTGGGATAAATGAGCCACTGACTTTTTCCTGTGTACATTCCCGAGGAACTGCCTTGAGAAAGCCTTGCTCAGTTCGCCGAAGCTACTTATGCTTGCTGCTGGCAATCTTCCAAACCACCGGGAGCCTAGATCCCCAAGAGTTTGAGGAAAATTCAAACATAGTAGTGCATCATTATGGACATATTGCGCCATAGCGCTCCTGTACCTCCGGGCGTGTTCTTTTGGGTCGGTGTCCTTCTTGAACAGCTCGATGTGGGGCATTCTGAATCTTTCTGGGAAAGGCATCCTCAACACCCCATTGGTAAAAGGGCTTCCGGATTCATCATCTGACAGCTCATTACGCCCATACCGCCTGACCAAAGCATCCATTTACCGACGATTATTTTGAACTTCCCGGGTGAGGCTCTGTATAAGTATGTCTCTGTCCCCTTCAGGCTCTCCTAACGCATTGAAGTTCTGGCTTATGGTCAGTTTTTGGCCCCTCCCCTCGGGATTCAACTCTCTATGATCTCGGTTTAGGCCATGCAGTCGGACTGTGCCCCTTTGGCGCTTGCGATGATGGTTCTGCTCACTTTCTTCCGAGGATGACCGGTCTCTCCGGTGGCCACGCCTCCTGGGGCGGTCTCGATCTCCAGCTACCCGATCTTGATCGTACTCTTTGTCGGAATCATTCCCCTCTCTATGCTCCCTACTTCTCCTGGCCACTCTTTCAGATAGCATCTCTGGTCTGCCTGCAAGATCTTGTCTCGCCTTTGGGGGTGCATCAGGGGTTGGTATCACCACTGCTGAACGCAGCCTTACTGTCTGCTGGCTTGGGGCGGACAGTTCATGAGGTGACATCAAACCTTCCGTAACAGAAAGATCAATTCCCTGCCTTGCTGCGTCTGATATGAGTTGTTGTAGAGAAGCACGGAGTCGTTGCGCGATTTCTTCACTAGCTGTAGGTAAACGTTGAATACCAGCCAGGGCAGCTGACTGGTCTGCCGTCGTCAAAGTTGCATCCGCCGCATTGAGCGCGGTGTCATCTTCCAATTCGTTACTTGGCATGCCCTGACTGTACCTGGAATCGCTACCATCTCCGTCGCCAGCCATTGTTGTCACAAATTTTTGGGTTCCCCCTCCTTCTAGCGCCAATTGTTGACGGTGATTTTTGGTGATCACCAAGTCAATGATTCGTTTTTGAATTACTGCAGTTTATATTTGAGTATGGTCAAAGATTGTAAAGAAATAACAGGTGATTTACGTGGTAAAACTCCAAAAGATCGGAGAAACATCCACGGGATCGTTGCCTCTAGCAACAAAGCCAAATCCACTATGAATCACGATTACAAGATGAAGAATGATAAAGAATGATTACAAGCTTTTCGATACAACCCTCTCTCTCTTCTGTTCTACTTCTCGCGTACCCTGTTTATGAATAGAGGGGGTATTTATACATGTTGCTTCTAGGGTTTTAAGATGACCGCTAGGGTTTAGTGTTGTGGCCCCCAAGTCTCAAACGGTTTCCTAGTCCTATTTAGATTGTGCTTCCCTTTTTCGGCTGTATCCAATTCTGAATGGGATTCCTTCTCCTTTATTTACGGGAGAACTGCTTGTTTCCTTTTTTACCTCTTATGGTCCACATCGTTGCTTATCGTGGACCTGCTGGCTGCTGATTGCAAGTGTTGGCGACTGTTTTATTGTTTCCCGAGTGAGTGTGCCCGAGTGTGCCCGAGTGTGCCCAAGTGTGCCCGAATCCGATCCGCTGCTCAAGCTGATCGTCTTTGTTTGTGGTCGGACTACTTATCCTCTTTTCCGAATAAGTTATCGTGAAGGTTCCTACTCCATAAGTTGACTTATCTTGACCTCTGCTGACCTGGCCTTCCATGGTGATGACGTGTCTATCACGACTATTTTTACCTATAACAGCATACATGTCAATTTTACGAAAATGTCCCTACTAGTCACAATAGTATAACAAGTGTAATATGGTGCGGAATGTAAATAACACTTGATATTTACGTGGAAACCCTCACGGGAAAAACCACGGGTTGTTATGTGCGCCACACACAAACCTCGAATCCACTAATTGAGATGATTACAACCTAATCTCGGTTTAATGATCTAATCCCGATCAATAATCATCACAACTACCTAATCCCGGTGTAAGTGGACCTAGTCCAATTGCTTGCGAATTAAGTAACCTAATCCCGGTCACAACACAAGACTTAATTCTCTAAGAAGAGATAATACAACCTAAGTGAATATTATGAAATATCCAAAATGCAAGTAGAGCTAGGTTACTCTATATGCTTATCTAGGATAATGATTTTGCAATAAATTCAATCCTAGTTATTAAAAGCTAGATGACATGTCAAATAGCTTAGCTAAACATAGATTATGAAAACCTAGATAGCTATCAAAATACAACACTCAATCATGTCAACACAACAATCTCTATTTTGTATCTAGAATATAATCTAAGAAGATACAAATAATATAAGAGATGTCAATGATAAATAAAACACTAATTATATATGATAATAGTGAAGAACTTACCAAAGAATATGTGTTGACCAAAACCCATGCAAGCAAGCATCCTAACTAAGCTAGAAAATGCTAGATGATATTTTGATGCATATGAGAATGGTTTTTTAGTGTTAAAAATGTGTTCTTGATTTGATTTTCTCTCAAATGTCTCTCTTTGAAGTTTAGGGTTCTTGGAGTTAAAGAACATCAACTCAGAAAATGAGAAAGTGTGATATTTATAGACATCAAGAACAGGGCATGTGAAAAAACAATGAAACTAAATATAGCACAGTGTGTATAAAACTATCTAGAGAGGGGGTGAATAGATTTTACGCTTTTTACCCAATTTTTCGTGTTAGTCAAAATTACGAATTTACCCTCAAGATAATATAAACAAGCAAGTGTAATATGGTGCGGAAATTAAATCAACACTTGATTTTTACGTGGAAACCCTCACAGGAAAAACCACGGGCTATGTAAGTAAGCCACACTCGAACCTCGAATCCACTAAATGTGCAAACGATTACAACCTAATCCCGGAAGTAATCACACACCTACCTAATCCCGGTATGAGTGAATCTAGTCCAATTTGCTTGCGATCTAAGCAACCAAATCCCGGTTGCTACACACAAGACTTACCTTCTCTAGAAGAGAATACAACCCTAAGTGAATATATGTGAATATCCAAAATGCAACATAGAGCAAGGGAAACCCTATATGCTTATCTAAGATGATTAATATGCAATTAAGAACAATCTTAGATATCAAAACTAAATGACATGTCAATTAGTTAAGCTAATCAATATTAAGCACAAACCTAATATGCTAGCACAATACAACTTCTCAAACATACATCATACTAATCTCAATCTTGTATTCAAAGTATATAAAATAACATACAAGTAATTAATTTGAGATTGCTAGATAAGAGAAACACAAAATATGTAAGATATTAGTGAAAAGCTTACCAAGCAAAGTATGATGAAGAATCCATGCTAGATGACATCTAGATGATCTAAGATGATGCTAGATGATGATTGATGATCATGGAAATGTGTTTGAGTAATTGAAAATGAGTTCTTTGTGTATTTTTCTTCTCTTGAAAAATATCCTAAGTATGAAGCATGAATAAGAACTCTTCTGAGTGACCTAAAATCAAGTTAGCATATATATAGAGGCCATAAGTGAAGTGAGGTCGTTTTGAAAATGCGCCAGAAAATTGCTCTGTGCGCTGGTGGACCTGCGCTGGACGACAGGTGCAGGACCAGCGCACAAGCACATTTTTGCTTTGGCACTGGTCGTCACGCGCACACATAGGCGCCAGTCCAGCGGAGCATAACTGGGTGATTGGCGCTGGTGGCCTTGCGCTGGTCCACACCAGCGCACGACCAGCGGCACGCCACTGGGCGTTTTGCACCGGTGAGCTGCGCTGGTGGACTGGTGCTGGTGGACCAGCGCACAGACCACAACTTTGAACCCCACAAGCAATCATGCAAGGGGAACAAAGGTGAACTAAGATGCATCCTAAAAGCCTAAATGCTATGATGTTATAAACACAAGATGCAATCATAATAACAAGCAAGAAGAGATGTAAATAAGCATTGATGCACAACAAAAAGAAACACAACATACAAAGATTAAACATATGCATGAGTTGTGAGTGTGTGCAACTATCTCTTCAAGACAAGTAAGCACTTAGAGTATTACCTTTGGTGCTTGTCAATAATGAGGTCTTCAAAGGGCCTAATGCAATAACAACAACATCTAAACTACCCTTACAAAGAATCCCCACATATGGTTTGATCACGAAATAAGCCAATTAAAAACAACGGGAATCCTTACAAACAAGTTTAACCCTGAAAACGCACGATCGGCGGTTTCATTAGGCGGTCAGGCCGCCATTTACAACCGCAGAATGGCTCCCAAGAAAGGCAGGGGACCAACGGCGGTTTTAATTGGCGGTTTTAAAACAGCCGAACCAACCGCAGAATCAAACCCGAGAAATAAATCAATCAGGTATGAACGGCGGTCGGTGGCCGCCGATCGTAACCGTAGAATTGCTCCAGACACTTCTGGAAGCAAACGGCGGTTTCATTCGGCGGTCAGGCCACCGATCATAGCCGCCGATCACCAACATAGGTGAAAACCAAGGAAAAGCCAAGGGCATTCTCGGTAGGCGGTCTTCGCGTAAAACCAAGCACATTCTAGTGCATGCGCGGACGTTTCCGAATACTATCGGGAAACGAATTACAAGACACAAAAACACACAACAAGATATATCAAACAAAGTGCTAGTGTGTAAAGTGACATGTGAAGAGTATGCACACAAATGCAAGTATGCTAAGTGTGTGTTTGCAATCTAAATCTCTTCAAAGACAACTAAGCACTAGAGATTATACCTTTGGCGTGCTTGTCCCTTAAGGTCTTGAAAGGGTCTTTGAGCATGATCCTCAATCACCTAAACTACCTTTACGAACAAACCCAAACATGTGGTTTGTCCATGAAATAAGCCAATCAATAAAATGGGGATCCTTACAATCTCCCTATTTGGCTATGAAACTAATTATAGCACGGTGTGTATAAAACTATCTAGAAGGGGGGTGAATAGATTTTACGCTTATTACCCAATTTTTCGTATTAAGTCAAAATTACGAAAATGCCCTCAAGACAATATAAACTAGCAAGTGTAATATATTGCGGAAATTAAAACAACACTTGATTTTTACGTGGAAACCCTCACGGGAAAAACCACGGGCTAGTAAGTAAGCCACACTCGAACCTCGAATCCACTAAATGTGTAAACGATTACAACCTAATCCCGGAAGTAATCACACACCTACCTAATCCCGGTATGAGTGAACCTAGTCCAATTTGCTTGCGATCTAAGCAACCTAATCCCGGAAACACAAGACTTACTTTCTCTATGAAGAGAATAACAACCCTAAGTGAATATAATGAAATATCCAAAATGCAACATAGAGCAAGGGAACCCTATATGCTTATCTAAGATGATGAATTTTTAATTAAATCAATCCTAGATATTATGAGCTAAATGACATGTCATAAAGCTTAGCTAATCAAGATGAACAAAACCTAATTAGCTATCACAAAACAACTTCTCAAACATACATCATACTAATCTCAAACTTGTATTCAAAGAATATAAAATAACATACAAGTAATTAATTGAGATTGCTTGTTAAGAGAAACACAAAATATGTAAGATATTAGTAAAAAGCTTACCAAGCAAAGTATGATGAAGAATCCATGCAAGATGACATCTAGAAGATCAAAGATGATGCTAGATGATGATTGATGATCATGAAAAAGTGTTTGAGTAATTAAAAAATGAGTTCTTGAAAATTTTTCTTCTCTTTGAAAAATATTATAAGTATGAAATCTGAATATGAACTCTTGTAATTGACCTAAAGTCAAAGTGGCATATATATAGGGTGTCAAGATGAAGTGTGGTCGTTTTGATAAGTGACACCACTATTTTGCCTTGGGCGTTGTACGTAGAGCGCTTCTGTACAGCGCCTGTACAGTGCCCTTACTCTGTTCTCTCGGGAAAACAGAGGGGCGCTGTACAAACAGCGCTTCTGTACAGCGCTCGTACAGCGCCCATCCAAAATGCATCAGACCTGATGCATTTAAATGGCATTTTTGCATCAGGTGTGAGGGGCGCTATTCAGAACAGCGCTTTGTAGAGTTCTTTGAACAGCGCCTGTTGCAAAGCTAGAATCCTAAAAATGTGCATGACAAGGCAATGGGCAATGCAAGATGCAATCAACCTAACATGCAAGAAGAGATGTTAATGAGCATTAAAGCACACAAATAAGACACACAACATACAAGGATAAAACATATGCATGAGTTGTGAGTGTGTGCAACTATCTCTTCAAGACAAGTAAGCACTTAGAGTATTACCTTTGGTGCTTGTCAATAATGAGGTCTTCAAAGGGCCTAAGCAATAACAACAACATCTAAGCTACCCTTACAAAGAATCCCCACATTGGGTTTGATCACGAAATAAGCCAATTAAAAACTACAGGAATCCTTACAGGCTATTTCGTGACAAAACCACCACTCACATTGATTCTCACAACATAATTGAATCTTCGGGATAACAAAGATATTCTACATTACAAAGAGATATAAAAATATAAAACTTCAAGTCTTCAATCTCTTGTAGAACTATCAACCCTTTAAAACAAAAGATTATACTTTCCAAAGCAAGAGTATGTGAGATGATCAAGTGAGAATTAAAACAAGCATTTGCATTTAAAGAATTTAAGCACAACATCATGCAATGTATGTGTATGCAATGCTCCCCCTTAACGGGTTACTCCCCCTCAATGTATATTCTCCCCAACATGCACAATTGCTACTACAATTTACAACTCCCCTTAACATCATCTACTCCCCCTTTTTGTCATGATATAGGCAAAGGAGTAGTCCCCAACCGGGTCACTTCTTAGCAAAGAGAGATAGTAGCATACAAGATATTTGCATAATCATATAAGTCACTTTATGCATCTCAATTAATTGGAGAGAAACAAGGAGATTTATTTAAAGAAAATGTGTGAATCAAAAATGCTTTGCATACAAGACATGTAGCATTCAAGTCCAAAATACAATGGTATTTGGCAAAGCAAATGACAAAGGTTTCTAATAAGAATTCAAATCAATTTCACCATTGTCATGAGAGAAGCAAGGATATAGAGATTTCATTGATTTTCAATATATGAGCAACTATATCCAACTTTATAAGCGAAACATGGCATGAGCAACTTTGCACCCTATTTGATTTTTTCGGGAATGATACCCGTATGATAGTAGCCATGTTCAACTAATAAAGAAAGAAAGACAATTGGAATTTAAATTCCTTTGAACGGATACAAGATCCTTTATTCATTTTGAGTCTCGTAAGCTTTTTCACACAAGTTTTGCATTTATATTGCAATCATCAATTCATGCTTTTTCATTTGAGCATGTTATATGAATTTCATGCTTTTTCATTTGACATTAGCATGTTATAAAAGAATCATCATGTCATGGAGATAACTATAGGTCATTCAAATCATACTTCTTATGTAGATCTCCTAGTCCAAAAATGAATGTTTGAACATAAATATGACATGGATTGTAAACAAGCAAGGTTCACACTAATTGAATTGAAAACATATAAGAAGAAAGCTTACTCAAGCAATTAAAAGAAGAAGCATAAGTTATTTCAAATTTTTTGCAAGTGGTAAGAATGCAAAATAGCTCTCTTTGCTTGAGTTCCCCATATGGGGTCAATCACCATCCTTCATCATTGAAGGTCATGAGGTCCTATGGACCTACTAAGTCCATTGGACTTAGTTGAACCTATTAGAGACAAGTTTGTCTCGTAGCAAGCGGGTTCATCTTTTCTTATCCATTTAGGTGAAACAATTTTCTTCCTAGTGGTCAAAAGTTCTAGAGATCTAGATGACATAGGATCATGTAAATGAATTTCTTCCTTCCTATGAGCATGCATACTAGCTCTAGCTTTCTTTTTCTCAATCATGCTTTTAACTCTACACATTTTAATGTAACGAAAGCACTTTGGTCTAATATGACCATCAACACCACAAAAATGACATGTAGGGACAAAGTTAGGAATCATATCATGTCCTTGTGCATGCATAGGAGCCTTCCCATGTCTTTGTGGTTGTCTTGGTTGTTAGATAGGATCTCTCCTTCTTTGTTGTTGACCAAGACTTGGTTGCTTCCTTGGTTGAGTTTGCATGATTGGTCTCTTCCCTCGATGGAGTTGAGTTTGAGGGAAGTTAGCATGAGGAACTCTTGTAGGTTGAGCTTGAGGTTGTCTTCTTGGGGCTACCTTCACTTGTGCACTATGAGAGCATTGTCCTAGATCAATCTTCTTCCTAGGAGTTTGCACCGGTGAAGCTTCTTTGTAGCTCAAGCTCTTGACAAACACAATCTTGTTAGGAGTGGAGGACTCCTTGCCATCTTCAAATCCAAGACCTCTCTTGTCACAAGGACTCTTTCCAACACTTAACATGTGGTCAAGTTTTTCGGTGCTAGAAACTATCCTAGTCCTTGACCCTCTTGCCTCTTCAAGCTCTCTCTTCAATCCTTCTTCATTCCTCTTAAATAAGTCTAACTTCTTTCTTAGCTTATCTTCAATCTTTTTGGATCTTTCCACTTGTTCACTTAAGTGGTCAATATGAGCTAAAAGGTCTAGATTCTCTTCTCTCAATTTTTGAGTCTTTTCCTTGGTCTTCATTGCTAAGCTTTTAAACTCGGCGAGGTATTCATCTAGAACCTTTTTCTCCACATATCCATGTGTGGAGTTAGATGAAGAGTCATCTTCACTAGAGTCACTTTCTTCTTGACTCTCATTCTCTTCTTCATTGTAGGAGATCGGAAAGGCAAAATTGTTGTTCTCACAATCATTCAAGCTTGAGGGACTTCTTTCAACAACTTTCACTTTGTTGTCTCGTGTAAGATCTTAGATTTGTGTTGGCTTGATTCCATTGCAAAACACTCTTTATTTGTAATGGTTAGTTGTTTAGGTGATTCTTGGTGAAAAGAAGCTTCAAAGAAGAAAAGCAACGTATCTTGCAAATATCGTCTTCAAGAGGAACATCGCGTACTTGGATGCGAAGGTATCTAGATTCTTCTTCCTCTTGCAAGGCGTAAGCGCACACACACACAATTCATACATGTGTGTCCCTGTAGTGTAGTTCAAACATTTGGTATAACACATTCACACACTTCTTAGTACGCACATGCATTGGTCTTTTATAGACAAACATTGTAGAATTGCATACTTTGTGACTATCTCTTTGATATGGCATGCTTGTGTGAATTTGTGTTTGTTTGTTTATGTATTTTGCATTTTGGACTTGAATATGTTCTTATTTGATTCCTTATTAAGTCCCGGTCGTTTCGGTTACTCATTCATAAGGTTTCGAGTCCAAACGATGTAGCTACGCTACTTTGCATTCTCATTTGTTGAGTTGACTTCATCGTCGTTTTCCGAGATGATTTCTCAACCATTTTTTAAAGTTTTGTAGTCATAGTCATAGTCGTGCGTGAGAGAGTCATGGTTCATAATCCAAAAACAGATTCAAAATCGGAGTTCGGATGCCCAAGATACGGCTGAAGAACATGAGGGAGCGCGCGAGAGGCAAGCATGACCAAAGGCCATGCATTGGCCACCACGTGTGGAGGCCGTGGGACCCACGGCCAGAGCACCCCTCTGGTCCCGTGTGGCCCACGCGCCCCACACAAGGTACTGATGTGGCAGCCTCTGATTGGCTCACGTCATCCTCTCTCTTCTCCATCTCTTTTCCCTCCATTTATATTCGAAATCCCGTACAGAATTCTTTACAATTTTTGATTTCTTATTTTGATCATATCTCTCTCATTTGAACTCCGAATTGAGTGATTCAAAAACCAAAATTGTTGGTCTTGAAGAGAGCTACAAACCCCAAGCATTTTCAAAGCTAGTTGAGTTTGTCATGTTTCCCAGTGATCTGATTTCAGTACGTGACTCAACTTTTGTATGTGAAATTTCTTCTTCTTCTCACTTCATCTTTTGATCATCTCTTTTAATCTTCCTAATTGATAGATGATATGTGTTTAGAATGTTGTTAGATCATATTCTAGGGGTGGTTGATCTATTGATTGTTAAGTTTTAGCCATTTGATTTCAATTGAACATATATTGCTAAACTTGACCTATCTTGAAATTGATTCTAGAAATGTTGTATATGATGTGCCTCATGTTATTTTCTAGGTTTAATTTCATCATCTAAGAACTAAGATTTTTGTGTGATATATTGAATATTCATATCTTGTTCTTATTGATTCACATGCTTTGATTTCTAGATACATTTTGTGATTGTTTGTTGAAAGCATTTTCTAGATTATCACTAAGCATGTTCATAGAGCTTGATTGATCATCTTGCTTTATTTGATTGTGTTTGCATCATTTGCATCACCTAGATCATTGCCTTGTAATAGGTGGAAGTCTTTTGCAAAGTGAGTGAAGCTTTGTCTTGAACAAGAAGTCTCGGCTAGGAAAGTGTTCCGGATAGCCAAGTATCTTGATTAGAGTCGGGAGGACTCGGATAGTCAAGCAAGAAATCTTCCTAGAGACGTGAGCGTCTTGGATAGGAAGTTGCTTTCTAGAGGTGTAGGACACATCTCAGATAGGAAGTAGGCTTGGTAGTTCACTTGCCCGAGGGTAGATTAGGAGGTGATAGCTTGAGCGGATATCATGTGTTGATAGCTTGAGTATGTAAGTCTTTTTCGTATAATGAATTGCTTTGCCGGTGGTTGTGGTATCAACCCGTGGATGTTTCCTCTTTGAGGTTTTACCACGTAAAAATACTTGTGTCAAGTTTCATTTTTATGTTTCTTTATCTTCCATATGTTTGTATTGATTGCATTACTTGTATATTGATTTTCACATGTGTTGATTAAATCAATTCAATTGTTAAGATTCATCAAGTGTGCTTTTAATTGTTGTATTCCGCATTTTTTTTGTATATTGGAAGAATTTGGGCCTATACCTATTCACTCCCCCTCTAGGTATATATTACACTATATTGCTTAAGGGAATTTCATCCCGCTTGTGAGAGCAACCTAATGCCAAAAATTTTGACACAACCTCTTCATCACTATCACTTGAAGTGGCAGCCTCCTCTCTTTTATCTTCCAAGTTAGCACAATCCTTGGAGATATGCCTGAATCCTCCACATTCGTAGCATTGAATCTTCTCTCTTGAAGACATCTCATGATATGGCTTGACATTCTTGATTGTGGTCTTCTTCTTCTTGAAGTCATTCCCCTTTGAGCCATAACCACTCCTTTGTAGATTCAAGAACTTCTTGAATCCCTTGGCAATGAGTGCCATGTCTTCATATGAGTCATCCTCCTCCTCTTCCATCTTGGATGTCTTCAAGGCAATATCCTTTTTCTTCTTAGGAGGTGATGTGGTAGCCTTTCTTGATTCATAGGCTAGAAGTCTTCCAATGACTTCGCTCGGCTTCATTTCCTTGTAAGTGTCATTTTCTTCTAAAGCCGTCACTTTGGGCTCGAACCTCTCGGGAAGTGATCGAATGATCTTTTGCTTGATTCTTCTATCCGAGTAAGGATCACCAAGTTGGTGACTTTGGTTCACAATGTCCATTAGTCTCACTTGGAAGTCATTGAAGTGCTCGTGCTCTTCCATCTTAATGGTCTCAAACCGAGTTTGAAGGACTTGAAGCTTTGAGTCCTTGACAACCTTGGTGCCTTCATGTGCAACTTCTAGGATGTCCCATGCCTCTTTAGCAATCCTAGTAATTTGAATCAGTTTGTACTGATTTTCACTCACTGCACATCGGATGGCATGAATAGCCTTGTTGTTCCACATGGAGTCAATAAATTCTTGAGGACTCCACTGTGCCTTAGGCTTGAGAACTTCTTCTCCTCCATCCGTAGGAGTCATCATAGGTGGAGCATATCCATCTTCAACCGCCATCCACACCCTATCATGGATTTGGCATATGTATGCTTCCATCTTCCCCTTCCATGAGGAGTAATTATCGCCGGTGAGCAACGGTGGCCTCACACTCGACGCTCCCTCTTTGCTCATCCCGAAACCACTCATAGTGTTTGGATGAATGCAAATGAGATGAATGCAAAATGTATGAATAAATCAAAAAATCACACAAGATGAAAAACACACCAAAATGAGCAAGGATCACCTATGTATGTCTAGGAACCCGCTCTGATACCAATTGAAAGGAATAATGCACGGTGTGTATAAAGCTATCTAGAGGGGGGGTGAATAGATTTTAAATGATTTTACCCAATTTTCGCATACATGTCAATTTTACGAAAATGTCCCTACTAGTCACAATAGTATAACAAGTGTAATATGGTGCGGAATGTAAATAACACTTGATATTTTCGTGGAAACCCTCACGGGAAAAACCACGGGCTGTTATATGCGCCACACACGAACCTCGAATCCATTAATTGAGATGATTACAACCTAATCCCGGTTTAATGATCTAATCCCGATCAATAATCATCACAACTACCTAATCCCAGTATAAGTGGACCTAGTCCAATTGCTTGCGAATTAAGTAACCTAATCTCGGTCACAACACAAGACTTAATTCTCTAAGAAGAGATAATACAACCTAAGTGAATATTATGAAATATCCAAAAATGCAATTAGAGCTAGGTTACTCTATATGCTTATCTAGGATAATGATTTTGCAATAAATTCAATCCTAGATATTAAAAGCTAGATGACATGTCAAATAGCTTAGCTAAACATAGATTATGAAAACCTAGATAGCTATCAAAATACAACACTCAATCATGTCAACACAACAATCTTTATTTTGTATCTAGAATATAATCTAAGAAGATACAAATAATATAAGAGATGTCAATGATAAATAAAACACTAATTATAGATAATAGTGAAGAACTTACCAAAGAATATGTGTTGACCAAAACCCATGCAAGAAAGCATCCTAACTAAGCTAGAAAATGCTAGATGATATTTTGATGCATATGAGAATGGTTTTTTAGTGTTAAAAATGTGTTCTTGATTTGATTTTCTCTCAAATGTCTCTCTTTGAAGTTTAGGGTTCTTGGAGTTAAAGAACATCAACTCAGAAAATGAGAAAGTGTGATATTTATAGACATCAAGAACAGGGCATGTGAAAAGACAAGTTTGCCCCTGAAAACGTACGATCAACGGTTTCATTCGGCTGCCAGGCCACTGTTTACAACCGTAGAATGGCTCCCGAGAAAGGCAGGGGACCAACGGCGGTTTCAATCGGCAGTTTCGAAACCGTCGAACCAACTGTAGAATCAAACCCGAGAAATAAATCAATCAGGTATGATCAGCGGTTCGAATGGCGATCGGTGGTCGCCGATCGTAACCATAGAATTGCTCCAGACACTTCTGGAAGCAAACAGCAGTTTCATTCAGTGTCCAGGCCACCGATCATAACCGCCGATCACCAACATAGGTGAAAACCAAGGAGAAACCAAGGAGAAGCCAAGGGCATTCTCTGTAGACGGTCTTCACGCAAAACCAAGCACATTCTAGTGCATGCACGGACGTTTTCGAATACTATCGGGAAACGAATTACAAGACATAAAAACACACAACAAGATATATCAAACAAAGTGCTAGTATGTAAAGTGACATGTGAAGAGTATGCACACAAATGCAAGTATGCTAAGTGTGTGTGTGCAATCTAAATCTCTTCAAAGACAACTAAGCATTAAAGATTATACCTTTGGCGTGCTTGTCCCTTGAGGTCTTGAAAGGGTCTTTGAGCATGATCCTCAATCACCTAAACTACCCTTACAAACAAACCCCAACATGTGGTTTGTCCACGAAATAAGCCAATCAATAAAATGGGAATCCTTACATGTTCCCATGCTTTCATCGTAGAAGAATATTTCCATAAATAATAGAGGGCATCTCTAATAGATTTACACTATGTTGGTTTGAAGGAATTGGAGAGAAAGGAAAGGAGAGGATTTGGGGGGATTTCTAATTTCTTGTTTGGATGGTTAAATGAGAGGGAAAGGAAATAGAGGGAAATGGAAGGAAATGGGGGGAATAATCTCTTCCTATTTTACACACTTTGGTTTCTATCCAAATTTGGGAGGAAATGGAGGGAATGGAATCCACTATTAATAATTTTTTCAAAATCTCAAAAATAACCCTATATATTGTTGGTATTCGTATTGTTAAAAGAAGGGTATTTTCGTAAATAAAATAAAACCACTATCCTTTCATTTCCTTTCCTTTCCACCCATAACCATCCAAACAACAATCATTAAAACCACTATCCTCTCCTTTCCTTCATTTCCTTTCCTTTCCTTTCCTCACTATCATTTCCTTTCCTTTCCTTTCCTTTCCTTTCCTTTCCATCAAACTAAACATAGTGTTAATAAAAGCTTGAAGAATTTGCAAACCATTTTGAACACATAAATTTAAAACATGGCAAGCACATTTTTGATGAAAAAATTTACCACCAAAATAAGGTTTGCATAATTCAATTCAAAAAGGAATAGATGCAGTATTGTTGGAAGCATTATCAAAACCAATTGCAAAAATTTTGTTTTCAATTTTATACTCTTCAAAAATAATTTTCATCTTTTTATAAATATTATCAGCAATATGTGCATCATCAAAAACTCTAAATACAAGAATTCTTTTTTGTATTGTCCATGTATTATCCATATAATGACAAGTAACACCCAAGTATGAATACATTTGCCAATGGTCACTCCATATGTCGGCACATACGGTAATACGACTTTTATAATTATCAAAAAAAATTGTTGTTATCCTGAAAAATCCGTCGAGAGTTTCCCGGGACAACCTGGACCACGGTGTACGGGTGCGCCGCAGCTGGTCCGGACCGGGTAGGGGATGGTTCCTCGCTCCCCGGGGTAGGTACCGGGGGAGACCCTTGGTCCGGTTGCCAGGGACCGGTACAATGCAGTAGGACCGTTCCTGCATGCGGGGATGAGGTTGAGTTTATGTATATAGGGGCGTGACAAGTGCAATTTTACCACCGCGAAGGAGGGATCTTTTTATTCTTTAATGATGGAGTACATTATGAGCCATTACATGCGCTATAATTGGCTATTACAACGAAAGAAAATTGAACAGATGTAAGATACACTAGCTAAATGGGAGCTAACTCGTGAGGGTTTTAACTAAGCTAGGTAGTAGCCAAATAAATCACGCCTAAGAGCTTGGATCAGGCGGGGTAGTAACCAAGTAGGACACATATTGGAGCTTGGGTTAGGCGGGACAGTAGCCAAGTAGATCACACATAGGAGCTTGGGTTAGGCGAGGTAGTAGCCAAGTAGGATGTCTCGGTTTTCAGAGGCCAACCCCTTTATCCTTGGGACGTAGGGGTATTTATAGTGTCTCTAGTAGAGGGGTAGGTGGGGGTTGGCCGTTTAGGTGGGAATCCTTGATTCCATCCCCACCGTTCCCTCTTGCCCATGATGATGGTAACTAGGAATCGAGGATCAAGATTGTGCCACTAGGGCTCCTCCTTTGCAGGGACCCGGGCTTTGGTAGGTGGGAGCCCTAGTCCCTAGGGCGTAATTGGTGGGCATGATCTCAGCCCCTACTTTTGAGCGGGGCCGTGGCAGTCACACTCCTTGAAGGGTCTTGATAGTTCCACCTAGGCCCTAGGTCCATGCAGGCATTTCTCTAGGGCTGATATGGCAGATAGGTAGTGTTCCTAGGGGTTTTGATTGGCCGAATGGGTCATTGTTGCAGGGGGAAGTTGTTGTCAAAATCTGGCTTAGAGGGGGACAGTGTCAGCGCCTGTCCCGCTGTACACTGTCAGGCCCCTTCTTCCACCATTTCTTTCTTCATGCTTGCTGCGTTTCTGCAAGTATTTTGCTGGGGAAATAGAGTATCCCCTCTCATGTATGGGATAGTTGACTTCCACTAGGGCTGAGATGGAATGTGGTTCCACCATTGATGCAGCGTGGCCAGCGGATGATCTCGACCGTAGGCTACTTATCTTCCCCCATTTGTGATTGCTGTTTCTCATTAATGGGCTGGTGCTGCGGCTTTGCAGGTGCTCCTAGTCCCTTCTTTATCCCATGTGAGCTAGGGTGAGGGCTGGCGTCAGCCCTTCTAGAGTAGGGGTCGCTAGAGAGTTCCAAGGAGTTCTTCTAGAGGGGGGTCGTCCAAGTTGTAGGAGTGTGTTATGAGGGACTGGGTAGGTACTATTTAGGATGGCTTCTAGCCGGGTCGTTGGCTGGGAGCGGGTCCTATACGTCCTATACTGGAACATGTAGTTCCTCTCATTGGGCGTTCAAGGGGAGCCGGGTCATCGATGGACCGTGTCTTAGAGGCGGGATCTTGGGTGGACCAGGTCTCCCTTCTCAATAGGCATTCTAGGGGAGCATCCCGGATCTCAGTTGAATCGCGCTTAGACCCAGTTTCTCCTGGAGGAGGCGCGACACATGGAAGACCGGGTCTTTCTTCCCAATAGGCGCTTTAGAGTGACCGGGAGTGCTTCCATGGGGGGATGCTAGGGAATGGTGAGGTACTTTAAATGGAAAAGCTCTTCCTTGAATTAATTGCCTATTTTCCCGGTTAACAATTGCAAAATCCTTTTTTCTCTTTTATAAATATCATAAAGTGTACGTGTGAGAGTGGTTCTAGGAACATGACATGTAGTAGGATTTAATGTTTTTTTGACAATAATTAATAAAACCAACATTTTGACCAAAACTAAAAAGTAAATGTTCTACATCAACCATTTTAGCTAATTCTTTTCTATTATTTGGATCACTATATTTAAACAATGGAGTGTCAGGGGTAGCAAACCTGGAAATTTGGGTTTGTGAACTCGATCTAGCATATTTGGTTGGATGTCGGGACGTTATATGCTTTTGATATGTGCCATATCTTCCAGATTTACTACACTTACATTCTTTGCTACAGTAATTGCAAACAACTGCCACACTTCCATCGTCTTTCATAATTTTCTTTATATGGAGTACATAGAGATCAAATTTGAGTTGCTTCTCTAAGTTCCCTTCAGTAGGTGATACAAAAGCTAGAGGGGGATTAGGCATTTGGCTTGTGAAATTGGGGTTGACATCGGGTTCGAAAATTATTAAAAGAGGATTAGGAAAGTTTAGGGATTCAAGATAGGCTTGTTATTGCATGTACTCATGATAAACGGTGTCGTCATAACCGACATTGTCAGGCATATGACCCTTACCTCTCTTGGAAATGGAACGCCTTGGACCGTCTCCACTTTCACTTCCACTTCCACTTCCACTTACACTTTCCATTTAAAAAATTGAATTGTAAAAATTCTTGAAAAAAAAAAAAGTGAAAAAATGGATGGAAATAAATTTGAAAAAATTGTTGGAAATGAATTTTATTTGAGTTAAAAAAAAAAATGTAATTGCAATAAAATAAATATGAAAGGAATTCAATGTTCTACGGTGTGTTTGATATATAAAGCTAGAAGAGGGGGGTGAATAGATTTTAGCTAATTATTACCCAATTTTCGCGTGCATGTCAATTTTACGAAAATACCCCTAGCAAGTCAAATATACATACAAGTGTAATAAGATGCGGAATAATAAATGACACTTGATGTTTACGTGGAAACCCTCACGGGAAAAACCACGGGCTGTTTAGTGCGCCACACTCAGACCTCGAAATCCACTAATTGAAATGGATTTTACAACCTGTGTAGACCACGTCTAACACTCCGGTCAATAACCCCACACTTCTACCACGCGGGCCTTTAAAAGTGGCTCTAGTCCTATCGCTTATGTGACCACCTATTCCCGGTGTCCGACCTAATCCCGGTCAATCACACAAGACTTAAATCTCTCAAAAGAGATGCACAACCCTATGTGAATATGCAATGATATCCAAATATTGCAATAAGAGCTAAGGTACTCTAGATGCTTACCTAGGATTATAAGATGACAATATAATCAATCATAGATATCACATATAGCTATATGTCATGGCATATAACTTTAGCTAAGTAAAGGATAACCAATCCTAGATACAAAGCTATCACAATACAACACTCAATCAATTCATCACAATTAATTCTCTTTTCTTGTATTTAGCATATGATCTAAAACATACAAGTAATTTAAAAGAGATGGCTTGGTAATAAAAATATTAAAATAAGATGAAGTTAATCAAAATCTTACCAAGCAAGTTGTGATGATGCAAACCCATACATGGATGCACTCTATATAGACATAGGAGATGCAATATGAAATTTGATGCAAAAAGGATTTGATTTGAGTGGTTAAAGGTGAGTTCTTGATTTGGATTTCTCTCAAATATATTTCTTTTAAGATTAGGGTTCTAAAGAGTTAAAGAACTAATTCAGATAATGAGAAAGTGTGATATTTATAGACATCAAGAACAGGGCAAGTGAAAAGACAATTTTCCCCCTGAAATCGTACAATCGGCGGTTTCAAACGACGGCCAGGCCGTCGAATTGAACCGCTGAATTGAACCGCCGAATTGTTCCCGAGAGGATCAGGAAACTTCGACGACTTCGTTCGGCGGTTTCGAAACTGCCGATCAGAACCGCCGTTTTGGACCCGAGAGATATTTCAATCAGGTCTCAATCGGCTGTTTCAAACGGCGGCCAGGCCGCCGAACGGAACTGCCGTTGCACCAAAAATGGTGAAACCAAAGGAGAAACCAAAGGCATCTCCACCGGCGATCATCGCGCAAAACAAAGCACATCAATGTGCACGCGCGGATGTTTCCGAACAACCTTCGGGAAACGAATTACTCCACACTAAAAGCTAACATGCATGAAGTGCAAGTGTGGGTATTGAATGCATCATAATGCCTATCATGTCATGGCATTTCATAGAACAAGATGCAATCAATTAAATACAAGAAGAGATATTGAATAATCAATAAAGCACAATGCACACAAAATATAAACATAACATTCAAGAATAAAAGTTATGCATGTTGTGTGTGTGTGCAACTATATCTCTTCAAGGCCAAGTAAGCACTAGATATACCTTTGGTGCTTGTCCTCTTGAGGTCTTGGAAAGGGTATTTGATCTTCAACTAATCACCTAGACTACCCTTACAACCAAACCCCAACATGTGATTTGACCATGAAATAAGCCAATCAACTAAAGGGAATCCTTACAAAATATAAATAATTGAGTAATTGAGACTTGAGAGAGAATTGGAGAGAATTAGAGAGAATTAGGAGAGAATTGAAGATTTGGTTTGAGGAGAAATGAATTGGGGAGGGGAGGTATTTATAGGAAACTAAGAAAAGAAAAAAAAAAAAAAATCAAAACAACTGGGGCCGTTGGGGCCTCCAACTGCCCCAAAAAAATTTCAAAAAAAAAAAAAAAAACTTTTTAAAATAAAAAAAATAATAAACAAATAAAGTGAAACCGTCGGTTCCACTCCGGTTTTTTATATTGGAGAACCAGAATCAAACCTTAAAGGTATCGATTCTGGTCCGATTTTTTAGGGGACAGTTACGATTTGGTTCGACGGTTCAAACTGAACCGTGGTCATGTCTAATCCCACGTTGTGGTCCACATGGGATTGGAGACAAATTGTCCCACCCCTCAAAAGCTAGGACAATATTTTGTCCAAGCCTTTTGTTATACTTTTGATTTTTTTTTTTCCTATTTTAATTAAATTATTTTTATATAAAATATTAAATTTATTTAATTCATTTTATAAAAATAATTTAATATATTTTATTCCTTTTTAATATTAATATGTTTTATTCTAATATTTAAAAAATATTTTTTTAGATTAAAAAATAGTTAATGTTATTTTATTTCAAATTAATTTTAAATAATTTTATTTTTAAAAAAATTGTTTCATTCAAAAATAATTAAAATAATTTTTTTTAACCAAATTTAATTTAAAATAATTTTATTTTTCTTTGAATTTAATTGATTCTAATGTAATTTTCTGTCATGTTTATTGCTATATTCATACAAATGCACTATTTTCATACATATGAAATTAGTATTGTTTTACAAATGCATTAATTTCATACACGTGAAAATAGCACTCTTTTACAAATGCACTAGTTTCATACAAGTGAAACTAGTATTCTTTTACAAGAGCACTAGTTTCATACACGTAAAACTAATATCGTTTAATTACTAAGAGTAGGAAACAAAAACAAATGAAGAAGAAATCGAATAAATAATAAATCAATTGAGGAATTAAAGAAATTGAAATTTAAAATAAATAAATAATTTTTTTAACCAAATTTAATTTAAAATAATTTTATTTATTTAAAAATTAATTTAATGTAATTTTATATTGATCTCTCATAAAAAAACAATTATTTTCAAAAAAATAAATAAATTTTCCAATCCTATGTTATTCCAAACAAGAGACATTATTATTTTAGTCCAATCCATACTACACCAAATATATCACAATACTAATATAGTCCAGTCTAGTCTAATCCAATTCAATCCCATAAAAATAGTCCAATCCTATCTAATCCAATCACACCCACCAAATGCAACCTCGCAGTATTGGACACCAATTTCTTTATGAAATATGCTAACACTCAATTTTTTTTTCCAATCCAACATATTAATTAATTTTTAATTATGCATTATTCTCTCGATAAATATATATACATTATTAATTAATTTCTATTACTTAACTTATACGGTATTAATTAATTTTTTTGACATAATTTTTTTATTATTTAATAAGTACTCACTTAATATAAAAAAAATAAAATAATAACTCACATAATGTTTTTCTAATTTTTTTCACTAAATTAAGTTTTTCTTTTTTAATATTGTACTAATTCGGGGTTTAAGACGAGATGAGGTTGGTCTGGTGGTAAACCCCTTACACTTGCACCACAAGGTTGTGGATTCGAGTCCTTCCCCACCCAAAAAAATCTCGAATTTATATAATAGTGTAATACTTCAAAAAACAATTCAGGGTTTGGGGGAGAGACGAGAACCCACAATCTCATGGTGTATGTGTGACTGTGTGAGGGGCATACCACCAAGAGTGGAGCTAGAATATTTGGTTTGGATGGTCAATATACTAATTTACGAGATTTATGGGGGGGCAAAGTAAAATTTGTAAGATATTAAATATAATATATATATATATAATTTTTAAAGACATTTATTTTATTTTATTTTTGGGCCCCTCTTGAATCCGTCTCTGCATAATATTATGCCAATCTCATCATGTATCGCACTAAATTAAGTTAATATAAAGTTTAACATTAATTAAATTAGGGCAATGCAGCGGATTGGATCCAATGGATTTGTCACGATACAAGATCCGATCCGATCCAATTGGATTGAAGAAATTGTAATTTGATTCGATCCAATTTCATAGTGGGATCCAATCCAATCCAATTACAATTAATTAAATCCGATCCGATCTAATTATTAAATACTTAAATCCGATCCGATATGATCTGATGGATCAAATTAATATAAAACCATTCTTAATATATAAAAGTTATAATGATCCTAAAATTAATAAAATTAAATAATTAGTTCAGACTGGACTAATTAATTCAAATAAACTCATAAAAAAAAATACATAACAAAACAAATAAATAAAGTACAATAGTCAGTAATGCCTAATAGCCCAACCGTAAAGCATTTTCACAAAAGTAGTTGTATCTTTTTTTTTAACTTTTGTTGTTAAAAAAAAAAAAAAAAAAAAAAAAAAAAAAAAAAAAAAAAAAAGGTGAAGCATTTTCATAAAAATTAACCTTCTATAACATTAGAAAGTGACTAATTTGTGTTTGGGTTGGGCTATCAATTGGGCCTCACAATAGATAGTAGGTGGATAAAATCAATTGTCAAATATAAAAATTAGGTCTAATATTTTAGGCGAACTTGGCGGATTTCCATATAGAAATCCAAGATCCGAAATGAATTGGATTGGATCCTGTACACCCTTAATGTAAATGTATAATTAATAAGTAAATTAAATAAATGAAATATATATATTAATATTGGTGTCATTTTAAATATTTCAACGAGATTTTTCAAACAGTATATTTTTTATAGAATAAATATTTTTATAAGTGGAAATAACACTTTTTTTTATATTGAATTTTAAGAGTATCACTAGTTTAATAAGTTAAGTTTAAATGGCACCAATACACTAAAATATCCTCATCTCCTTCTTTTATTACGTTTTTACCATTTTTAGGTATTTTGTTTTTCAAAAACCTCCATTGATGGAGGACCTACTCCATCAATGGAGATGGAACAGACCTCCAATGGAGGTCTTAAGAAGAAGATGAACAAAAAAAATTGAAAAACTTTATTTTTGTCCAATAAGTCTTGGAAATTACAAATATACATAATAAGTCTTGGAAACTACAAATAAGTCTCGAAAATTAGAAAATAAGTCTCGGAAATACAAAATAAGTCTCGAAAACACCAAAATAAATCTTGGAAACACGAAATTAAGTCTTGGAAAAAAAAATGCACGATTTATTTTTTTGAGAGTGTTTTAATGGTATTTTTGTTGGATCCACACTTTATGTGCTATTAAAACTTAAGTTATTAAATTGGTAATAATCTTAAAACTCAATTTTTAAAGAGTGCTATTCAATTTTCAAGCTCTTATTATAATTAAGTATGAATGGATTGAATTGAGAATTTAAAATGTTTAAAAAGAGTCTATGCACATTTAAAAAAAAAAAAAAAAAGATTTAGGCCCTGTTTGATTTTTCTACTTAATACTTAATGGCACTTAATGTGCTCCATTAAGTTATTTTGTTTGATTTTTTAAGTGATAAAATCACTTGAAAAACCCCTAAAACCACTTGTTAACCGCCAAAAATGGCAGGGGTTCAAAGAAAAACTTTTCATCCACCCTAGAGAATGTTAAAGGTAGAAAGGTATCATAGAAGAGCATCCTGGTACCCCACCACTAAATTTTCCGGGTAAACCTTCTACTAGTCCAGATCAAGATCAAAGGCTCCTAGACTCCAAGGTACTAGGAAACACAGAAGCCAAGTTCCTAAGGACTCCATTACTACATAATCCTAGTACCCCGCTACCACACCAACCCGGTATCCCGATACCTGATCGGCGCACATGAGCGTGACAGTTCTATAAACTATCGTAAATGATGGTATATGTGTGCGAGTTTATCCGCAAGCGCACGGATCGTTACGATCGCGTAGCGGCAAGTACGGTTCGTTCCCACAAGGAGGTACGGTACCCTTTATTGGTTCTAGTCTTATATATTATATATACTAATTACAACATATTTACATGCAAGAAAAGTAAATGGTGAAGGATGGTCACAAGCAAGCAATTAAACTAAGATTATACTAAGATGGCAATTTATCTAAATTGCACTACATCAATAGCAACTAACTAAACTATGATTACACTAAGATGGCTTTAATCTTAATTAAACTAGCGAACTAAACTAATTACCATCTAATGCAATGGTCTTGCAAGAGTG
This sequence comes from Acer saccharum, assembly GCA_030490815.1. Classification (NCBI taxonomy): domain Eukaryota; kingdom Viridiplantae; phylum Streptophyta; class Magnoliopsida; order Sapindales; family Sapindaceae; genus Acer; species Acer saccharum. The sequence goes on from CM059871.1 coordinate 23,284,009, forward strand.
GTAATGAGAGATGGGATGTTGGGATATTGGCATACAAGTGCAATCACCCAATCAATTAGTTGATTTCTATTAAGCACCTAGAATAGTCTAAAACCTTGAATAAAGACCCATACATCAATAGTTATTCATGTATGATCTAAATTGTATTACATGTTAATCAATTGGTTAATTCAATTAACACATACATGAATTGAAGCTCAACCTAGATAATCAACAAATATAATAGATAATATTACAAGTACACCAAATCCCAACATCAATATTTAGTTACACCAAGTAGCTAAGGTGAAGTGGGTGTTCTTGGTGAGAGTCTAAGTTATACTAAGCTATTCTAAGCTAGTCTAAGCTACTTCTAAGCTATTTGGAGGTATTTTGGATATTAGGGAGGTGTGTTTTCGGTTTAAAAAAGATGTATATATATAGAGGGAAGTATTTAGGCAAGTTTGGACGTGCAAATCTCCAAAGTCGGTCGTCCTTCGCGGGTTTGGATCATTAGCTCGCGGGTTTGTGCCTGCCGGAGGAGCACGCGGTGGAAAAATGGAAGTTGGCAGCGAGTTCCACACCTTCTGGCTGGCGGGAACTTTCCCTCAGCATGAACTTGCGGAGTTCCCACGGTTTTAGACGTTTGGATTGCGTGAAAGAAGCCGCTGAAGTTGAGCTTTGAGCTTGGACTTCTATGGAGGTTTAGAGGATTTGGAGGAGAGAGAAACCTTTGCATGGGAGCTTGAAAATGGGTGCAATAGGACCGGAGGAAGATCTTCTATCGATTTGGGCGAAGAAAGGCAAGAAAAACCATCGAAAACTGACCGGGTTGAAGTCGGGTCTGTCGCCGGTTCGGGTCGGGTCAACCGGGTCACGGGTCGACCCGGCTAGCTGAAGAAGATGACCTGTCGTCATGTTGACGTCAGGCGTGACGTAGGCACTCGTAAAACAGCGTCGTTTCCAGTGCTGACGTGGCCTGACCTCTGTCCCTTGTGCGAAAAATTACAATATGCTCCTCTGACTTCTCTACTATTCATAGAATATTCAATAATTCCCTGAATCTTGCACTTTTGCCCCTAAAATGTCCAAAATGACAACAATGCCCCTAAACTTCCCTGTTTACTTGAAACACTTATTTTATCCATTAAATACCTGGTTTACCCGAGAAACAAGCACAAAAAGATTGGAAAAGGGAGCGCTAAATGTGAACATTTGGAGCACGATCAATACCCCGATACTCTTGTATCATGATCCAGTAAGAGGAAGGACGCCCGTGTACCTCGATCCCTCATAGAGCTAGCCAACCAACCAACCAAGTAGTAAGTATCAGATTAACAGACTACCAAGTATCAAGGTAAGATTAGGTACGCCGAAGATCAAGCTACATAGAAGTGTAGGGAAAAATACGGTCACGCAGCGGAAGCGAGACTAAAAAATAGATTTTAGTATGTTTAAAATTTTTCCATAATTTGAACCTTAACCCTCTAATTAATTAACATATAATACTAAAGATATCATACCTTTGTCGCGTGATCTGATTGACATTGTGTCGATGGTAATCCGCAAGATCTTCCAATCCAATCACGAACGTGAATCACCTAGGAGCGTGGTCTCCCTTCTCTTTGAATTGTGTACCTAAGGATAGATTAACAAAACTTTTTCTTTTTCGTTAGTCATAACAAATTCCAAGAGGCTACAAAGAATGTTCCGGTCACTTTTGAATTCACAATCGTTAGATCGAAACTCGCGTGAACTTTATTCAAAATTGTGCACAAAACCTTTTGATATAAAAGTTACTAGTGCACTATCGAAATAAGAACAAACTTTTCTCTCTTTTCCTCTTGGCCGAATTCTCACACTAATCTAAGAGTTGAATTTTATTTTTCTCAAGCAAAAGAAAAAATAACTCTCAAGTCAAAGACCTAGGGTTTTAGAATTCTCTTTGCACAAAAATATTATATATTTTTCTTGCAAAATATTTGCACAATATATTATATATTTCCCGTGCGAAATACTTGCACAATATATATTATATATGCAGTGCCCCGAATTCTGCTTTTTATAAATATATATGTATTGCACGTTCTACATGCTATATATATCTATATATTTATTGCGGCCAATTGCCATCTTTATAATAGTGTATTTACAATATATATTTTGCCGCATGCATATATGTATATATTTTCCGCATGCATTCATGCATATATCATCTATATATTCCGCATGCATATATATTATATACAAATCCTAATCCAACTCTTTAGTGTATTTGTGATTATATAAAAGACTTCCTTATTTGACTAGATAAATATATCCCTTATTTATCTACTTACCAAATAAAGTCTTTTATTTTATTTATACTACCACAATAGTTGATCGCGCTATGAATGTTCACATTTAGCGCCCCTAATTCCTACCTTTTGTGTTCGTATTAGAGCACTTTTGTATGTTTAACAAGTGTTTTTGTTAAGTTCAAGTAATTTGGCCAGTCTAGAAGGTTTTTGCATCAAAGTGGACAAAAGAGGAGCAAAACCATGAAAAGAGGCACGGCGGGTTCATACGGCGGGCAATTGCCAGCCTTCCTGAAGATCTGAAGCCGCCCAAAATCAAGACCAGTTGCATGGCGGGCTCTGAAGGCGGGCAATTGCCAGCCTTCCCGAAGGTAGAAGCTCGCCGGATTGCAAGGAGACCTCGCGCGGCGACTTCGTGCGGTGGGCAATTGACCGCCTTCATCTCTTCTGAAGCCAAGGCGACTTCACGCGGCGAGAAAGAAGTCTCCGATAAGCTCGCCAAGGCACGGCGGGTTCGTGCGGTAACTTCGTGCGGCGGGAATGAGCCCGCCCCCAGGCACGTCCAAAGGCCAAAATTGGCACTTTTTGCCTCATCTGAAGAAAACATATATATATACTTCTCTCTCCTACTGACCAAAGAGTTAGTTAGAGGGTACTAAGGTGACAAAAGTGCCAAGTAGTGATAAAGTTTAGCTTAGAAGAATTCTTAGTAGTTTTTTGGTTAAATTATCATAGAATAGATTAGTGATTCAAGTAGTTCATCACTTGTAATCTTGTAGCTAGAAGGTATTGATCTTAGAAGTACCTTGCTCGGTTATTTGTGATCATTGGGTTTGTATTGCTGTGGAAGAAGGAGAGGTTATCCTTGATCCCTTGAGGGTAGTATTTCTTCCTTTTGTTCATTAATATGCTATATTCAATGATCATGTGTAACTAAACACTTTGTTGGGGAATTTATGAAAGTATTGATGTAATCACTTGTTACCACTTTATCTTATATGAATCACTTGTGTTTGTATGCTTGAATTGATTAAATCATGCTATATGTTTCATAATCTTAGAAGCATGGAGTTGGTTATTGTAAAAGGATGAATTACTTAGCTCATAATGTTTGAATTAAGTATGGTTAGTCAAAACTCCTAGATTAGAATGTGTTTGTTCATATAAAATCCTAAGAATACATTCTATCAATTTAGTTCCACAACTTACATTCCTTGATGATTAATCTAAACCTTAGATTAGATATTGAGTGAATGGTTGAGTGTACCAATGGTATAACTGGAACTACATGAGTGACTTGATCTTTGTTGCATGAAAGTGGTTATTGTGGTGCATCATTACTGATTCATACATTCCCTAGCATCTTAGCTTATCAATTATAATCTTTTATCATCGCATTAGTTTAATTCCGTAAAATACTCACTAATCCTAGCTTTTACCAGTTACTCATTAATAGATTCCTCGTGGACCGATACCCTTACTTTGTACACTATACTAGCATAACGACTTGTATGAATTGCAATAGGGTCATCAGACTCGCACGCCCCTTTAATACAACTGAGGTAGATTAGGTTAAATTATAGTGATATTTGTAGAACCGGTTTGGGCGTGTCAATAGTATACTACTAAGAAACATATTTCCTAGTCAGAAAAAGATTTTGATTTTTAATTAAATAATTAATTAATCAATTAATTAATTTCCATTTAATCAAATAATAAAAATAAAACAATATAATATCATATATATATCTCGGCCATGTGCCATATATATTAATATATCTATATATTGTTTTTCTATTTTATTAAATCCATTGGACCTTAATAAAAGGCCCACATGTGAACCAGACCCATTCTCACTAAAAGAAACAAGCCCACATGCCTTGCATTAATATATTAATATAATTGATCAGCCCATTAAATAAATAATGTGCAAATTATATTCTTAATATATTAAATACAATTCTAGATGGACCCATAAATTGGTCCGGTAGAATATATCAAGTGATCCATGCAAGTCCGTGTGGATTGGGGATCTTGGCGGGCTATCTAAATTTAATCTTCAATAGACATAACCTAATCACAATCAACAAATGATTCATTTAGGTCCGATCTATTAATTTTAACTCATTCCACTAAAGAGATAAAATTGAAATCTTAAATAAAGATAGAATAAGTAAATATTTCTCATTCGTACCCTAGACAATCTTATTGGAGATGGTGTATCCTCGTGAAGAATATCAGTAATCGCCAAGAGCTCATAGACCGCCTATAGCTCTCCAAGTTACCATATTTACTCATATGACCACATTTTGAACTTGGATATTTTGACTTGTCCAGAAGCCATGTTTCAATAGACTCTATCGAAAACTTAACGTTAAGATTCAATATCCAATACCTCAAAACATCCATATGATGATATTCTACTCACATTTAATAAATGGAGCCACGATGTCCATATCTATAAATAAAGTCCTCTATCGATTAACAAATGAATATCACCAAACTATCGAGGATAGACTATGCTATATAATCGTACTCATTGATAACTCAAATGATACCACTTGCAACCATAAGTCCATCATTTATCTTAGGATTAAGATAGACTCTCTGATTGTCCTTATAATGAAAAGACTATTATCTATTGACGGTTCTAGATAAAGTATTTCATTGTGATCCAGTTCAATGCACCCAGTGCACTAGATTCTTTTACTCGAAGACCCTCCGATGATTTTAGACTCATCATAACTCATTTGATCCCACTCAAATGCTAGCAAAAGAATTCTACAACTTTAACAAGATAAAGGTGCCCAACCTTTAACTTAAGTTGTGAACATTATTCAAGACTAACTAAAGAAATGTGTCTACCTCATACATATCCAGATGTACGAACAATTCTTCTTTTCTCATAGTCTTTTGACCTTATGATTATTTACTTTTGACAATTATAATTATAAATGCTATAAGATTTTGTTAAATAAACAGAAATCACTTTATAGATATGATAAGATTGTCAATTACAATATTATACTCTTGCTATTGAGCATAATCCTAACAAGAAGGACAGTGAGACGTCGACATTTTGATAATAAGGAAATCGACTTATTCCCACCATTTAAGAGTTCTATTTGAAAACTGAAAAGAATACTCGGTGTGTTTACTTTATAAAGCTAGGATTGGGGGGGGGGGGGGGGGTGGGTGAATAGATTTTATCTAATTATTACCCAATTTTCGCATGCATGTCAATTTTATGAAAATACCCCTGGCAAGTCAAAAATACATACAAGTGTAATAAGATGCAGAAATTAAATAACACTTGATGTTTACGTGGAAACCCAACCACTGGGAAAAACCACGGGCTGTTTAGTGAGCCACACTCGGAACTCGAAATCCACTAATTGAAATGGAGTTTACAACCTATGTAGACCTCGTCTAACACTCCGGTCAATAACCCCCCACTTCTACCACACGGGCCTTTAAAAGTGGCTCTATTCCAATTGCTTATGTGACCACCTATTCCCGGTGTCCGACCTAATCCCGGTCAATCGCACAAGACTTAAATCTCTCAAAAGAGATGCACAACCTATGTGAATATAACATGATATTCAAATGGCAAAAAAGGCTAGGTAACCTCAGATGCTTATCTAGGATGATGAATTTGCAATTAAAACAATCCTAGATATTAATGGCTAAATGACATGTCAAATAGCATAAATAATCATAGATTATAAAAACCTAGATACCTATCAAAAACAACACTCAATCAATTCATCACAATTAATTCTCTTTTCTTGTATTTAGCATATGATCTAAAACATACAAGTAATTTAAAAGAGATGGCTTGGTAGTAAAAATACTAAAATAAGATGAAGTTAATCAAAATCTTACCAAGCAAGTTGTGATGATGCAAACCTATACATGGATGCACTCTATATAGGCATAGAAGATGCAATATGAAATTTGATGCAAAAAGGATTTGATTTGAGTGGCTAAAGGTGAGTTCTTGATTTAATTTTCTCTCAAATATTTCTCTTTTAAGTTTAGGGTTCTAATGAGTCAAAGAACTAATTCAGATAATGAGAAAGTGTGATATTTATAGACATCAAGAACAGGGCAAGTGAAAAGACAAAATTGCCCCTGAAATCGCACGATCGGCGGTTTCAAACGGTGGCCAGGCCACCGAATTGAACCGCCGAATGGCTCCCGAGAGGATCAGGAAACATCGGCGACTTCGTTCGGCGGTTTCGTAACCGTCGATCAGAACCGCCGTTTTGGACCCGAGAGATATTTTCAATCAGGTCACGATCGGCGGTTTCGAACGGCGGCCAAGCCACCGAACGGAACCGCCGTTTCACCAAAAATGGTGAAACCAAAGGAGAAGCCAAAGGCATCTCCACCGGCGATCATCGCGCAAAACAAAGCACACCAACGTGCACGCGCGGACGTTTCCGAACAACCTTCGGGAAACGAATTACTCCACACTAAAAGCTAACATACATGAAGTGCAAGTGTGGGTATTGAATGCATCCTAATGCCTATCATGTCATGGCATTTCATAGAACAAGATGCAATCAATTTAATGCAAGAAGAGATATTGAATAATCAATAAAGCACAATGCACACAAAATATAAACACAACATTCAAGAATAAGAGTTATGCATGTTGTGTGTGTGTGCAACTATATCTCTTCAAGGCAAAGTAAGCACTAGATATATACCTTTGGTGCTTGTCCTCTTGAGGTCTTGGAAAGGGTCTTTGATCTTCAACCTTAATCACCTAGACTACCCTTACAACCAAACCCCAACATGTGGTTTGACCACGAAATAAGCCAATCAATTAATGGGAATCCTTTCAAAAACAAAGTAAACTCTATCAAAATCCGTCAAATAAGGGATCGCTTGATTCCTTGAATCAATCCTACGATCTTCTCGCCAATCGCTATGGAACATCCCAAAAATCTCTAGGTCACTGGACCAAATTTAGAGGAGTGCTGAATCAGCATTGGGACGTATATATACATCATGTTATCATACAAAAAAGAGGACCGCAACTTGAGTGCTTATGTTTATTATCAATAAAAAAGAGTTATATGTGATCCTATTGCTATGTTATTTTTTATTCACCTTTATCATCATATTTAACTTGCTTTACTGAGAATCTATAGGTATCGAACTACTTGATATCTCTCCGATTGAGATCTACCCTGATTTCAGTCACTAGAGTTGTTAATTGGAAAATCACCCCAAGTGACAATTTTCGGTTAACACTTTTGGCACCGTCTGTGGGGAATACTCCCATCTCATTTTCAAAAGCTACCTAGCTTTACCCAGAAGACACAGAAGATGAGGCTTCGATCCTCTCAGGGGCAGCCCGACCCATCGGGACCTTATTCCCTTGCTTCCACTCAGAGAAACCAAGGGAAGAGGAGGGGAAAAGAAGCCAAACCCCGACACCGATTCCTTCACCCAATGCAAGCTTCGTGCCCCAGGACCCCGCGATCTAGGAGATAAATCAGGATACTATGGAATAGCATGTTGCTGCCTATGTGGAAAGCATCCGCCTCTGGAAGATTGCCCAAGGAATACCCTTCGAAGCACCTAGGCTTGTGGGAGAAGCTGGGCCGAGTACCCAAGTACTAGTTTTTAACAGACTCAGATCCCCACTACCAGTTCCAAATCATCTTGGAGATTTCAGACCCCGATAAGTGAAGTCAGCGGTTGACATTCCTCCTAGAAGAAACTAGCTAGCGACTAAACCGGTAGTAGAGAAGTGATGCAGTAAAATCTATGTTCAATTTACTAAGAAAGTTCGTTCATTGGGATCGGCTATTTTATCGGTTAAAACCAATTAATCTAGCAAAGGTTACTCTAAATGCGAAAACTAAATTGCATAATGCTTTTCTTTGGAAAACTTGTTTAACTCTAAAATTAACCTAAATTATGACTACTTGAACTAAAAATCAAATCAACGAATAATCAAATCAAAGAATGAATATATGGGGAGATACTAGGGAATCGATGCACCTTTCTTAGACACTCAATGCTCTCAATTAGTCTCAATAAACACTTCAATAAAGTTTAGGGCTTGTTTTGATAAACAAATAAGAATGAATCTCCTTCCCACCACTCGCACAAAGGCCATGTGTCAAGTGATAGTAACGAAATCCTTTGGAACAAAACTCTAAGCCAAATCAATGCAACAAGGCCATGCAAACATTAACTTTCAAATCTATTAAGCTTATGATTGTGATTTAAATGGAAAGGTCATTCACATCTAAACCCTAATCTCATGGATAAACTAAATCACAAACTCATATCAATTGAGGCCACAAAATAATATGAATCAGTAATATAGAGCAATTAATTCAATAGACAAGACTAAAACCCACTTGATTAACAAAAAGATAGACTAATTGATTACATAGAGTTGTCCAAAATTGGTTACATCAATCCCCTAATAAAGGTTTAGTTACACATCAATGGAGAGAACAAAAACATAGAAGAGATGAAGATAGAACCCATTATGGTGAGATGCTTCTGACTTGATATCTCCGTCGTCTTCCTGCTCCAAGTAATCTCCTCTGATGGAATGAATGAAAGAATGAATGAATGGTGGTATATCTCTCTCTGATTGTCTCTATATGTCGACTCCCTTTTATTTTCTCTTTTCTTTCTTTTTATAGGTCTTCTGTAGTAATGAGAGAACGAGGAGGCGGTCCACCGCTTGACGTGCCGCTGAGTAGGCACGTGCATGGGCAGCGGAAAAGCCAAGCTCAGCAAACTGGAATGGCTCGCTTGAGGGGTCGCTTGGGAGGCACTTGCCTCTTGAGCGGCATGGGCCGCGGAAATGGGCTTCCTCGAGCGCCTAGTGCACCGCCGACGGTGCACATGCATGATGGGCGGCATGGGCCGCGGAAAATGGGAATAAATGCCCTTTCTGCATCTTTTGACTCCATCATCTCCAATATACGATTCGATCAACATTTCTATGGAAAGAGACCTGCAAAGACTTAACAAACACATCAACCCACCAAAAGGACCAAAGAAACAAGCATAAACATAAGCAAAAAGGGCAAAATATAGGCATAGAATTAGACTGATCAAATACCCCCAAACCTATCTTTTGCTAGTCCTCAAGCAAAACCAAACATTCCTAAACTGAAAAACTAAATCCTAATAAAGCCACTTTCGCAGGGAACGCGATAGCATTGAGCACATACTACAAGCCTATAAACCTCTAGGTGTCCCTAGTAGGAGGAGTGTTGTCTCCTGAGGGTTCTCAGCTATGACACCCAGAAACATATCCCACAAAACCAATCATTCGAGATGCAATCGATTAATGCTCAGATTGAAACAATGCATGCAAAAGCCAATAGGTAAAGACTAACATTATGTCACAAATTTGAATGCATTACTCAGTTTTTAGATGAAAAGCCCAAACTCAAGATATTCTAGCATCAAAAACACTTTTGCCGAACGCCATAGATGTAATTCGCCTCGACTCTAAGCCTCACCAGATATCGCTCATATTTCACACAGAACCTAGGCAAATACACTCATCATGCATACGCGAAAGAAGTTATGCACAAGAAATTTCAAATTATAATCGCATATGAATATATCATTGAAAGAACGCTTGATTTGAATGTGAAGATCTCATGAAAAGAATCGAATCATTATGAGCAAGATAAACACACATACACTTCTACTTTCATAGTAAGGATAACCAGCAGATCAATTAGACGTTTCATTAGGTTGTAATGGGGCTATTGGGTGAAGGTTATAAAGGAACGGGATGTAGGAGTTCAAAAACCTAGGATCATTCAGTGAGAGCCTTCAGTTACCTCTACGGCTTGGCACAAGCTCTTAGGTCTTCATTGACTTCCTTTGTAAGTGGAATAAAGCCACTTACCATTCATTGATGTCCCCTTAATTCACCATTCTCTTTTGCCCACTCCTTCGAGAGTAGATACAACACTTAAGTCCTTTGACATGTTGTGTTCCTTAGATTCTTTTTCTGGCATACGCAACTCACCATTCATTTTGGTGGCAAAACTTTCTTTTTCTTTTTCTTTTTTTTATTTTTATTTTTTTAACAAAATATACAACCTTGCCTCTTTCATTTGGATTGAATGCAGCTCATTCTTCATTTGACTCATATCACTTTCGCACAACTTCTTATGCGAACTCTTCAACCTTCTTCACAATCTCAAAGCATGATCCCAAGTTAACAGGTATGGCTATAATATGGCTTACATGGGTTACAGTAAATGTGGTGAAGAAAGAAAAGGCAATCAGTGTTTGGCTTCAAACAGGGCTATGGAGCACACACACATAGGGTAGGAAATATTACAGGCCTTTTAAGTGGTTCATGCACACATAGGCTAACATCACTTCCACTGGTTCGACTTACTCAAGATCAAAGATAACATGTGAAATCTTTTATGATGAATGCTCTATAATGCTCAATATTCAACCTATAGAGATCAAATCTAATACTAAGAACCTATTGAGTGTTTAGAGAGTAGAAACAAAATAATCCCTCATATATGTCATTTATGTACGCACTTTGGCTTAGTGAACTCACAGGGTAGTCTCCACTATTAATCATGGCAATCCAACTAGGCGTCCTATCCACTATCACATCCAGAGCATGTCATAAATTTTGAAAATGCAATGCAATACTCTAAGTGGCAAGATGTTAGTTTAAACCCAGTGATTTAAGCATATCATTTCAAAGTCAAATACCAAAACATCTCATCAAGGTTACTGCAGGAACGACAGACTCTAAAACACTGAAAAACATGACCCAAGACTCAACATACCCCCAAACCTAAACTCAACAGTGTCCTCAATGTTGACAAGCAAGAAAAGACAGGCAAGAAAAACAAAAGAAAAACAAAAGCAAATAAAAGTTCAAAAAGAAAAAGAAAAAAAAAAAATCATAGCCTGCTAATCTCCTCCATCCTCATCGGAGAGCTGTAAGATCTCGGTCCCCTGATCGGAGTCTATCGTGTCATCTTGCATCTGCTGTTCATCATCAAAGTTCAAAATCGGGGTCTGCTGGTCAAAGTCCTGCGGCTCGACACCTGATCCACCAGCTGCAAAAGGATCCTGGTCAGGAATAGGTGGCTGAAATGGCACTCCACTCCCACTAGCCACAGAAGACCGGCTAGTCAGCATCCCACGCAGCTCCTCTATGTTTGTCTCAATAGTGTCAAAACGAGTCTCGAATCGACCCTCCAACTGCGCGAAGCGCAAATCCATATGAGTCTGCATAGCCTGCAAAAGAGTAGTAAATGGATCACCTCCTGGCTGAGCTCCGCCTATCTGAGGGGCCTGTGGTGCCCCTTGAGGCTGGTCCTGTAAAAGCGCAGCTGCCTCAGTGATGCAGTAAAATCTGTGTTCAATTTACTAAGAAAGTTCGTTCACTGGGATCGGCGATTTTATCGGTCAAAACCAATTAATCTAGCAAAAGGTTACTCTAAATGCGAAAACTAAATTGCATAATGCTTTTCTTTGGAAGATTGTTTAATTCCAAAATTAACCTAAATTATGACTACTTGAACTAAAGACTAAAATCGAATCAAATCAAATCACAGATCACACACAAGGGATGAATATATGGAGAGAAATACTAGGGAATCGATGCACCTTTCTTAGACACTCAATGCTCTCAATCAGTCTCAATAAACACTTCAATAAAGTTTAGGGCTTGTTTTGATAAACAATTAAGAACAAATCTCTTTCCTACCACTCGCACAAAGGCCATGTATCAAGTGATAGTAACGAAATCCTTTAGAACAAAACTCTAAGCCAAATCAATGCAACAAGGCCATGCAAACATTAACTTTCAAAATCTATTAAGCTTATGATCATGGTTTAAATGGAAAAGGCCATTCACATCTAAACCTTAATCTCATGGATAAACTAAATCACAAACCCATATCAATTGAGGCCACAAAATAATATGAATAAGTAATGTAGAGCAATTAATTCAATAAACAAGACTAAAACCCAATTGATTAACAAAAGATAGACTAATTGATTACATAGAGTTGTCCAAAATTGGTTACATCAATCCCCTAATAAAGGTTTAGTTACACATCAATGGAGAGAACAAAAACATAGAAGAGATGTAGAGAAAACCCGATGTATGGTGGTCGGAGTGATGGGGGACAGCCCCCTTCTGTGGCTTGGAACCTCCCTTGGCTATCTAATTGAATTGAAAAGAATATGAAGTATTTATAGGTGACTTTTCCTTGTGAACCCCCAATTCTTCTTAGGTTTAGAAAATACACCAAGTGGGAAAGTAGAATGAAACAAGGAATGAGAATCCTTTCCTAACTTGGATTTCCTATCTTGATGATTGACTCCTAATTTGAGTTTAGGAAGTTTCCCAAACATGTCTTGATCTTCTAAAGTTATTAGGATTTGATTTGGGAAGTTTTGGAACAGTTCTGGACCAATTCAGAGTTGAAATCCGCCAAAAATATGTACTACCGCTCCCTAGGTCGCTCCGGAGGCATGTTGCCTCGGCAGCTGCACGTCAAGCGGAAATTCTTCTGCTTTGGGTCGCTGCCTAGGCCGCTCCCTAGGCAAGTTGCACGGGGGGCGGTCTGGGCCGCGGTAAACATTTCAGGCCTGACCTTCGGTTACTAAATTGGTCATAATTTCTTCTAGGAATATCGGAATTGCGATCCAAAAAGTGCGTCGGAAACTAGACTTCCGGGGCTTTCAATCCATAGGTGGTAGGACACACAATTCAATCGGACCTGAGAGATATGGGCTCCGTAACATAGAGGTTCTGCACTGGCCGAAAATCATCTTTTCATTGTTTCTTCCAATTTGCTCCTTTTCTCCATCTTTTGATTCCTTTTCTTCCAAAATAAGATTTAACACCACTAGAATGGAATGGACCTACACATGCTCAACAAACACATTAAACAACCTAATTTACTCAAGAACAAAGCATAAATAATAGGAATTCGGGGCCTAAAACATGTATAGAAATGAACCGATCAAATACCCCCAAACCTATCTTTTGCTAGTCCTCGAGCAAAACAAAACTAAAAACAAAAACTAAAAATCTAAAAACAAAATTAAATCTAAGCTAGGCCACTTTCGTAGGGAACACGATAGCATTGAGCGTATGCTACAAGCCTTTAAACCTCTAGGTGTCCCTAGTAGGAGGAGTGTTGTCTCCTGAGGGTTTACAGCTATGCTACCCACAAACATATTTCTGCGAAAAGCTAAATAATCAAGATGCAAACTCACATGTACCTTTCAAGCCAATGCATGCTAGAGCCAACAGGTAAAGACTAAAGTTAAGTCACAAATTTGAAAGCATTGCTCAATTTTAATGAAAAGCCCAAGCTCAAGACATTCTAGCTTCAAAAACACATTCGCCAAATGCCATAGATATAATTCGTCTCAACTCTAATTCTCACAAGATGTCGCTCATATTTCACACAGAACCTAGGCAAATACACTCATCAAGCATATGCGAAAGAAGTTATGCACAAGAAATTTCAAATTATAATTGCATATGAATATGTTATTGAAAGAACGCTTGATTTGTATGCAAAAGATCTCATGAAAATAATCAAACATTAAGAACAAGATAGAGCACATGTTTACCTTACTCTCGAGCTAGCATCCCCAAAAGATCAATTAGGTCTTTTCTTTGGTTGTAGCGGGGCCATTGGGTGTAGGCTAAGAAAGAACGGGAAAAGGATAGCAAACAAACCTAGGATCATATCGAGAAATTCTTTGGCAATCTTCATATTCGGCCGAATTTCTTCGAATTCTTCATTCCACTTGCATCTAGGCTTCTTGAACAATTTTGTTCGTCCTCCTTCTTGAGTTGATTTTGATTCCTCATCACTTCATTGTAAAGCTCTATTCCTTTTCTCTTTTATTTGATTCATCATCTCATTCATTTATCTCTTTCTTTTTTTTTTCTTTTTCTTTTTCTTTTTCCTTTTCAATATAACAACTTTTCCATCTATTTCTTCTTGACACCACTTTGGTGTTTGTTCTCTTGCTTTTTCTTTGGTACATGTACATCACGAGTCGCACATTTAGAACTCCCTTCAATCATCTTCATCACTTCCTCTATATGATCCCAAGCTATATGGTATGGCTAAATTACAGCTTATTGGGGTTAAGTTAATGTGGGTGATGAAAGAAAAAGGCTTATTGTGTTTGGCTTCAAACAGGGCTATGGAGCACACACATAAGGTAGGAAATATTTAAGGCCTTTCAAGTGAGTTCAAGCACACATTGCCTATATCACTTCTAATGGTTCAACCAAATCAAGAGCAAAGTCCACATGTGATATCTTTTTATGAGAATTGTTCTTTAATGCTCAATGTACAACCTATAGAGATCGAATCTACTGCTAAGAACCTACTGAGTGTTTAAAGAGTAGAAACAAAATATCCCTCATATCATGTCATTTATGTATGCTTTTTGGCTTAGTGAACTCACAAGGGTAGTCTCCACTATTAATCATGGTAATCCAACTAAGCATCATATCCACTATCACATCAAGAGCATGTCATAAGTTTTGAAAAATGCAATGCAATACTCTAAGTGGCAAGAAGTTAGTTTAAACTCAGTGAATAAAGCATATATTACGGCTCTTAAAGCACACAAAAGAAGCATCTCAACATGGAGGACAAAAATTCAAAAACTGATGACTTTCGAAATCAACCTATGTATGTTCTTTAATGTATATCTCTCACATGACTTAACAAAAGTTAACCAAATTTTAGCACAAGATAATAGACATGCAAACACACACTTTTCATGTAGAACAGTTTTCAAAATTCGTAGTAGAAAAGTGAGAGAACAGACGACGAACACACTGCACGCACCGTTTCGCAACAACAGGGCATTGCCCATGACCTTTGGTCGAAGAAACATTCATAACTTTTTAACCACTACCTTCTTTATACCGTTGGATTCGTATCGAAAAAACGAAGAACCCAACGTGGACGGAAAAATTTATTTCCTCACCAATCAATACAGTTTTAACAAAACGTTTGCCTCAAAATTTTCAAAACAGGACACATTTTCGCAGATTTATCAATGAATCGAAAAAATCAAACAAACACGAATTCACACCCCCAAACCTAATCTAAACATTGTCCCCAATGTTTGTATGACATTAAAAGCATGGACAACAAATAAAGAAAAAGCATGGCATGTATGAACTCAACACACAAAACAAAAAACTAGAAAACTAAAAACTAAAAACTAAAAAGAAAGTACCTAGGTGGGTTGCCTCCCACCAAGCGCTTAATTTAACGTCTCGGCAAGACGTGTGAGAGCACTACGGCTCTGAAGGCACGATGACTTTCATTTGAACGACTTCTTCGCTTGTATTATCACCATTTGAGCCAAGGAGTTTAGGACACTCTTTCATATCAAGGGCTTTCTTCCCATCAATGATAGTTTCTCTTACTTGGTCCAATCTGTCCTTGCGGACCCAAACTTGTCGAATTCTCCTTGGTTATCCTCTCGGCTTTCTTTGTTTCTTTTTGCATCTTTCAATAAACTCCGCACATTGGGCCTTTTTATGACCCCTGGTATGGCAAAAATAACAATTGTAAGGAAAAAATGGAGGACCACATGTGACATTACTAACCTTTGCATTGGAATGGCTTGAATCTCCTTTGATGATGTTACGCCCGAAAGTCTCTCCCTTAACGCCTTGTTCCTTGGTCAAGATCTTGATAGTACTTTCGGCCTTTTCAAGCTCCACTAAATAATCGCTTTCCTTCACCTTTTCTATTCTCAAAGCATTCTCGTTTTTGCACAATTCCTCCTTCATGGCATCGATTGTCTGGTCTTTCAGTTCTGCTTGCCTTTGGATTTTTCTTGTCTTGTGGGCAAAATCTTCCTCTTGTTCTTCAACCAACCTTGCAAGCTCTTCTGCCCTCTTAATTGCCTCATCTCTTTCCTTCCTCAGGGCCTCCAATTCCATCATCAAGTTAGCATTTTCACTCTTCAGCTTACTGATTTCTGATGATGTTTTTGTTTCACAAGTCTCCCCTATAAGAACATCTTTCTCACCTTTGTCTTCAAAAAGTGACAAAAAGAATTCGCTTGCATTCCTTGGGTAGTTTTCTGGCTGCAGTGTATCCATTTCCTCATCAGAAAGATCTATTTCTTCGAGCTGTCTAGCAACCCAGCCTACTCGGTCAATCTCGTCGTTAGCAAGGATTAGATTACCTCCAAGATAACGACGTCCGTTCATGTAACTGTGAAACCTGAAACACCAAAAACACAACTACCACAAAGTAAGATGAAACAAAAAGAACTAAAACTAAAAAAAAAATCTAATGACACACACTACCTAACTAAATTAACTAGATTCAACTAATAGATTCTATACCAATCCCCGGCAGCGGCGCCAAAATTGATGCAGTAAAATCTGTGTTCAATTTACTAAGAAAGTTCGTTCACTGGGATCGGCGATTTTATCGGTCAAAACCAATTAATCTAGCAAAAGGTTACTCTAAATGCTTAAACTAAATTGCATAATGCTTTTCTTTGGAAGATTGTTTAATTCTAAAATTAACCTAAATTATGACTACTTGAACTAAAGACTAAAATCGAATCAAATCAAATCACAGATCACACACAAGGGATGAATATAAGGAGAGAAATACTAGGGAATCGATGCACCTTTCTTAGACACTCAATGCTCTCAATCAGTCTCAATAAACACTTCAATAAAGTTTAGGGCTTGTTTTGATAAACAATTAAGAACGAATCTCTTTCCTACCACTCGCACAAAGGCCATGTATCAAGTGATAGTAACGAAATCCTTTAGAACAAAACTCTAAGCCAAATCAATGCAACAAGGCCATGCAAACATTAACTTTCAAAATCTATTAAGCTTATGATCATGGTTTAAATGGAAAAGGCCATTCACATCTAAACCTTAATCTCATGGATAAACTAAATCACAAACCCATATCAATTGAGGCCACAAAATAATATGAATAAGTAATGTAGAGCAATTAATTCAATAGACAAGACTAAAACCCAATTGATTAACAAAAGATAGACTAATTGATTACATAGAGTTGTCCAAAATTGGTTACATCAATCCCCTAATAAAGGTTTAGTTACACATCAATGGAGAGAACAAAAACATAGAAGAGATGTAGAGAAAACCCGATGTATGGTGGTCGGAGTGATGGGGGACGGCCCCCTTCTGTGGCTTGGAACCTCCCTTGGCTATCTAATTGAATTGAAAAGAATATGAAGTATTTATAGGTGACTTTTCCTTGTGAACCCCCAATTCTTCTTAGGTTTAGAAAATACACCAAGTGGGAAAGTAGAATGAAACAAGGAATGAGAATCCTTTCCTAACTTGGATTTCCTATCTTGATGATTGACTCCTAATTTGAGTTTAGGAAGTTTCCCAAACATGTCTTGATCTTCTAAAGTTATTAGGATTTGATTTGGGAAGTTTTGGAACAGTTCTGGACCAATTCAGAGTTGAAATCTGCCAAAAATACATACTACCGCTCCCTAGGTCGCTCCGGAGGCATGTTTCCTCGGCAGCTGCACGTCAAGCGGAAATTCTTCTGCTTTGGGTCGCTGCCTAGGCCGCTCCCTAGGCAAGTTGCACGGGGGGCGGTCTGGGCCGCGGTAAACATTTCAGGCCTGACCTTCGGTTACTAAATCGGTCATAACCTTTTCTAGGAATATCATAATTGCGATCCGAAAAGTGCATCGGAAACTAGACTTCTGGGGCTTTCAATCCATAGGTGGTAGGACACACAATTCAATCGGAGCTGATAGATATGGGCCCCGCAACATAGAGGTTCTGCACTGGCCGAAAATCATCTTTTCATTGTTTCTTCCAATTTGCTCCTTTTCTCCATCTTTTGATTCCTTTTCTTCCAAAATAAGATTTAACACCACTAGAATGGAATGGACCTACACATGCTCAACAAACACATTAAACAACCTAATTTACTCAAGAACAAAGCATAAATAATAGGAATTCGGGGCCTAAAACATGTATAGAAATGAACCGATCACTCAGCCTCTCTTGCCTCTCGCTCCTCTCGGCGACGTCTTCTCTCCCCATAATTTCCACTAGGAGGAAGGCCTCTCAGGACTAACTGCTGGTTCCAGTTCGTCAAGTTCATCATACTTGGGTCATGATTCTCTAACCCTGCACTCACATCAATGCATGCCTGTCTACAAAAAGCAGTGATCAAACACGGAAAAACCATGGACTGGTCATCGTGCGCACTGGCGTCTTGAATGGCATTGAAAATCACCCGTCCAATATTGATGGGGCCACCTGACCTCAAACGGAGCAACACACGGCCCTGGTCATGAAAGATCTCTGAACGGTGCTGGGATGGCATCAGTGAGTATGTCAGGAAAAGGTTCCAAAAGGCAACATCGGCATGCGTGTCGCGCTGGTATAGCTTCACTAATGTACCCCATTCCGCCTGTCCATCCATCCTAAGGCCTGCAGCCACTCGCCCTCTATAAGGGTCAAGATCTGCAATATATTCTATCCCTCGACCGTTACTGATAGCCACCTCCGGAGCGTCAAAGTACTGATTAATGGCCTCCGGAGTTATATGAACCTCAACACCCTGCACTAAAACTGGTTCTCCAACCAACAGTCTCCCTGGTACAGCACTAGCATAATACTCTGTCACAATCCCCCTGTTCGGCCTTGGTGGGCGTGCAACATATCCACCCCATCCGCGGTCTGTAACCATCTGTGGAACAGGTGTCTGTACCAAACTCTCAACATCAATTCCCCTCTCAATAATCCAAGGTCGCCTGAGGAAATTGCTAAACCGACTCTTAAAGTCCTTGTGTTGTGCTTGTTTTGGCAATGCCTTTTGTTTCCCCTTATCGGATGTACTGACCCGAGGACGCTTCCCTATAGCAGTCCTTGCCATCTGCAGATAACACAAGCCAAAATTACACACAAATTTCTACCAAAAATTCGGCAGCATTTCGTTTCAAAATTCGGCTCCAACTATGTTTATAATGCCATATAAATCACATGCAACACAAAATAATCACATGCAAGTTCATCTAAACCAAATATATCCTTCAAATTCAAGCATGGCAACCATTATTCAAGCAAAAACATTCAAACTCTCCTAAGAACAACAATTTTCGGAATTCCCTATATACCAAGTGAAAACACAACCCAATAAACTTAATCATGCTAAATATATCAATTTGAACAAAGCCCATTGGTAATTAAAACTTAGAATCCGAATTTGAGCATGAAAAACTCTCAATCTCTTCATACCACATTGTAAAATCAAACTTCATAAGTTAATGCCATTTAAGCAAAATAGAAGAGAGAAGAGAAAGCATACCTTGTAGTCGAACTTAGGAGAGGAGAGACTATGGAGAGGATTTGAGAAGAGAAGAAAAGAGATAGAAAGGAAAAGAGAACAAAAGGGACGCGGCAGCTGTGGGTCAAATGAGACCCACAAAACTGCTCGTCAGTTTATATAGCATAGGGCAAGATTTGGACCAACCGCTGACGAGACACGCTGCATGGGCAGCGGTCTGGTCAGCGGTAAAGAGCAAAATTGCTTACCTGGAGAGTCCAAACGCACCGTTTTACTAAATGGGCCGCCGGGCGTACCGCTTGGCAGGTATATGCAGCATGAGCGACCACTTGAGCGAGCCAAACCAGTGTTGCAATTAAATATTGGCCGTGGCTTGTGCACCTGCCTCTTGATCGGTCTAGGCAGCGTTATATCAAGGAGATAGTCAGGTCTCCATTAACCGCTGGCCATGCACAACGCCTCTTGAGCGGTCCCTTGAGCGAGCCATTCCAGTGAGTTGTCAAATTATGCTCGCTGTGTGGACACTGTGCCTCTTGAGCGGTACTTCCCACGTGAAACTCTACAAGCATCAGGTCTTCACTTACCGCTGATGAGACACGACGCCTCTTGAACGGTCTAGGTGGCGAGCCATTCCAGTGGTGTTGAAGTTGCTCGTACCGCGGCTCATGCATGTGCAGCTTGAGCGGTCACTTGAGCGGTCACTTGAGCGCTAATTCCATAATTCGTGCAGTTCTAACCTGGTTTGATCAAGGCAAACAACACACACATAAAACATATCTGCTCACAGCTCAACACAACCGGAAATCTTGATTCCCCCAAACCTGGATTGAAAAATATCCTTCACTAAACAGATGACTCACACTAATTACTGACTTAATTTAATCTAAAGAAAATAAATGAAATATAAAAAATGTTACCTAGGTGGGTTGCCTCCCACCAAGCGCTTTATTTAGCGTCTAGGCAAGACGTGTGAGAGCTCTACGGCTCTATAAGCACGGAATCTTCCAATCAAACGACAGCTCCGAAATCCTTAATGTAAGGCTTAACCCGATGCCCATTCACCTTGAACATGTTGCCATTCTTCTCGTTTTGCACTTCTACAGCTCCATGGGGAAAAACTTGTGTGACCCTGAATGGTCCAAACCATCTAGACTTCAACTTACCGGGAAACAGCTTCAGCCGGGAGTTGAACACTAGCACTTGCATACCGAGACGAAGGTCTTTATGCACTATCATCTTGTCATGTATCAACTTAGTCTTTTCCTTGTACAGTTTTGCACTCTCATACGCTTCCAAGCGAAATTCCTCGAGTTCACACAGCTGAAGTTTCCTCTCCTCACCGGCCTTGTCATAATCAAAGTTCAACTTCCTGACTGCCCATAAGGCTCTATGCTCGAGTTCTACTGGAAGGTGACACGCCTTCCCAAAGACCAACCTATATGGACTCATCCCAATAGGTGTCTTGAAAGCTGTCCTATAGGCCCACAATGCATCATCTAACTTCAAAGCCCAATCCTTTCGAGTGGAATTAACAGTCTTCTCTAGGATACTCTTTATTTGTCTGTTGCTGACCTCAACCTGTCCTGAAGTCTGTGGGTGGTATGGTGTAGCAACCTTATGCCTTACACCATATTTCTTCAAAAGTGCAGCAAAGGATCTGTTGCAAAAATGCGTACCTCCATCGCTAATGATAGCTCTAGGGGTCCCGAATCTTGCAAATATCGTATCTCTCACAAATTTCACCACAGTTTGACCATCATTATTCCTTGTGGCCTTTGCTTCTACCCATTTTGACACATAATCAACCGCTACCAAGATGTAACTATAACCACAAGATGGTGGGAATGGTCCCATGAAATCTATGCCCCAGACATCAAAAAGCTCTATTATCAAATCTCCAGATAAAGGCATCTCATTTCGCTTACTTATGCTCCCCGTACGTTGGCATTTGTCGCATGCCAAACAAAACCGGACTGTATCTTTATGTAACGATTCCCAGAAGAATCCAGATTGCAACACTTTCAAGGCTGTCTTTCTTGCACCAAAATGTCCTCCACATTGCAGCTCGTGACAAAATTTCAGAACGTCTCTCTGCTCTGACTCAGGAACACATCTTCTTATCATAGAATCAGGACCATGAGTGTACAAATAAGGGTCATCCCAAAAGTATTTTTTCGCTTTTGTAATGAACCTTTTTCTTCCTTGTGAGTTCAAATCCTCTGGGACTACCCCACTTACCAAATAGTTAACCAGATCAGCATACCAAGGTTCACTATCCATCACAGCCAACAATTGTTCATCCGGAAACTTCTCATGCAATGGCAATATGTCTACCTCATTCGGGTTTACCTGTACTAACCTGCTTAGATGATCAGCAACCACGTTCTCACTACCTTTCTTGTCTCGTATCTCCAAGTCAAATTCTTGTAGCAGGAGGATCCACCGAATCAATCTAGGTTTGGCATCCTTTTTCTGAAGAAGATGACGAAGGGCTGCATGGTCTGAATATACAATGACTTTGGCGCCCACCAAGTAAGTTCGAAATTTCTCCAATGCAAAGACTACTGCGAGAAGCTCCTTCTCAGTTGTTGAGTAGTTCAATTGAGCATCATTTAAGGTTCGAGAAGCATAGTATATTGCGTGCGAAACCTTATCTACCCGCTGCCCCAAAACTGCTCCTATGGCATAATCCGAAGCGTCACACATCAATTCAAAGGGCAATTCCCAATTAGGTGGAATTATTACTGGTGTGGTGGTCAATGCACTCTTCAAAGTGTTAAAAGCTACCATGCACTCTTCAGTCACCTCAAACTCAGTTTCTTTTTGTAGAAGCAAACATAAGGGCCTTGTTATCTTCGAAAAGTCTTTTATAAATCTCCTGTAAAAACCCGCATGCCTAAGAAACGACCGCACATCTTTCACGGATTTTGGAGGCTGTAAACTACTGATCACCTCCACCTTGGCTTTGTCCACTTCAATTCCTCTTCGTGAAATCACATGTCCCAGAACTATCCCTTGTTGTACCATGAAGTGGCACTTTTCCCAGTTCAACACCAAGTTGTTCTCCTCGCATCTCTTAAGGACTAAGGTAAGGTTGTGCAAACACAAATCAAATGAATCCCCAAACACTAAGAAGTCATCCATGAATACCTCAATGATCTCTTCCAACATATCTGAAAATATTGACATCATATACCTCTGAAAAGTACCTGGTGCATTGCAGAGACCGAATGGCATCCTTCTGTATGCGAACGTCCCAAATGGACAAGTGAAAGTAGTTTTTTCTTGATCTTCTGGTGCGATAGCTATCTGATTGTAACTTGAGTACCCGTCGAGGAAACAATAGTGACTGTGCCCTGCCAATCGCTCAAGCATCTGATCTATGAATGGAAGAGGGAAGTGGTCTTTTCTAGTAGCAGTGTTTAGCTTCCTGTAGTCGATACACACCCTCCATCCTGTCTGAAGCCTCTGTGGAACCAACTCATTCTGCTCATTGCGAACCACGGTAATACCTGATTTCTTAGGAACCATGTGAATCGGGCTGACCCACTTACTGTCTGATATGGGATAAATTATCCCCACTTGTAAAAGTTTCAGGACCTCTTTCTTCACTACCTCTTTCATTATCGGATTTAATCTCCTCTGGGCCTCTCTTGACGGTCTAGACTCTTCTTCGAGAAATATCTTGTGCATGCAAATTGTTGGACTGATTCCCTTGATATCTTCAATTGACCATCCTATAGCTGACTTATGTTTCTGTAGAACCCCAATGAGCCTTTCTTCCTTGGTACTCTGCAATTCTGAAGCAACAATTATCGGGTATGTCTCATTATCACCTAGATACACATACTTCAGAGTTGTTGGTAACTCCTTGAGCTCCAACTTTGGTGGTGGATCATTGGCAAAACTGACAGTTGAAACTTGGAAGTCTTCAACTTCTTCTTCAGCTAGTTCAAAACTATCTTCAGTCATGTCGTCTTGATCATCCCAATCCCAATCTGCCAAATCCTCATCCTTGAATACTCCATCAACCCTAGGGTCTAAAACCTCGATGAATGAACAATCATCAGCTCCGGCAGGGTATGATGATGCTTCAAAAAGTTTGAACTCCACTGTCTCATCTAACACTGTCATTGAAATTTTTCCATTTTGCACATCAATAAATGTCTTTGCTGTTGCCATGAACGGTCTACCCAAAAGAACAGGTCTCATGTTAGTCTCTTTACTCACATCCTCCATGTCTAATACCACAAAATCTGCAGGAATTATAAGTTTCCCAACTTGGACCAGAACATCTTCAACATGCCCTCTCGGATATCTTACTAAACCATCTGCTAACAGAAGTGACATTGTTATAGGCTTCAACTCATTTAACCCTAGCTGCTTGTAAATAGAATAAGGCATCAAATTAATACTAGCACCTAAATCTAGCATTGCTCTTTCAAGTTGGGTACCTCCTACTGTGATATTGATGCAGAAACTGCCCGGATCTTTCAGCTTGGGAGGAAGTTCCTTTTGCAAAACTACACTAGCACTACCTGCTATGTATTCCTGATGATTCGGCCCAAATTTCTGCCTGTTGGTGTGAAGGCTTTTGAAAAATTTTGCATAGGCAGGCATCTTTTCTATCATCTCGAGTAGAGGCAAGTTCACATGTACCTTGGAAAGAACATCAAAAATCTCTTTGAATGCCTTACTGAGCTTGTCCCTGTTAAGCCTCCCAGGAAAAGGAATTGGTGGAACATATGGAGGGGGTGGAACATAAGGGTCTGATGACTTGTGTAAAACTGAGGTTTTCTTGGGTGCCTCTACCACTACCTCTTCTTCTGCTTTAGCCTCCTTCTCACTCACCTCTTCTGATCCCCTGGTGCCCTCTTTCTGTTGCCCTCTGACAACTTCAGTGTCTAACACTCGCCCACTTCTCAACACAGTCAATACCTTGGCTTGCTCTAATTGACTAGGAAACCTTCCTGGTTTATTCTTGCGAACTGCGTCGACTATTTGCCCCATCTGTGTTTCTAAATTTAATGGATGCCTCAACGTTGTTAAATCTCTGATTTGTATCACGTGAGAAGCGCTCTGTATTCTCAGCAAGGGATGTCACAATTTCTTCCAAGGATCTCTTCTTCGGCTGATAAGTGGTACTGTCTCTATTAGCAGCATTGTTCCATTGTTGAGGTTGACTATTGGAACCTTGACCTTGGTAAGTGCCTCTGTTGTACCCTCCTTGATTTGTTCCCTGAGTGTTCTGTTGAATGAGCTGATGACTATTAAGAGCAGTGTTAGGGTCAGAATAAGATAAATTCGAATGGTTACGCCATGCAGGATTGTAAGTATTCGAGTAAAGATCGTTCCTCTCTCTTTGGTAATTGAAAGCTTGAACCTCCTCTGTCTCAAATGGTATCCCATCTCCATCTTGCACTGAGTTCACCCCTAACTGCTGTTGAGCCCTATTCGAGTTTTGGGCCATCATAGCTTGTACTTGCTTAGCTAGATTCGCCATCTGAATTTCCACCCCAGTTGTCTGGTTGACCTCATACTTACCTCCCTTTCTGACCATTGAACTTCTATGCTGGGAGTTTAGAGCCAAAGTTTCATAGATCTCAGCAATCTCTAAAGCAGATTTCTTGGTGATGATACCCCCACAAGCGTTGTCAACAATGTTCTGTGTGAAAGTTGTCAATCCATAATAAAAAGTGCAGACTTTGTACTCCTCTGTCACCATGTGAGGGGGAATTTGATCTAGCAGCTCCTTATATCGTGACCATGCTTCATGGAACGACTCACCATCTTCTTCACCGAAACTAGCTATCTTGATCCGGACTTCTTTTGCTTTTGAAGCAGGGAAAAATCTGTTGAAGAATGCAGTGCACACGTCAACCCATGATCTCAAAGATCCTGCTCTTACTGAATTGTACCACTTGATGCCCTTGTCCTTCATATAATACCGAAAACACCTCATCCTTAACTGCTCTTCTGTCAATCGGCCCATCGGGAAATTCCCTACGGTATGAAATTCCCTTAAGCAATATAGTGTAAAATATACCTAGAGGGGGGGTGAATAGGTATTTACTCAAATTCTTCCAATATTAAAAAGATGCGGAATTTAACAAAGAAAATGCACACTTGATTAGATTTAGCAAATGAATTGATTTCACTAATACAAGAGATAATCAATTTACAAGATATGCAATCAATGTAAGATATGGAAGATAAAGAAAAATAAAAACAAAAATGAACACAAGAGTTTTAACGTGGTAAAACCTCAAAGAGGAAACATCCACGGGTTGATACCACAAGCACCGGCAAAGCAATCCACTATGTGAAAAAGGACTTACACACTCAAGCTATCACTCATGATATCCGCTCAAGCTATCAACTCCTAATCTACCCTCGGGCTAGTGAATCACCAAGCCTACTTCCTATCTGAGATGTGTCCTACACCTCTAGAAAGCAACTTCCTATCCAAGACGCTCATGTCTCTAGGAAGATTTCATACTTGCCTATCCGGATCCTCTTGACCCTAGACAAGACTTCCTTGCTTTATCCGCAAAGCTTCACTCACTTTGCTAGAGACTTCAACCTTATGCAAGGCTATGATCTAAAGTGATGCAAGTGATGCAAGCACAAACAAATTAAGCTAGATGATCAATCAAGCAAAATGTACATGTTCAATGATAGTCTAGAATATGATTTCAACACACAATCACAAAAATTATCTAGAAATCAAGACATGCAAATCAATAAGAACAAAGGTATGAATATTCAATTTATCACACTAAAAACCTAGTTCTTAGATCAAGAAATAGAACCTAGAAAATAATATGAGATACATCATATATTCAATTTCTAGAATCAATTTCACACACAATCAAGTTTAGCACATATATGTTCAAAGACAAATCACAAAGCTAAAACTCAATTAATAAATGATCAAACAACCCTAGCAAGTGATCTAACAAACTTCTCAACAAATTTCATCAATCAAATAGTAAGAATCAAGAGATGATCAAAGATGAAATTGAAAAAGAAAAAGTTGTATCACACATACTGACCACGGACTATAAAACGCTCAACTGAGAACAATGGTGAAGTCAGCTACCTCTAGAAATACTTGGGGTTTGTAGCTCTCTTTGAGACCAACAATTTTGGTTTTTGAATCGATTGATTTCGAGTTCGTATGAGAGAGATATGATCAAAACAAGTAAACAAAAATTGTAGAAAACTGATGCGGGAAAATCAAGTGTTCTTCAAAAAAATTGCACAAGTGTGGAGGGAAGGAGGTTAGCTTAAAAGGAGGGAAAAGGAGAGATTTTCCGAGCGAATCATGAGCCGCCATGTCACCACCCCGTGGGGGGCGCGTGGGGCCCACGGGAGCAGAGGGCTCCCTTGCCCGCGGGGCCCACGGCCTCCCACACGGGCTGGCCAAGTGGCCACACGTGATTCCTAATCCTCTCGCGCGCTCCCTCGGTTCATCGGCCCATATCTTGAGCATCCGACCTCCGATTTCGAATCCGTTTTTGGATTATGAACCGTGACTCCCTCACGCATGACTACGACTACTAAAATTTGAAAAATGGTTGAGAAATCATCTCAGAATCTGATGATGAAGTCAACACAACAAATGAGAGCGAAAAGTAGCATAGTCAACTTGTTTGGACTCGAAACCTTATGAATGAGTAACCGAAACGACCGGAACTCAATAAGGCATTAAATAAGAACATGTTCAAGTCCTAAACATAAAATACGGAAACAAATAAACACATATTCACACAAACATGCCATATCAAAGAGATAGTCACAAAGCATGCAATTTCACAATGTTTGTCAATACAAGTTCAATGCATGAGCATGCTATGAAGTGTGTGAATGTGTTATACCAAATGTTTGAACCACTATGCAGGGACACACATGTATGAATTGTGTGTGTGTGCGCTAACGCCTTGCAAGAGGGTGGAAGTCAAGATTTACCTTTGACGTTTTTCACCTCTTGAAGACGACTTTTGCACTAGACGTTGCTCTTCACTCTTTAAGCTTCCTTTCTTCAAATAATGTCCTAAGCAACAACTAATACAAATATGGAGTGTTTTGCAATGGAATCAAGCCAATACAAATCATAAACCTTACAATCTCCCCCTTTGGCTATTCCATTGGCAAAACCACTCAACCTCACCATACAATGTTTCACTCAAATAAACTCAAGATGATAGCATACTCTCAATCTCACATTACAAAGAAATTCCTAGACTAAAAAGTCTTCAAGTCTTCAAGAATTCCGCTTTCGGTCTTCAAAGTACCTATGAGAGAAAATAGCAACCAAACAAGAGATCTTCTCTAAAGAAGACTGGTGAGATATATTCACATAAACAAATAACAAGACTTCCCTTATCTCATACAAAAATGCATTATCTCAAGTACATGAATGTTTTGACATTAAAGCTCTCCCTAAGATCCTTAACTCAATTAGACAAGAATTCTTTTCTCCCCCTTAAGACAAGAATTCTCCCCCTTAAGACAAAGTCTCCATAAAAGCACAAAGAGGTACAAGACTCACACAATTGGAACATTTTTCCACACATGGTGTGAGGTATACAATTTTCTCCCCTATATCAAACATGGATTCCTCCATATCAAACATTGTGAGGTATACATTTTCTCCCCTTTTTTGTCAAGGAATAGATAAAGGACACAAGAGATAAAGAATAAGATATTAAGCAAACAAATCGTATAGAAAGCTAAGTTGAATAAACTAAAGCTCCCCCTTAACATATGCTCCACATATTATCATCAAGTAGATTTGTTCACAAGGGACATCACACAATCACACAATCAAGCAATAAGAGAAAATATTTCATAACTTGTCAAAGTCCAAGAGAGAATCATAGATTTTCATTAATCTCTCAAAAATATTCTCACATTGCTAATGAATCAAGCACATAAGCGAAATGTGTGTGTGTGAATGCTTCTCAAATATATAGTAGGAGTAATTGTGATATCAACATGCAAACTCTATCCACACCTATCCATCTAAAGCCTTTCCAAAAATAGGTCAAACCGATATTCATCCGGATTTTTGCTTTTAAAATGAATAGATATCAACATATGAGCGTGTGTGTGCATGTGGCTCGTTTTCCCGTTTCTATTTGTCAACCCGAGCTTTTTCACAATTCTCAACTATACACCAATAAGCCTTTTATTTTTCATTTCTTTTAGGCTTAGAATCAAAGAATTTTTTTTTTTTTAATGATTCATTTCAACACTTCTTTGATTTTACTAACAAAAACATATACTCCTCATGGCGGCTTTCACTCATCACAATGGCGTAGCCGTTTCCTACATTGGGTGGCTTCACAACCAAGGTGTGTAGCCCTTTCCATGAGGGTGCTCGTTGATTACTATGTAGTGCCGAAGCAAAATGGATACATACCATAGGTCATCTATCATGTACTTAACAATAAACTTCTAGAGGCATCCATTATCTACACATATTCAACCATATATACTCAAAACTAAAACATATAAGAGAAGCATTAGTGCACTTTTCAAAAATATGATTTTCAAGCTCAAGTGCATGATCTAGAAACAAGAAAAGATACTTGTTTAAGATCATTACTTCTCAAGTGAGTAGCTCTCAAAGATATTGATTTTCAATTAAAGTTTTGCTCATCAAGCCACTCACAATCACACATAGACAATAATCAACACAAATCATGTCAATGGATCTTAGAAGAGTTTTAAGCCTCTTTTTGTCCAAGGACTTAGTAAACAAATCCGCAAGTTGATTTTTAGTAGGCATATGCTTTAGAGAAACAATAGAATGTTCAACATGTTCTCTAATGAAATGATGCCTAATGTCTATGTGCAATGATATCATGCATACATAGAGTTGAAAAGATGAAATAGAAGGCAAGCTTTTAGAGTAGAGAAATACCTTAGCAAGCTTTTTCACCAATGAAAGGTCTCCGCTCTTTTTATGAGCTTTCTTGGCTTGTTTGTCCTCATGACAACAAGTTGTTGGTGTGTCATCCCAAGAAAATAAAGACCAAACACTTTCAACTCAAATAAACACATGAAAATGACTTTCTCTAAAAGTCTTAACAAAAATTTTCACCAAATAGATTTCAAAATTTAACTTCTTTAAAGTTAATCAACAAATTTTGACTATCATAGTGATTATGAGAATATTAAGTTCATGAATTGATTAGAGACACCAAGTTTGAATACTAGACCCAGCACATTACAAATAGCTTAGTCAAGCATCAAACTTAGAACTCTTATCAAACAAGAACAAAAAAAATATTCTCATATGTGCTACTCAATCAAGTATGAGAGCACTCACCTTTGACCATATTGGTCTTAGGTAAACCAACACAAACAATATCATGATCATTACACATGGCAATATGAAATCTAGAAGATAAATCATCAACTATCTTCTTCATGAAAACATCACTCATATTAAAGTCAACATTTTTGCCACGCACAAATATTTCATCAAGACTCTTCAAATGATCATGGTTAACACTCTTCTTAACCAACTTATTCTCAACATATTTCTTAACATGATTATTATTAACATGCATGTCATTCTTTTCAATCCAAATTTTCTTGGTAGGTTTCTTCACATGAATATGATCAATATGCACATTTCTCAAAGCATCAAAGCTATTGTCATGTTTAGAAACTTTCAAAGAAGATTTATCTATTTCACAAGAATGCACATTATTTTTCTTAACCCAAACTTTCCTTGTTGATTTCTTTTCATTAACATGTTCATCATGCATAGTCTCTAATGCCCTAACATGTTTAGAAACAACCAAAGGAAGTCTTTTCATCTCACTAGCATGCATCTCATTCCCTAGTTCGCATTGTCTAATATACTTGTAGCATTTAGGTTTGATATGCCCTACAACATTGCAAAAATGACAAACCGGGATAAACTTAGAGATGTTATGTCTAGCTCTAGACTTAAACTCATGCTTATGAGAATGATTAGGTAACTTTTTCACATTTTTATCATGTTCCACATTTCCTAGTTTGCATTGCCTAATATATTCATAACACTTAAGCCTAATGTGACCAACCACATTACAATAATGACAAACCGGAATGAATTTAGAAAAGTTACCTTTTGGGTGTGCATGCTTTGGTTGAGAAGTCGGTTGAGAAGTTCCATAGCTCTTCTTGTCTTTGTATTTGATGTTGGAAGGAATAGTAGTTGAGTCTTTCTTCTCCTTGGAAATTCATGACTTGTTCTTGGTTGTAGGAGTCTTCTTAACTTCTTCTACAAAACCCAAGCCACTCATATCTCCATGATGCTTTCCAAGTTTTATCACTTCATCAAGCTTAATGGCTCCAATTTTCATGCCATTAATAGACTCTTTGAGAGATTTGACTTCATCTATAAGGTCACACTCCTTTATCTTCATGATAGACAAAGAGTTCTCTTTTTGCTTAATCTCTCCTTCCATGGCAAACAACTTCATTGTAAAATCTTCTCTTAGATCTTGTAGCTCTTGAGCACTTTCTTCCACCTTTGAAAAATAGTTTTCAATGGTCTTTTCATGCTCCTTGATGACTTCACTTTGCTTGCTCATCTTCTCCAAAGACATCTTCTTTTCATTTACAAGAGCTTTAAAGATCACCACTAAATTGGCATTGATCAACTTCAACTTGTTGTTCTCTTCATTCCTTTGTTGAAGGATCTTGTCATTGAAGCTTATATAATCTTGATTTGAGGAGGCTTCGAACTCTTCTTGATTGGAGGAGATTTCACTATCTTCACTACTAGAAGAGTATTCACTTTCCTCATTACTTGAGGAGTCTTCACCACTATCCTCAAATCTTCCTTCATATATAGCCGGGTGAGCAATATAATTGCTAGTATATTCTTGTTCATTTGAGGACTCCTCTTCCTCTTCTTTATCACTCACACTCACATCACTCCAAGAAGCCGCCATTGCTAATCCTTTCTTAGACTCTCTCTTCTCATTAGCACGCTTGGTGGAGATGAATCCAATCCCTTTGCATTCATGGCATTGAATTAACTTCTTCATAGATTTATCCTTGCAATCTACCACTTCTTTTGGAGTGATCTTCTTCTTGACTTCCTCTCTCTTAGAACATATGTTCTTTAGAAATTTCTTGAAAGTTCTCACCATACAAGCCACATCATCTTCACTCTCCTCATTGGTTACCTTGAGTGCTATTCCCTTACCTTCAATCTTCGGCTTGAACCCAAGCTCATAAGTTTGTAGAGACCCAAGAAGCTCATCAACCCTCATAAGATCGACATTCTTGCTTTCTTCAATTGCGGTCACCTTTGCATTAAATCTCTTAGGCAAGGATCTCAAGATCTTCCAATTAATTCTCTCTTGTGGATATAGCTCTCCCAAAGTTTGACTTTGGTTGGTGATATTCAAGAGTCTAGTTTGGAAGTCTACTAACTTCTCATCCTCATTCATAACAAGACTTTCAAATTGAGAAGTAAGCATTTGTACTCTAGACCTTTGAACCGCTAACGTACCCTCATTGGTAGTTTGCAAAGTATCCCATGCTTCCTTTGCTGATTCAAGGTTTTGGATGTAGATAAATTGAGTACAATCTACACCTCCAAAAATAGCATTCATCGCCCGATGATGCCATTTAGCATTATCAAAATCAATGGCTGTCCATTCGACTCTAGGCTTCGCAATCATAGTGTCATCTTCAATCCTTTTGGTAGGCAACTCATAACCTTCCTCAACACTTATCCATGCTTTTTCATTAATGGATCTAATGTAAGCTCTCATCCTAATTTTCCAAAAGGAGTAGTTACCACTATTCAATAGAGGAGGTCTACCACTAGAAGCACCTTCCGGCATTGAATCACCCATAGCTACAAAAATGAACAAACACAACAAAACACAACAAAACAAAACACAAACACTATAATATGGATCTATCTAATTACTTTTAGACACCCGCTCTGATACCAATTGAAATTCCCTTAAGCAATATAGTGTAAAATATACCTAGAGGGGGGGGGGGGGTGAATAGGTATTTACTCAAATTCTTCCAATATTAAAAAGATGCGGAATATAACAAAGAAAATGCACACTTGATTAGATTTAGCAAATGAATTGATTTCACTAATACAAGAGATAATCAATTTACAAGATATGCAATCAATGTAAGATATGGAAGATAAAGAAAAATAAAAACAAAAATGAACACAAGAGTTTTAACGTGGTAAAACCTCAAAGAGGAAACATCCACGGGTTGATACCACAACCACCGGCAAAGCAATCCACTATGTGAAAAAGGACTTACACACTCAAGCTATCACTCATGATATCCGCTCAAGCTATCAACTCCTAATCTACCCTCGGGCTAGTGAATCACCAAGCCTACTTCCTATCCGAGATGTGTCCTACACCTCTAGAAAGCAACTTCCTATCCAAGACGCTCACGTCTCTAGGAAGATTTCGTGCTTGCCTATCCGGATCCTCCCGACCCTAGACAAGACTTCCTTGCTCTATCCGCAAAGCTTCACTCACTTTGCTAGAGACTTCAACCTTATGCAAGGCTATGATCTAAAGTGATGCAAGTGATGCAAGCACAAACAAATTAAGCTAGATGATCAATCAAGCAAAATGTACATGTTCAATGATAGTCTAGAATATGATTTCAACACACAATCACAAAAATTATCTAGAAATCAAGACATGCAAATCAATAAGAACAAAGGTATGAATATTCAATTTATCACACTAAAAACCTAGTTCTTAGATCAAGAAATAGAACCTAGAAAATAATATGAGATACATCATATATTCAATTTCTAGAATCAATTTCACACACAATCAAGTTTAGCACATATATGTTCAAAGACAAATCACAAAGCTAAAACTCAATTAATAAATGATCAAACAACCCTAGCAAGTGATCTAACATACTTCTCAACAAATTTCATCAATCAAATAGTAAGAATCAAGAGATGATCAAAGATGAAATTGAAAAAGAAAAAGTTGTATCACACATACTGACCACGGACTGTAAAACGCTCAACTGAGAACAATGGTGAAGTCAGCTACCTCTGGAAATGCTTGGAGTTTGTAGCTCTCTTCGAGACCAACAATTTTGGTTTTTGAATCGATTGATTACGAGTTCGTATGAGAGAGATATGATCAAAACAAGTAAACAAAAATTGTAGAAAACTGATGCGGGAAAATCAAGTGTTCTTCAAAAAAATTGCACAAGTGTGGAGGGAAGGAGGTTAGCTTAAAAGGAGGGAAAAGGAGAGATTTTCCGAGCGAATCATGAGCCGCCATGTCACCACCCCATGGGGGGCGCGTGGGGCCCACGGGAGCAGAGGGCTCCCTTGCCCGTGGGGCCCACGGCCTCCCACACGGGCTGGCCAAGTGGCCACACGTGATTCCCAATCCTCTCGCGCGCTCCCTTGGTTCGTCGGCCCATATCTTGAGCATCCGACCTCCGATTTCGAATCCGTTTTCGGATTACGAACCATGACTCCCTCACGCACGACTACGACTACTAAAATTTGAAAAATGGTTGAGAAATCATCTCAGAATCTGATGATGAAGTCAACACAACAAATGAGAGCGAAAAGTAGCATAGTCAACTTGTTTGGACTCGAAACCTTATGAATGAGTAACCGAAACGACCGGAACTCAATAAGGCATTAAATAAGAACATGTTCAAGTCCTAAGCACAAAATATGAAAACAAATAAACACATATTCACACAAACATGCCATATCAAAGAGATAGTCACAAAGCATGCAATTTCACAATGTTTGTCAATACAAGTTCAATGCATGAGCATGCTATGAAGTGTGTGAATGTGTTATACCAAATGTTTGAACCACGATGCAGGGACACACATGTATGAATTGTGTGTGTGTGCGCTAACGCCTTGCAAGAGGGTGGAAGTCAAGATTTACCTTTGACGTTTTTCACCTCTTGAAGACGACTTTTGCACTAGACGTTGCTCTTCACTCTTTAAGCTTCCTTTCTTCAAATAATGTCCTAAGCAACAACTAATACAAATATGGAGTGTTTTGCAATGGAATCAAGCCAATACAAATCATAAACCTTACACGGTAGCTTGATAGTCCTTCATAAACTGGAGGCAGTCTTCTGTTGCCAAACCGTGAAAAGATGGCAGCATGTTTAAATGGCTACCCCTCAACTCATAACTCCTGGCTATGGCATCTAACACAATAGGCTAAGGTTGGTCTCCCAGCATAGGCTGTCCAGACTCTCTCATTAGTCTGATCTCATCTTCTAGTGCACGTCTCGGAGAACCCGGTGGATTGTCTCGAACTTCCTGTCTATTCTGAACACCTTGTTCATCATGAACCTCTCTTTCTGCTCGAATAACTCTGTCACGTTGCTCACCGTGATCACCCATATCCTCAACTAAAGGATCTAACTCTTCAAACTGTCTAGCAACCCGGCCTACTCGGTCAATCTCGTCGTTAGCAGGGATCAGAATACCTCCAAGCGAACGACGTCCGTTCATACACCTGTAAAACCTAAAACACCAAAAACACAACTACCACGAAGTAAGATGAAACAAGAGAATAACTAAAAACTAAAATAAAATCTAATGACACACACTACCTAACCTAAACTAACTAGATTCAACTAATAGAATCTATACCAATCCCCGGCAGCGGCGCCAAAATTGATGCAGTAAAATCTGTGTTCAATTTACTAAGAAAGTTCGTTCCCTGGGATCGGTGATTTTATCGGTTAAAACCAATTAATCTAGCAAAGGTTACTCTAAATGCGAAAACTAAATTGCATAATGCTTTTCTTTGGAAAAATTGTTTAACTCTAAAATTAACCTAAATTATGACTACTTGAACTAAAAATCAAATCAACGAATAATCAAATCAAAGAATGAATATATGGGGAGATACTAGGGAATCGATGCACCTTTCTTAGACACTCAATGCTCTCAATTAGTCTCAATAAACACTTCAATAAAGTTTAGGGCTTGTTTTGATAAACAATTAAGAACGAATCTCCTTCCCACCACTCGCACAAAGGCCATGTGTCAAGTGATAGTAACGAAATCCTTTGGAACAAAACTCTAAGCCAAATCAATGCAACAAGGCCATGCAAACATTAACTTTCAAATCTATTAAGCTTATGATTGTGATTTAAATGGAAAGGCCATTCACATTTAAACCCTAATCTCATGGATAAACTAAATCACAAACTCATATCAATTGGGGCCACAAAATAATATGAATCAGTAATATAGAGCAATTAATTCAATAGACAAGACTAAAACCCACTTGATTAACAAAAAGATAGACTAATTGATTACATAGAGTTGTCCAAAATTGGTTACATCAATCCCCTAATAAAGGTTTAGTTACACATCAATGGAGAGAACAAAAACATAGAAGAGATGAAGATAGAACCCATTATGGTGAGATGCTTCTGACTTGATATCTCCGTCGTCTTCCTGCTCCAAGTAATCTCCTCTGATGGAATGAATGAAAGAATGAATGAATGGTGGTATATCTCTCTCTGATTGTCTCTATATGTCGACTCCCTTTTATTTTCTCTTTTCTTTCTTTTTATAGGTCTTCTGCAGTAATGAGAGAACGAGGAGGCGGTCCACCGCTTGACGTGCCGCTGAGTAGGCACGTGCATGGGCAGCGGAAAAGCCAAGCTCAGCAAACTGGAATGGCTCGCTTGAGGGGTCACTTGGGAGGCACTTGCCTCTTGAGTGGCATGGGCCGTGGAAATGGGCTTCCTCGAGCGCCTAGTGCACCGCCGACGGTGCACATGCATGATGGGCGGCATGGGCCGCGGAAAATGGGAATAAATGCCCTTTCTGCAACTTTTGACTCCATCATCTCTAATATACGATCCGATCAACATTTCTATGGAAAGAGACCTACAAAGACTTAACAAACACATCAACCCACCAAAAGGACCAAAGAAACAAGCATAAACATAAGCAAGAAGGGCAAAATATAGGCATAGAATTAGACTGATCAAGAAGAGGGCTCCATAACCCGATATAGGTGGCAGTACCGGGCCCTAGAGAAACCCTCAGGGTACCCGGCCCTAGAAGGATGAGCGTAATGAGGCAACCTTGGTATCCGAAACTTCAGATAATGAAGGCTCAGTAGCCCGATCTAGGCACGATGGGTCAAAACGTCTTGAAGATCAAATGGCCAAAATGGCAAAAGAACTCGAGGAGCTAAGGAAGGGGAAGCACTGGAGTACCCAGAAGAACCCCTTGGGGGAGATGAATGCAACCTTCTGTAGGAGAATCAGAGAATCAGAATTACCCCCCAAATTTAAGATGCCTACCAAGAAATACTTTGGATCGGAAGACCCCGTGAGCCAAATGGAGAGTTTTATCCACCGGATTGAGGTCCAGAATACTACTCGGTCAGCGATGTGTAGAATGTTTCCTACCACTCTGACCGATTATGCCAAGACTTGGTTCAGAAAGTTACCTCCAAGTAGTGTGGATTCTTTTACAAAGCTCACTACAGATTTTTGTGCTCAGTTTCAGGGGATCAAGCCTCGTCCCAAGGACCCCGTCCTACTCTAGTACGTGATCCAGGAGCGAGGTAGATGCTGAGATCCTATGTAAAGAAGTTCCACAAGGAAGTGATCCAGATGGGAGTGTTTACCGAGAATGAGACCTTGGCTAATTTCAGAAGGAATCTGTAGGCTGGTAGACTATTTCGGTCATTTGCCAAGCATCCACCTGAAACTTACCAAGAGGCCTATGACAGGGCACTGGAATAGGTGGACATAGACGAACAGCTCCAGGTCAATGTTGAGCAAGATGAAGCCCGATCAGCCAAGCGACCGAAGAAAGAGTCTCTGAAGCCCGCACCTGCAAAGAAGTTTCAGAATCATCCTCTAAACCAGTCTACCTACCGGCCACCACCTCCTTCCCAGCATCGGGATAGATATCCAGTGAGAAGGACCCCTCCTAGGAGCACACCTACACTAAAAGAGGTAGCACGGGTAGCAAGCGAAGAGGACTGGTACAATCGTTACACCCCTCTCAATGCATCCCGAGAGACCATATAATATACCTCGCCATCCGTGACAAGGGTTTGCTCATGAAGCCTAGTCCTATAAAGATCTCGACTGATCAAAGAAATCGCTACAAGTACTGTGACTTCCACGAGGATCTAGGACACAACACATCAGAATGCTACAGCCTCCGCAACCAGATCAAAAGATTGGTAAGGGGGGACTCTTGATTGAATTTTTGCAGCAGGTACGAGATAGCATCAAGGTGGGAAAGGAGGTGTAAGGGGAGATACGGGATGAGGAAGAAAGAAGGAAGGATAGTGGAAAAGACTTGATGCAGCAGATCCAAGTCATTCACACCATCAGTGGAGGCCCAACACTAGCAGAGACTTCTAACAACTCAAGGAAGAACCATGCTAGGAAGATCCCGAGGCTTACTACTGGTCATGATGTACTCCGGGTCTCTAGAGGATCCTAAGACTATCCTCGCTCTGCCCATATCATTTTCATAGAGGAGGATGCATACAATACAGTTCAACCACATGATGATTCGATGGTGATCACGGTACAGTTAGCTAATTACCGGGTTCACCGCATCCTGATAGATACTGGGAGTAGCGTTGACATTATATTCAAAGGAGCGCTGGAGAAGCTCAACCTGAAGAACCCCTGCTACAACAGCTGTACCACACCCATGTATGATTTCACAGGAGATTCCATAATACCAGCTGGGACGCATATCCTACCGATAATAATCGGAGAGGCTCCCTTTCAGCAGAACATAATGATAGAATTTATTGTGGTTGATACCCCGTCTGCCTACAACGCGATTCTAAGAAGGCCTTTCCTGTCAGGAATTAGGGGAGTGTTGTCCATCTATCACAACGTCCTAAAATTCCTTGTCGAAACCAAGGTAGGAGAAGTCCGAGGGGATTAACAAGCAACCCACAGTTGTTATGCAGTGTCCACCAACCCTACCGCGCTAGCCAAGCAGTGCGCGCATGTAACCAGCGAACCAAGCCGAGAGGTACCAGAGTAGGATCACTACGTCCTGGAAGAATGAGAGATACCAGACATGATTGTAGAAGAAACAGAAGAGGAAGAACGGGGATGGACTAGTGGGCACCCCGCGGAGCAGTTAGAAGAAATACCTATCAGAAAGGGCGATCCAACCAAAGTAGTGAAGATAGGAGGCATGCTGGATTGTGAGGTCAGGAAGAACTTGGTAAAGCTCCTTG
Organism: Acer saccharum; assembly: GCA_030490815.1. Lineage (NCBI taxonomy): Eukaryota > Viridiplantae > Streptophyta > Magnoliopsida > Sapindales > Sapindaceae > Acer > Acer saccharum. The sequence continues at coordinate 23,322,912 of CM059871.1, forward strand.
AAGAATACAATGACATTTTTGCCTAGAGTCATGATGAAATGCCAGGTATCCCTTTCAACCTAGCCGCTCATAAGTTGGCGGTAGATGCAACCTTCAAGCCAGTCAAACAGAAGCGAAGGCATTTCAACGCTGAGCGGAATGCCGCAGTACAAGAAGAGGTAGATAAGCTTCTGAAAGCTATGTTCATTAGAGAATCCTGCTACCCCGAATGGATCGCCAGTGTTGTCATGGTAACCAAATCCAATGGGAAGTGGTGTATGTGTGTGGACTACACCGACCTCAACCGGGCTTGCTTGAAGGATAGCTTCCCTCTACCTAAAATAGATCAATTGATCGATTCCACTGTAGGTAACAAGATCCTAAGCTTCATGGATGCTTTTTCGGGGTACAACCATATCATGATGCACCCTGCCGATCAAAACAAGACAAGCTTCATCACTGGTCAAGGCCTTTACTGCTACAAGGTGATGTCGTTCGGTCTCAAAAATGCTGGAGCCACTTACCAGCGTTTGGTGAATAAGCTGTTCAAGCAATAGATAGGAAGGTCTATGGAAGTATATATTGACGACATGATCACCAAGTCTTAGATGACCGACCAATATCCAGAATGTTAGGATTCCCATATCTTGATTGGCTTATTTCGTGGACAAACCACATGATGGGGTTGATTGTGTAAGGGTAGTTTAGGTGATTGATCTTTAAGCTCGAAGGCCCTTTCAAGACCTCAAGGGACAAGCACCCCAAAGGTATAATTTCTAGTGCTTGATTTTCTTTGAAGAGATTTAGTTAGCACACACACACTTAGCATATTTGTTCTTGTGTGCATACTCTTCACATGTCACTTTACACACTAGCACTTTGATTAATATCTTGTTGTGTGTATATGTGCTTAGTAATTCGTTTCCCGATTTTATTCGGAAACGTCCGCGCTTGCACTAATGAGTGCTTGGTTTCGCGCGAAGACCGCCTACGGAGAATGCCCTTGGCTTCTCCTTGGTTTTCACCTCTGTTGGTGATCGGCGGCCTGGCCGCCGAACGAAACCGCCGTTTAAGACCTGATTGATTTTTCTCTTGAGTTTGATTCGGCGGTTGGAACGGCGGTCACGAAACCGCCGAATGAAACCGCCGTTGTTCCCCTGTTCTTCTCGGGTTCAATTCGACGGTCAAGAACGGCGGCCTGGCCGTCGTTTGAAACCGTTGATCGGTGCGTTTTAGGGGCAAACTTGTCTTTTCACATGCCCATTTCTTGATGTCTATAAATATCTTACTTTCTCATTATCTAATAAAGTTCTTTGATCCCTAAGAACCCTAATCTTCAAAGAGAGATTTTTGAGAAAAAATCAAATCAAGAACTCAACTTTAAACCCTCAAATCAAATCCTTTTTGCATCAAATTTCATATTGCATCTTCTATGACTATATAGAATGCATCCATGATTGGGTTTGCATCATCACAACTTGCTTGGTAAGATTTTGATTAAGTTCATCTTATTTGAGTATTTTTACTATCAAGCTATTCTCTTTTAATTTACTTGTATGTTTTTGATCATATGATAAATACAAGATTAGAGAATTAATTGTGATGAATTGATTGAGTGTTGTTTGTGATAGCTAATTAGGTTTTTAATTAATCTTTATTAGCTAAGCTGTTTGACATGTCATTTAGCAATTGATATCTAGGGTTGATTTAATTGATTGTATCATCATCCTAGATAAGCATCTAAGGTTACCTAGTCTTGTTTGTTATTTGAATATTCATATATATTCACATAGGTTGTATAATCTCTTCATTGAGAATTAAGACTTGGGGCTAAGGTTGCTTAGGCCTCAAGCAATTAGGACTAGAGCCACTTTATAATAAAAAAAATAAAAAATAAAAAAAATAAAAAAAACTTATGATAAACCATAACTTATGATAAACTCTGATTTGATAAGCCCAAATTAAACTCTAATTTTATTTCAAGTATCAAACTTTATCATCATCACATGATTATTATATAACAAAGTAATGGAAAAAGAATTTTCAGAGGACTTTGATCATACAGAGGTAGGTATTATTTTACGTTGTTTTTGTCTTTCTTTTATGTCTAGTTTTGAACTCTATCAATAAACAATTTTTTTTTTTTGGGTTAATATTAAAAACATCCCCTAACTTTTGAACTATTATTGAATGTATAGTTACAAATGCTTTTATTTTAGAAACCTCCCCTATGGACTAACACCGTTAGTATTCCGTTTGTGTTGACTGTTAAAAAGTCTAAAATATCCCTATTTAAGCTTTAACTGTATGAATTGACTATTATACCCTCATACTTTTACCAAATAAATTAATAAAATGATACAAAATGCGGGAATGTTAACTTGCAAAAGAGAAGTTAATTTGTGGACAATTTTATCCCTAAAAATAACAAAATTACAAATGAACCAAAAGCATTGAAAATGAATATTGCTTGGATTTATAAAAAAAGACAAATAAATACACAAATAAATACATATTATGGTTCTTTTTCAATTCTTTTGGTTCATTTGTATTTTTGTTATTTTTAGGGATAAAATTGTCCATAAAATAACTTCTCATTTGTAAATTAACATTCTCGCCTTTTGTATCATTTTATTAATTCATTTGGTAAAAGTATAACGGTATAATAGTCAATTAATACAATTAAAGTTTAAATAGGGATATTTTAAACTCTTTAACAGTCAAACTCAATCAACATAAATAGAATGCTAACGGTGTTAGTCTATAGGGGAGGCTTCTAAAATAAAATCATTCGTAACTATATATCCAATAATAGTTCAAAGGTGAGGGGAGGTTTTTAATATTAACCCTTTTTTTAAAGATAGCTGTAGATATCAATTGGTTTTTTTTTTTTTTTTCTATTTAAAAAAAAAAAAAAAAAAAAAAAAAAAACTTGCTTGTATATATAAGAGCTTCTCCAATGCAAAAGTAGCTTGCATACCAAAAATCATTGACATGTTAACAAGGTCAAGAGGCTTGCTTCCTATGTAGCATAAAAATAGACTCGATAGACATTCCACTCAAAATTTGGTTTCCAATGCTTTGTTTAAAACACAATTATTTTTATTGACGTGTCCAATTTTTTTATTTTCCTTTTTATTTTATTTCCTTACCAAACTTGCCGAGTCAACCGAAAAAATAGCTGTGTAACAGGTCATCTACAAGTAGATGGTCATGTTGACAATGTCTAATTTTTTTTTTTTTTTTTTTTTTTTTGTCATATCAGCGTGAGGTTGAATATGCATAGGTGCATTGGAGATACATTTTTTGATAGAATTTATATTTATCATACATGACATCTTTTTCTTTTTCTTTTTCTTTTTCTTTTTCACATGCCACTCATGCATTGAAGATGCTTTAAGAGAATTCCAGATTAAAAATCTTTTGACCTCATATACAATCTAGTTATACATCTTACCTTTCATAAGGTTTCTACATTAGAGACATTTCCAAAAGTAAATTGGACTATCATTACAAGAATATTTGATTCCAAAAATAATATATTTTTTTATTTTATAAATTGAGTGTGTTAATAATTTAAGAGGGTTTATAAATAAATTATATTAAAATGAATATATTAATTTCAATAAGGGTACTATTGGAATTAGGATGTGTGCTTATAATAATATTTATTTTTTAAATTTAGACATAGATGTACTTATAAAAATGGGTGTACTAATTAGTTTTATAGGTGGTAATATCCACACTCTAAAAACAATCAATATAAACTCATGAAACATAACTAACTAAGTTCAAATTAAGGTAATAGCTTAAAACTAACACGGTAATTATTGATCGTAATTACCACACATATTATATATTGTAATTAACAATCATCATTCACCGATTATCTAAAAAAATTAAAATGCATCAATACAAGAGTATGAAATCAAATGCAATACTATATAATTAAAATGACATGAAATGAAATATGCAAATAGAGACATTTAATTCACAAATTTGATATGGTGAGGGCGTGGGCCACTCGTGGGGATACTCATTTCTAATAGTTAAAGTGAAAACAAAAAATATAGAAAAAAATGATGATTGATAGTGAACTTTTTAGACCCAATTAGTTATCACATTAGTTATTTAGACTATTAAGATATCATACTTAAATTATAAACCCAATTAAAAAAATTTAAGATTTTTTTTTAAAATTTTTTTGACCTAGTGGGCATGCATTAGCTCTACCCTTGCCTCCACTCCACTTAAGGGTGTGATTGAAATGGCTTTTCAAGTAAAGCTTCTAGAGTAGATCTTAATCTTTTACAAATAAAGTTTCTATTAAGTAAAGCTTTATATTATTTGATATTCAATTTAAAAAAAAAAAAACAAAAAAAGGAAACTTTTAGTTAGATTGTTCGATAATATATTTTTAAAAGTTCATTTGTTGTTATAATAAAAAACAAAACTTTTAGTTATAGATTGTTTGATAATATATTTTTAAAACTACATTTGTTGTTATAATGTTAGGTGTTTGAGTCATGTTGGCATAATTCCATATCAAAACAATATTTCCTTTATATTGATTAGTTGTCTAGGTTCATGGTTATTCAAGCTTCAAAGAAGATTGGTAACTCATCAAACAAAGTGAAGCCTTCAAGAGGAGTAAGCATTGTTGCATATCAAAGGTATATTTAGACCTCATTCCTTTTACAAGGCGTTTAGGCACACACACACATTGCATTCATATGTGTCCCTGCATCATTGTACTCAATTGGTATAACACATACACACACATATTATTGTATGTACATGCAGTAGATTTAAATTGACAAATTTTGTAAAAATGCATGTTCTAAGACTATCTCTAAGAAATGGCATACTTGTGTGTTTTTATGTTTATGTTTTTGTATTTTATTGATATCGAACATGAATATGTTCTCATATTGTTCCTCATTGAGTTCCAAACGTTTCGGTTACTTATTCATAAGTTTTCGAGTTCCGAGTTGGAAGTTACGAAACTTTTCGTGTGTTTAACGTGTATGGTTTTCATTCTTATGTATCGAGTCGAATTCCAAGTTTTTGGTCAAAGTTTAGTAGTCGTTCATGTGCATGAGAGAGTTATGGTTCATAATTTGAAAACGGATTCGACTTTAGAGTTTGGAGGTCGGAGAACGGTTGAAGAACGCGAGAGATGAGCGAAATGGAGCAAAGGGAAGAGGGATGGCAAATCTCCATATTACCCCTTCTCCCATGAAGGCCACACGCCCTCCACAGGAAGAGGAGTCCTCTGCCCCTGTGGCGGCCACACGCTCTCCACGAGGTGCCCATATGGCATTGCCTCACTTGCCAACCGTGGGCCCCTTCTCTCCACATCAACTCCCTCCCATTACTTTTAAATATCTCATCTCCCTCTCATTTCATTCCAAGAAGACTAAGTGCATAAATTTTTCTAAACTTTTCTCTCAACTTCAAATCACCATATCTGTCTCATTTTTTACTGAAATTGAGAGATTCAATAGGGAGAAGTTTCGTCTTGAAGTTCTCTATCATCTCCAAGAAACTTTGAAGTCTTTTGTTCAAGTTTATTTTGTGTTCTATCATCAAATCCGTGACTGCACGTTTTTCTATAAGGTATTTGAATATCTTTTGATTCTAAACTTTTAAATATTCAATTACTTTGGGTCTTCTTCTCACTTTAGTGTATATTACTTGAACAAATGTTGATAAGAGATAGAGCTTCAATTATATGCTAGATTTGTCTAATTAGATACTTGATTGTTGTAAGTTCCTCATATTTCAGGGCAACTTTGTTTTTGTTCGAATCTGACATGTGGTCACTCAAATGATCATAACTCTTTTTGTAGACATCCAAATCTTGTTTTGTAAAGAGAGGTAGAAAGTGGACTTCCATACCTTTCCAACGGTATATTATACAAAAGGTTTTGATGTCATTTGGTCATGTTTTGGGTTGCTCGAAACTGAAGTTGTTGCGCTGTCTTGTTTTTCCCGAGAACAAAGCGACCTTGGGGCGACCTGAGTCATTTTCCGAAGAGAAAAGCGACCTGACCTCTAGGTCGCCTTCATGTCGCTTTTTGATGCTAGAAATCAGTTTTCCTTCCAAAACGGCGTAGTTTCTTTTAGGGCTCATATATATATATATATATATATATATGATGTCTTCTCTCTTGTATGTCATCCAAACCCAATTCCATGAGCATCTAAGCATCATCTAGCTTCATCTATGTTGTGTTCTAGCATGGATCTTCTTCAACACACATGACTTGGTAAGTAAAACATCATCTTCATCCATTTTAGTGTTCTTACTTAACAAGAAATCTCATTTATGACATGTTTGCATCTAGATTAAGTTTTATCTACAAGTTGAGATTTTTGTGTTGTTTGTGGGTTTTGTATTGTGATAGCTATTGCATCTAGGATTGCTTTTATTTTATATAGCTAAGTTATATGTATGACATATAACAACATGATGTTTAGGATTTTCTGACTTGTTCATCCATGATTAGGTAAGCATTATAACCTATTCACCCGCCCCGTCTAGTTTAATTTAGACACATAATATATGATTTCAGTGATCTAGGTTTTCTTAAATCTATGATTTCATATGTTTGAGAGTTGTGACTAACTTATTATCTAGGGCTATTTGTGCTTTAATTGATTTTTTTTTTTTTTTAATGTTTTATGATTGATAGCCTTTGCTGTTGGGATTTATGCCCTAAAGCTTGTAATTTGTAAATGTTATAAATCCATTAATAAAAGAAGTAGTTTTTCATTCAATAAATATGACTCATACACTTATATCATATGTGCTAAATATCCAAGATTGCTAGATGTAATCTCAAACTGAGTATATGAATGTCATATGCCGATGAATTTAGTTTGACGTGCAATCTAAAGACTCCGTAAAGAGCAAATAAAGTTGGGTACTTTATTTGTGGTTAATCTATAGATGATGTTCATTCCGTAATGTACGGTGGTCTTATCCTAGACTACTCATATGGTGATATGAGAATGGAGGCACCTTATATGATGTGATCATGTAAGACTAGGCCACGATCTATATGAATTTATCACCAAGATCCGTTTCATAAAGAGATTCATATATATCGATAAATGATGGTTGTATATGGGTGATCTAAATCTTGAGTGTCTTATTGACTCATTCAAGTTAGATCGTGTTACTTGACATACCATGGGTGATCTATATGAATCTATCACCAAGATCCGTTTCATGAAGAGATTCATATATATCGACAAATGACGGCTGTATATGGGTGATATAAATCCTAAGTGTCTTACTGACTCATTCAAGTTAGATCGTGTTTCTTGACATACCATGGGTGAGATCGGAGTAGCATTCTCGATCAATAATTCTGTATTTTGGAATTACGGTTTGGCTTATGGCTGGGAAGGTATGCACACAATAGAGGAATCCACTCCTGCTTGCGAGAAGTAGAGAAGTGTAAGTCACGCAGCGGAAAAGAGTTGAAATTAATCAATAAAATAAAGAACGATAGGTTTCAAAAAAATTATATTGTCTTCTTGGGACCTTTTGTATATACATGAATATAAGGAAGAGATTTGTTTTCATACCTTTGAAGAACACTTCTTCGTTTTCTTTTCGATCCAATACCACTAAGCCTTTCTAGCAATGTCCCGCGATCTAGCAACTGTGTATGTGGGCACGTCACGGATTCTGGGAGCGGTTGAATGGAGGCTTGAGAGAACCATAAGACAACACATTGCTTCCTCCTTGATGAATTCGGCAAACCCTAAATGAGAGAATTTTTTTTTTCTTTTTTTCTTTTTCCCTCTGTAGTTGCCGCCCACCTCTATTCTCTATAGGGTTCCGAATTGCTTTTTTTTCCTAACAAGTATATCTTATATACTAGGAACTTAGGGTTTAGTAATCCAAGTTAAAATGGGATTCTAAATCCTTTTTAACTATTACTTTTTACTAGGGTTTGAACCTTTGACCTATTTAGAGTAAATAAAAATAATCACTTATTATTTTATTGCTTTTGTCAAGGTTAGAAACTGAAACCTCCATATGACAATTTAATAATTCTTAATTATTAATATGTCAATTAAATAATCATATTATTTAATAATATTTAATTCAACAATTAAATAATATATTAATTAAATAATAATATCATTTAATTAATTCCCAAAATATATTTAAGTTACTTTCGTAACACAATTAATTAGACCATCCAATTCTCCGTGAGTCTTTGTTACTATCAATCGTATAGGGCTAGCAAAGGGACCTAATGGATCTACAGTTTTGAGCTCCAATAATTCTTTAAAAAAATTAATTAAACTCTTTAATTAATATTTCACAATTATTAACCTTAGAGTTATTCCACTAAAAACCCAAAGTTGTACTCTCGTAACTGTAGATGTTTTACACAACCAATGTTATCAGTGTCCATTGATATAGCTATTATATATGGCATGATCCTCCACAAGTAGTTCATAATTAGAGTTAGGTCATAAAGTCCATTATACCTCTCTAATTATATCTTTTCCTTTAAGTACCATTGATTCTCTTGAATGATTATATCCTTCATTCCTTTACGGAAGAAGGAGAGTGCTCTTAATCGTTCAAGCCCCAAATCAACCCTTAAGGGAACTACTTATCTAATCCTCGCAAGAAGGAGTAGATTCCACTATTGTGTGCATACCTTTCTAGCCACAAGCCAAACCGTGATTCCAAGATACGAAGTTATTGACTGAGAATGATATTCCGATCTCACCCATAGTAAATCAAAAACCAAGATCTAACCTGAAGAAGTCAGTAAGACACTCATGATTTAGATCACCCATATATAGCCATCATTAGTCGATATATATGAATCTTTTCAACTAACGGATCTTAGTGACAGATTCATATAGATCGTGGCCCAATCCTATATGATCACATCATATAAAGTGCCTCCATTCTCATAACACCATATGAGTAGTCTAAGATAAGACCACCATACAATACAGAATGGACCGCGGTTGTAAATTAAACACAAATAAAGTACCCAGCTTTATTTGCTTTCTACGGACTATTTAGATTGCATGTCTCAAACTGAATTCCTCTATATTTGACATTCATATACTCAATTTGAGATTACACCTAGCAATCTTGGATGTTTGCATATATAATATAAGTGTATGAATTAATATATTTAAATGAAATAACTACTTCTTTTATTATTGAATTTATAACATTTACAAATTATAAGCTTTAGGGTATAAATCCCAACAAGAAGTAGTTCCCTTAAGGGTTGATTCGAGACTTGAACGATTAAGAGCCCTCTCTTTCTTTCGTAAAAGAAGGAAGGATATAATTGTTCATTAGAGAATCAATGTTACTTAAAGGAAAAGATATAATTAGAGAGGTATAACAAACTTTATGACCTAACTCTAATTATGAACTACTTGTGGAGGATCATACCATATGTAATAGCTATATCGATGGACACTAATATTTTGGTTTGTGTAAAACATCTACAGTTACGAGAATATAACATCGGGTTTTTAGTGGAGTAACTCTGAAGTTAATAATCATGAAATATTAATTAAAGAGTTTAATTAATTATTTCTAAGTATTATTGAAGCTCAAAACTGTGGGTCCCTTAGGTCCCCTTGCTAGCCCTTACGGTTATTGGTAACAAGGGTCACGGTTAATTAATTGGATAGTCCAAATTAATTATGTTACGAAAGTGATATGAATTAATTCAGGAAACTAATTAAATAATATGATTATTTGATTAGTATATTAATAATTGAATTATATTAATAATTGAGAATTATTAATTATTTATTTATTAATAGGAGGTTACAGGTTCGAACCATGACTAAAACAAAAGGATTAAAAATAATAAAGATTATTTTAAATCCTAGAGGTCAAAGGTTCAAGTCCTAATGGTGACCGAATTAAAAAAAGATTTATAATCCTATTTTGACTTGGTCAACTAAACCCTAGGATCCTGGTATATAAGATATACTTATTAGGAAATAAAACACAACCAAAACCTAATATAGAACAGAGGGTGTGGCAAAGGCAGGGAAGAAAAGAACAAAAAAAGTTTTTGTTTCCTCTTGCAAGTGGCTGGCCAAATCCAAGGAAGAGGGCAAAGTATTGTTTTCCCAATTTTCTGTAAACCTCCGTCTAGTCCCGACTGCATCCATGACGTGCCCACACACAAGTTATTAGATCGCAGGTCATAGCTTGGAAGGCTTGGTGGTAACAAATCGAAAACAAACGAAGGAGAAAGCTTCAAAGGTATTAATCAAATCCCTCCTTATATTCGTGTATACCAAAAAAGGTCTAAGATAATTTTAAAACCTATCATTTGTCTGTTGCGTGACTTACATTTACATGTGCTAGGACTCTTTAGTTGAATATATTTAGGATTATCACGTTTAATTTCATATTTAGAGCCTATTGAGATTTAATTGATTATTTTGTGAATATGTGCTCTAAATGATTGCTAGAGAATTTCATTGAACATATCTTTTGATTCTAGCATTTTTGTTTTAGTTTTAAATTCTTGAATATGTGCTTAATGAATATGTCTTATTTCAAGCTTTAGTTGCATGAATAAAATCTAGGAGTAAAGTGTGTTTTTGGTGATTCACATGTTCTAGGTTTTTGTTCATGTATAAGAGCTAGACAACTTTGTTTTGTGAACTTTTATGACTATGTCTAGTTCTTCATGAAGTGTACTTATTCCATACATTTCATATGTTACATGCATCATTTTGTATGATGTCATTTGTTTGGATTAAAAACTAGAAAATCATACATTGTGTGCTCATTGATCATTTTTAGTTTCCATAAGATATCTTGATCATTTATTCTATGTTGCATATGTTTGCATTTGCATACATTGATCATGATTAGGAAGTCCTTGCAAAAGACATGATCTTAACTAGGATCGGGATGATCTGGATAGTTAAGCGAGGAAGTCTTGACTAGGATCGGGATGATCCGGATAGTTGAGCAAGATGCTTTGGCTAGGATTGGGATGATCCGGATAGTCATGCAAGAAATCTTTCTAGAGACATGAGTGAAGCGTCTTTGATATAAAGTAGGCAAAGTTTTTCATTAGTAGGCCCGAGGGTAGGGTAAAAGGGATATCCAATATGGAGTAGACAATTGGGATGATTGGTCACTTTTGAGGGTGTACTTTTATCATCTAGTGGAAGATAGATTGTTGGTGGTTATGGATTTAACCCGTGGATGTTTCTTCTTCATAGGTTTTATCACGTAAAAAATAATGTGTCAAATGTCTCTTTCTCTATCTCTTTATATGTATTTGTGTGATCAATTGTATCTTGTTTAGATCTTCATTTCTTCACATCCTTGTAAACAAGATTCTTTGTAAAGATTGGAATGCAAACATTCTCTTGATCAAAGTTGTATATATCATTTATCATTTGTACTCGTGTATACTGAATATATATATTAATACAAGTGTTAGTTGTTTTTAGTTTTAGTTTGATTTCTTCACTTGCAAATTATAGACTTTATTTAATATACTTAGTTGAATATGCTCTACAATAGTCTATGTGTGCTTTCATATCCTTAATGTGTTGTGATACAAGCTATCTAGAGGGACAAACTTTTGTTTGTTTCTAAGGGATTGATAAAGGCTTGAAAACCTATTAATCCCCCCAGGTTAGCTTTAGACAATTTAACCATGTTTGTATATTTCATATAAATTACAAAAAATGACACTAATAACATATTTGTAATAAAATTGATATATAATCAAATATTTAAAATTCATGGATGATGGTTGAGACAATTTATCTGTTTTAAAAAAAAAAAAAGTTCAAATAAAAGCTTCTTGGAAATGATTTGAAAAAAAAGAAAAGAAAAGAGAAAAATGATTTGATAATTGAAAATGATTCTTTGGAGAAATGTGTCAAACTAAAACATTTTGCAAAATGAGATTGTTTCTTTGAAGATGGAGAAAAATGATTTATTAATGAATTTTTGAAGAAAAGTGTTTCAAGCAGTGTTTAAAAAAAATGAACTGCCTTAGCTGTCTCGCGACCAAAATAACCCTAGTGTGGCCGCCTCTTTAGCATGAGGCGGCACTGAGGCAACTAAACTGCTAGTATTTTTTTTTTCAACAGAAAACTAACTTTTTAAACAAGAATTTGTTTTCCTGATATTCATCAATTAATATTCTACAGATACATTCATACAAAGTCAAAGTATATTTAAAATGTTTTTTTTTTGGGTTTCCAATGTGGCTCATAATTGAGAATTTGCCTTCTCAATATTCATCAATAAATGAATTATTACCATTTCAAAAAACAATAGTTCCTATATGATAGGAATTTGTATTCTCAATATTAATGAATAAATGAATAATCTGCACTAAGGTTGTAGAGAGTCTAGTTAGTAACAACAATTTTTTTTTAAAGAAAATTATAGTTTTTCCTATCTGATAAGTATGGAGACACAAATGATAAAAATGATAACCTATTCAACATATAGTGGTCATCTATCATAAGTATGACATTTTTTTTTATTATATTTCATTTTTCTGGGATATTTATGTTAGTAATGTTGATTATGATTCATTTATTAAATGTTATAAAATATTTTCTACTTTAGTAATTTTTTTTTTATCACTTTCAAATTGAGGCGGCCGCCTCGCCTCTCAAGGGCATGACTGCCTCGCACTGCCATTCGCTTTTTAAAACATTGGTTTCAAGTGCATATGACTTAAAAAACAAATGTTGGTTTAAAAATTACAATTGAGAAATTTATAAATGAGAAGAAAAATCTTAAACTTTTATTTGGAATTTAAAGATATGTTTTAAGGAAAAACTGGTATAGGCCACAAACCTTTCATAATACTCCAAAACCTATATTGTTAGAGCAAACTCTTCAAGTACTCCATTGCAATAAGAATGAACATGTAATATATGATTGTCCTATTAATAAAAATATTAATGTTAATTAAAAAAAAAAAAAGAATATCAATATGAAAATATCTGTTGCACAATCAAATATTACATTTTTAAAAATCCATCCGATTCCATATAACTTTATAAAAATTTAACAAAATCTCTATAAAATTTCTCTATAAAATTATGAAAAAATTTGTATGAAATCTATGAAATCAACCCTAGTTAACTCTAGATTGATTAGCAAACCATCTTTTCTAAAACTGGATCATATTTTCCAAATGAGTCTAAAAAAGCACACGAAACAAAACCCCTCAAGGTGACACCTTTCACTGAAGGGGTTTTAGTTTCAAAAAGGCTAAAATACAATTAATGATTTCTACGTGAAATATACAAGCACGGTTAAATTGTCAAAGGCTAACCTAGAGAGAGAGAGAGAGAGAGAGAGAAGGGGGGAGGGAGTGAATAGGTTTTTAAACTTCTTTTCATTCCCTTGAAACAAACAAAAGTTCGTCCCCTAGATAGCTTATATCACAACACATTTAAACATGAAAGCACATTTAGACTATTGAATAGCATATTCAATTAAGCATGACAATCAAAGTCTATAACTTGCAAGTGAAGATATCTTACTAAAACATAAATCAAATCTAACTTGTATATATATTAATCTTCATTATTCACAAATACAAATATATGAATAACTATATACAAATAAGTCAACTATAAACAAATACAAAAGATATGTACATCTTGATCAAAGGAAAGTTTGCTTCTCTTTCCTTACAAAGATCTCGTTCACAAAATTATGTAGAAATGAAGAATTATACAAGATTCATTCAATCACATACACAAATATAAGAGAGTAAGGGATAGAGACATTTGACACATTATTTTTACATGGTAAATCTCCGAAGAGAAAACATCCACTAGTTGAACCATTCAACAACCTCTGACAACACCACCTTTCACTAGTTGGATAAAAGTACACCCTCAAAGTGACCAATCTGCATGATTGTCTACTTCCTATTGGATATCCCTTCTATCCTACCCTCGAGCCTCTTACTAATGAAAGACTTACCGACACTTAACTTAGAAGCCACATGCCTCTAATTGAGTTCTCATGCTCAACTTACGGATCTGCATTATCCTAATCAAGACTCTCTTGCTCAAGCTAGAACCACATGTTCCAACAAGATACTTTATACCTTTTGCAAGGCTTCCTAATGTGATCAAATATATGCAAATGCAAACATATGGAATATAGAATATATGATCAAGATATCCTATGGAAACTAGAAATAAACAATATGCACACAATGTTTGTTTTCTAGTTTATAATCCAAACATTTGGCATCACACAAAATGATGCAAATCACATATAAAATGTATGGATTAGGTACACTTCATGAAGAACTAGAAATAGACATGAAAGTTCACAAACAATGTTTTCTAGTTCTTTATGTATGAACAAAAATCTAGAAAATGAAATCCAACCAAATCACATTTAAATCCTAGATTTTATTCATGCAAACTAAAGCTTGAAACATAACATATTCATTAAGCATATGTTCAAGACTTTAGAACTAAAACCAAAAATGTTAGAATACAAAACATGTTCAATCAAGTTTCTATAGCAAATATTTAGAGCACATATTCATAAAATAATCAATTAAATCTCAAATGCTTTAAATATAAAATTAAATGTGCTAAACTTAAATATATTCAACTAAAAGATCCTAGCACATGTACGGGCTATCAATCAACATAATAAATTCAATTAACACTCAAATAGCCCTAGAATATAAGCTAGTCACAATACAACTCACGAACATGTGAAGTTTTAGATTTAAGAAAACCTAAATCACATTTAAGTCTCTAATTAGACAAATCCAGCTTATAGTTGAAGCTCTATCTCCAAACCTTATTTGTTCAAGTCACATACACTAAAATAGGAAGAAGACCCAAGGTATTTGAACATTTAAAAGCTTAGAAATCAAATGATAGACAAATACCTTGTTAAAGTATATGCAGCCACAAAATTGATGTTAGACACTAAAAATACTTGAACATTTTTCTTTCATTGGAGAAGATAGTAGACCTCAAGACGATTCTTTCACTTTTTGAATCACTCAATTTGGTTGAGAAATGAGAGAGATATGATGATTTAAAGTTGAGAGAAAATCACAAAATTGTTTTGCACAAATCTTCTTCAAAGAACAAAATGAGAGGGAGAGGAGTTTTTAAAGAAATTTGGAGGGAAGGTGATGTGGTGTGGAGGGGGCCATGGGAGGAGATGTGGGACATGCCACATAGGCGCCTCCACGGGGGTCGAGCCCCCTCCTTCCTGTGGAGGCCATGCACGCGCCTCCATGGAAAGGATGAGGTTGTGGCTTGTGCCACACCTCTCTTCCCTCACGCACCTCTCGCGTTCTTCGATCGTATTTCAGCCTCCAAACTTTAATTTCAAATCCATTTTTGGATTATGAACCGGGACTCTCTTATGAATATGGACATCTATAAAACTTGAACCAAAAACTTGGAATTTGACTCGATACACAAGGATGAAAACCATGCATGATAAACACACGAAAAGTTTCATAAAATCCAACTCAAAATTTGAAAACTTATGAATAAGCAACTGAAATGTTCAGGACTCAATAAGGAACAATATGAGAACATAATCAAGTCCGAAACCAAGAGAACATAAACAAACAAACACAAATACACAAAAGTATGCCATTTCCTAGAAATATTCGTAGAACATGCAATTTTATAAAAGTTATCAAAATAAATCTAATGCATGTGCATACAAGATTATATGAGTGTATGTGTTATACCAAATGATTACAATGATGTAGGGTCACATATGAATGCAATGTGTGTGTGTGTGCCTAAATGCCTTGCAAGAGGAATAATGTCTATGTTAGGCTTTTGGTTTATGTTGGCATAAATTCCATATCAAAACGATATTTTTCTTGTATGGATTAGTGGTCTTAGATTAATGATGATTCAAGCTTCAAAGAAAGACTTGGCTACTTTTCATGCAAGATGGTTTCTTCAAAGAGGAATTTGCTACATTGCTCAATAAAGGTATATTAGACCTCATTCCTCTTACAAGACTTAGACACACACACACACACACATTGCATTCATATATGTCCCTGCATCATTGTGCACCCTTGGTATAACACATTCACACACTTGTTGAAGTATGCACATGCATTAGATTTTATTTGATAAACATTGTGAAATTGCATGTTCTAGGACTATCTCTAGGAAATGGCATACTTGTGTGACTTTGTATTTATTTGTTTTTGTTTTATTGTTTTTGGACTTGAACATGATCTCATATGATTCCTTATTAAGTTCCAGTTGTTTTGGTTACTCACTCATAAGGTTTTGAGTCCAAACTAGAAAGCTACGCTACTTTACGTTCTCATACAATGCATTGTCTTCGTCGTCGTGTATCAAGTCAATTTTATAACCTTTTGTCAAAGTTTCATAGTCATCCTTATGCGTGAGGGAGTCACAGTTCATAATCCAAAGACGGATTCGAATTCAGAGTTCAAATGTCTGAATACGACTGAAGAACATGAGAGGAGTGCGAGGAGGCAAGAATGGCCGAAGGCCATTTGGGGTGCCACCTCGTGAGGGTGCGTGAGCCTTATGGGCTGGCCACCCTTTAGCCCCTATGAGGCTCATGCGCCTCCACGGGGTAGGGTGACTTGGCAGCTCCTGATTTGCCACCGAATTCCCTCTCTTCAATTCTCTTAAAGTCTCTTCTTTCCCTTCCATTTCATTTTAAGAAGAAAATTTAAAAAACATTTGGGCTGAAATTTTCTCTCCAACTTTCTCATCTTCCGAACACCATAACATTCTCATTCGGACTCCAAATTGAGTGATTCAAGTTGAAAAATCTTTGTAATCAAGTCCTCTAACTTCTTCAAAAGAGTTTGCAGCTGTTTGTGTAGGAAAAAACGATTGCACGCAGCGGAAGTGAGACTAAAATCGGTTTAGTATAGTTTAAAATTTTTCCATAATTTGAACCTTAACCCTCTAATTATTTAACATATAATACTAAAGCTATCATATCTTTGTCGCGTGATTCGATTGACATTGCGTCGATGGTAATCCGTAAGATCTTCCAATCCAATCACGAACGTGAATCACCTAGGAGCGTGGTCTCCCTTCTCTTTGAATTGTGTACCTGATGATGGATTAACAAAACTTTTTCTTTTTCGTTAGTCACAGCAAGTTCCAAGAGACAACAAAGAATGTTCCAGTCACTTTTGAATTCACAATCTTTAGATCAAAACTCGCGTGAACCTTATTTGAAATTGTGCACAAAACCTTTTGATGTAAAAGTAACTAGTGCACTATCGAAATAAGAACAAACTTTTCTCTCTATTCCTCTTGGCCGAAAATCACACTAGTCTAAGAGTTGGATTCTATTTTTCTCTAGCAAAAGAAAAAACTCTTAAGTCCAAGACATTAGGGTTAGCCAAATTCTTATTGCCCTCAAATATATATCTAATCCCGCAAAGTTCTTATTGCTCTCAAATATATATATGAGCCCGCAAAAAAATAGCCATATAAATAATATATATATCTATAGGCAACTCGCAATTATATATTCTATATATATCTGCACGACTTTAACATGCATATATATAATATGTAATCTGCATGAATTCAACTTGCATTTATATATGATATCTAATCCTGTATAAATTCAAATTGCGTATATATATATAAGTGGAAATTAGCGAAAATAGCCTTTCTCAACATTCACTTTCAAGGAAATAGCCCATTGGAAAAAAAATTGCATATCTAGCCCATTGGACAACCCCATTTGCCACAATGCCCTTAAGAACCCCTCACCTGGAAATTCCCTAAATACCCTCCTTAAATGTTTCAACAAATAAAACTTGTTCTAGTTTACTAAATTACCCTCCCAATCTGATTTCCCACAAAACTTACTTTATCTGAAACCCTAATTTTCCAATTCAATTCATCTACCACCAACTACTTTTACACCCAAACCACTCTCATCGCCGCTCGTCTCCGGTGACTCGTCCTCCACCACTTATCTCCCGTTCTTCATTTAACACTCGTCCTCTGCTCGCGTCGACCTCCTCTCCTGTTCTTGATTTCGTCGTTTTTCTCTCTAAAGCGACTGGGTGTTCTTTCTCTGACTCTCATCCTCCACTGGCTATCGACTTCCTCCTGCTCGCGTGCGCCACCGTTGCTCTGCTCTACCTCTTCAGGTATGGCCATTTTGATTTCTTCATTTAAAATCAACTTTTGATTTCTTAGATTTGTTTTCTCTCTTTTTATTTTTTCATGTTCTTTGCACTGCTCTTATACATATTCATTGTGTTAAGGGCCGGCTATTATTTCGACGGCCACTCTTAAGAGAGAGAGAGAGACACTAGTGTGCACGAGAATGCACATAGTTTCTCATTTTCATTTGTTTTGGGAGGTCACGGGCTTCACTTTAAGGTACCTATTTATTTTGTTTTTTGTTGGTGGGTGTTGTCTAAAAGGTGTATCTTGAGTGATTCAAAAGCAGAGGTGGGTGAGAAAGGATCAGTTGAGTTTGGGGTCTTGGATCTTATTGGGTTGGAAAACTTAATGTAGTTGATATTATATTTAAAAATGATATTGATGTTTCTTGAATGTACACAAACGAAGTTAAATTGCTTAAAGCATACCTAGAGGGGGGGGGGGGGGGGGGGTGAATAGGTTTTTACACCTTTTTCAAACCCTTGAACAAACATTCGTTTGTCCCTCAAGGTAGCCTTACACACAACACAATAAGCCAAGGAAGACACACATAGACAATAAGATAATACAATCATAAGAGCAACGTCTAAGTATATCAACAAGTTATGTGAGGTAAAATAGCAAATAAACAACACAACAAAATAAGCTTGTATTTCATAAGATGTTCAATGTGTTACAAGAGTGATCAAAATGTCACTATACAAAAATTACAATATATAAAAGAATCAAAGATACAAATTGATCTATAGAATGAATACACTAATCACACTATACAAAGACTTGCTTCACAATACATCACATGTGGATATTATGAAACAAGACAATAAAATATACAATTAAAATATAAGAGAAAGAGATAGGAAGAATTAACACAAGGGATTTTTTAACGTGGTAAAACCTCCAAGGAGGAAACATCCACGGGTTGAACTATAACCATTGGGTACTATATTATTGAAAAGTAAACATAGAACATTCACAAAGTGACCAATCTTTAGCTCACCCAACCTAGTGGAGTCTAAGCCTACTCAACCCTATTGGAAAGTATGAAATCCCTCAATGATGCAGAACCACCATATATTGGACAACACACAACCAACATCGATGGTAGATTAGAAATTCCTCAAGAGTGCATACACCTCCCGTGTACCCCGCTCTATCAGACTCTATGTTTAACCATACGCCTAGGCCTACCAATACAATAGCCAACTCCCTATCCAAGGCACTCTTGCCTCTAGGGAGCCTCCCATGCATGACTATCCGAGTCCTCCCGACTCTAGCCATGACTCCTTGCTTACCTATCCGAGTCATCCCGACTCTAGGCAAGACTTCTTGCTTGGCTATCCGAGTCATCCCGACTCTAACCAAGACTTCATGCCTTTTACAAGGACTTCCTAGTGTGATCATGTGAATGCAAATGATGCAAACATTCAATACAACATAGAACATGTGATCAATACATTCTATGGCACAAATAGACCTAAACATGTGAAATCACAAATAATCAAGTCTAGATGCAAAAATACATGAATAGAAACCTAAGCATGTGAAACACCTAACACATATACTCAAAGTCTCATTCACACACATAACACTTGAATCACAAAATGTTCATGAAGTACAAATTCAAGATGTTATTAATATACAATTAAAAGCTAGATATATGAGATTAAAATCAATCAATATACTAGACAAAAATATAGAGCAAGGTTTTGAGATTTACATCAATCAAAACCTATATTCTCTAAATCACAAACAAATACACAAATCCTAGATTTTAATAATCAAAGGATCAAATCAAATCTCAAAGTCATTTAAACACAAAATTAATTCAATTAAGTATCAAACAACCTAAGATGCCATTCTAATCACAGTACAACTCACAAACATATGTAAAACCTAGAATCATAAAATCTAGTCAACATTAGTCCACAAATTGAGTTTCAATTAGAATGATAATCAAGCTATCTTTCCAAATAGCTTTTACCAAACAATAACATAGATATAGAAGAAGAAACCCCAAGCAAATGGAAGGTCAAATAACAAGAAATCCCAAAGTTGAGACTCAAACCTCGGATTCTGCAGCTGGTGCGAAATTCAGTGTCCAACCACTTGAAATCACGATCAAACAGCCACCAAACCACTTGGAGATGTTAGAGGACTCAAATACGAACACTCTCCAACTTGAATCACTCAAATCCGACTCCGGATGAGGAAGATATGGTGTTTTGAAGTTTGGAAAAATTGGAGAGAAGTTCTTACGGGAAATCAGAATTTTTCTTCTTGAATTTTCAAAATGGAGAGAGAGAGGGAAGAAATAGGAGAGAGAGAGGGAAGATTTCGGCCAACTAGGTGGTGCCATGTCACCCCCTGGCCGTGGGGGGCACGTGGCCCACACGGGAGCAGAGGCTGCTCCAGGCCGTGGGGCCCACGGCCTTAACCACGGCCAGCCCATGTGGCCCACGGCCTGGGCTGTCCTCTCGCGCGCTCCCTCGGTTCGTAGGCCCGTATCTCGGGCGTTCGAACTCTGAATTTGAATCCATTTTTGGATTACAAACCATGACTCTCTCACGCACGACGAAGACTATACAACTTTGAAAAACGGTTGAGAAATCATCTCGGAAATCATCTCGGAAATCATCGATGAAGTCAACTCAACGAAAGAGAACGTAAAGTGGCATAGTCAACTTGTTTGGACTCGAAACCTTATGAATGAGTAACTGAAATGACTGGAACTCAATAAGGCATTGAATAAGAACATGTTCAAGTCCTAAACACAAAATACAGAAACATACAAACACAAATACACACACATATGCTAGTTTCCAGACATAGTCCTAGAAAATGCAAAACACAAAGTTTATTAACTAAATGTGAATGCATGAGCATATTTTGCCAAGTGTGTGAAAGTGAAATGTAAATGAAATAAAATCATGAAGGGACACACAAGAATGATATGTGTGAGTGTGTGCCTAGCCTTGTAAGAGATAAGAGGTCTTTGAATACCTTTGTAGACCGATAATGCCCGAAACTCTTAAAAGCCGGCAACTTGAACGAATAATGGTTGAGACGTCCTTCGTCTTCGAAATTCTTCAATTACTAACCACTAAACATTACAAGTTAAACACGTTTTGATATGGAATTAATGCCAACACTAATTATCAACCTAACATTTCTTCTTATTTTCTGCATGAAAATTGAACGAATAAGTCAATAGAGGCACTAGAACGATATTGACAATTTTTTTAATATATTTTTAAACCTGTTTCATTTTCTGCATATGCTTTCTATTTGTCTGTGATTTGAGTATTCAATAAAGCTTGGAAATGCGTTTTAATGGTGTTGTTTAGGTTAGATCTAGGTTGATTCTGATCAATTTTTTGCCTGAGTTTGATATATTATTTGAAATATCTAATCCTTAGCTTAGGTGTGTGAAGATTTCCATTTCCAATTTGGATTAAGATTGGAATACCCATTTTTTATTTATTTATTTATTTTTGTTGAAATCTGAGATTTATTCTTAATATTTTGTGGATTTAAATATAATGTAGCTGAGATTTATTCTCTTATAATCTTCATTCACTTTCCTGTTCTTTCAACAAAAAAATACATATTCATTGTGTCGATCCTTTTCTTATACACATGCTTCCAATTAACTCTTCAATATTAATATTTTTCTTAATAAAGACAGAGATTAAAGTAGTCTATTAACCTCAAAACCAAAATCTTTGAATTCTCATACAGAGAGTAAAGAGTGGTCTGGAGATGGAGGTAGCACAATTTTCGACCGTTGCGTCCCGCAATTTCTTGGCAACATCACATTCCATTTCAACAAACAAAAGCTTATGCAATTCGAGAAGATTGGCGGGAAAATCGACTAAATTTGTCTCTTCATGGACTGGTTCGAGCACCGCATCTAGTCCCTCTTTGAGAAATTTGTTCACTGTAATAAAACAAAACTTACGTTGCTTAATGTTGATATGTGTTAGTGAGTAATTCGTTTGGTTAAACCATTTCTTTATTGGTTTTTGTTGATTTTCGGAGAGAGATATGGGGATGGATAAATTCCAAAAGCGTTACAATTAGAAGAGATTATAAGAGAAGTCTAGTGAGAGCAGAAATGTTTGGGCAATTAACGAGTGGCCTCGAATCAGCTTGAAACAAGCTTGAGGGAGAAGGTTTGTTTTGATGTTTTATTTAGTTTTTAATTCGTATTTATTGTTTCAAGTTTGTCTGGTTATATGTTCTTTGGTGCATTGTAATCTATTGTGTCATTGTGTGCCAACAACAGGCAAGTCTATGATGTGAACTGGTGTAAAAATGCTTTAAAAATTGTTTGTTGCATATTTTTGCTGCACAGGACAAGAGGTTCGCGGAAATCCATTTACACATATTACTCATGCCTCTGTACATTTATGTTTGATTTTTTTGAAATTTGGTTTCTCTTGTACTTTCTTGAGCTTTATTTTCTTCTATTGCAAAAAATGTTGACTAAACAAGTTGTTTATATGTGTGGATTCTTTATGAGTCAGAGGTTTTGACCAAGGAGAACATCGTGGAACCCATGAGAGACATTAGGAGAGCTCTTCTTGAATACTATTGGCTGGTCTACAAGGAGTTGGAAAGACGATTGTTTCTGCAAAGTTAGCTTATTATCTAAAGAAACAGGTGCATTCTTCTTGGCCCAGCTCAACCCTCATCCCCTATCTTTATGGTGTTGGTGTGTCTATATATTTGTGTTACTAAACACTGTTCATTTGCTTATTCTTTATTGGCACCACCATAACATTGATTGCAGGGGAAGAGTTACATGCTTGTTGCTGGAGATGTGTACAGACCTGCTGCTATTGACCAACTTGTTATTCTGGGTGAACAGGTATGGCATTTTAATATGCAATTTGTCATTTCTTGTTAATTCTGTTTAAGATGTCTAGTGAATTATTTGGTCAACATATAAATGTTTATTTTTTCTTACTCCAATTTAAACCACCCAAGATTGAACTTTCTTATCAAGTTAATATCGTTTAATGTCCATAGTATATAATTTAATTGAGGAGAAAATAATAAATATTAGAGAGACAAAGTCTAAATTAAGCAAAAAGTATTGTAAAAGCCTGGGACTGGATGCCATGTGCCTAGGAATCATCTACTGGGAATTAATGCATGTATTTTGTTGAGCCTATGATTAATTGATATAAGCCTGGGACTGGATGCCATAAGCCTATTAATCATTTGCTGGAATTAATGCATGCATTTTATTGAGCCTATGATTGATTGATATAAGCCTGGGACTGGATGCCATGAGCCTAGGAATCATTTGCTCGGAATTAATGCATGTATTTTGTTGAGCCTATGTTACCAGGCATGACCTTTTGTACAGGTGTTCATCCCATGCCACCTGATCTATTTTCTTAAATAATTTTTATCTAGTTTCCTAAAAAATTTATATTGTTTATACAGGTGCTCATCCAGTGCCACCTTCCCGCCCATTGGGTTTTATGTCATGTACTTTTGAAGGAAGGAAAAGTACTGTTATTTGAGGGGAGGGAACTAGTCATCGGCTAATGTACAGCTTGAGAATCAATATTTAGTTTGAGAATATTTTGTGCAGTTTTCTTAGGTTAGAAATGTTTATGATGTATTTTGTGCCTAGGAATGTCAACAGCCTGGGAATATTTTATGACAGATTTAACTGTACCAACTATTAAATTAATTAAATAAAATTCTTAAAATTATGAAATTACCTATGAAAAAAAAAAAAAAAAAAACTTGTGACAAATTCTCTTATGCCTGAGAACAATTCTCCTAGGCATTGGAACAATTCTCCTAAGCCAGGGACAATTCTCTTAGGCATTGGAACAGTTCTCCTAGAATAATTGTTCCAAGACCTAGGAGATTTGTTTCAATTCTCCTAAGCTTGGGGCAATTCTCCTAGGCATTGGAACAATTCTCCTAGAATAATTGTTCCAAGGCCTAGGAGATTTGTTTCAAGGTCTAAGAGAATTGTTCAAGGCCTAAGAGATTTGTTCCAAGGCCTAGGAGAATTGTTCTAAGCTTAGTAGATTTGTTCCCAGGCCTAAGAGAATTGTTCCAAGACCCATAATAAACTAGTGGCTTTTCATTTTCATAAAAAGATGTACAATATTATGTCTCTTTTTTCAGCGTGTAAAGATTTACATCGTGTAATCATTTTGCAATTTCAGCTTGTAAACATGCATCCATCGTGCAAAGATGTTCATATTTCAGACCTAATACTGATGATGTGGTGACCACTAGTGCTTGAGCCTAAGAAAGATTTTACAGGCCTAGGAACAATTTACATTTTAATACATAATTGATTTTAATATATTTTATTATTAAAATTTAATAAATTTTAATATTTAATTGCTTTTGATATATGAACAAATATGAATAATTTTAATTGTCATTTAAAAAAATGGAGGTCTGAAAAAAAAATGTTTTATTTTTATTTTAGAAAATTGAAAATTTGAAGAGAGATTGAAAAATAGAAAAAAATGGAGGTTTCCAGGATTATTACACGCTGAAATTATGTAAAGATGCATTCAACGTGTAAAAATGTTGAAATTTCAGCGTGTAAATATTTTCATCATCTAAAGATGTTGACATTTCAGCATGTAAAGATTTCAGCTTGAAGACGTGAACCTGGATACGACTTTTGAGGGGGCAAACGATATCCGATTTTCACTCGTAATATACCGTTGAAATCGTTTCGACGAGGAGAACAATATTTTAAAGAGAAAAGAGAGTAAAATTTAATAAATTTTAATATTTTATTGCTTTTAATATATACTTTATAAAAAAAATTATAATTTTATAATAAATTTTAAATTTAAATAATTATATATAATGAACAAATATGAATAATTTTAATTGTTATTTAAAAAAATGGAGGTATGAAAAAAAATGTTATATTTTTATTTTAGAAATTAAATTGAAAATTTGAAGAGAGATTGAAAAATAGAAATTTTTTTTTGAAGGTTTCCAGGATTATTACACGTTGAAATCGTGTAAAGATGCATTCAGCATGTAAAGATGTTGATATTTTAGCGTGTAAAGATTTATAGGCTTAAAGATTTTACAGGCCTAGGAACAAATTAGTTTGGGTCTAGGAATGGTTCCTAAGCCTTACAGTTTTCAGTGTGTAAAGATTTCTATTGTGTAAAGATATTGACATTTCAGCATGTAAAGATTTCCATCGTGTAAAGATGTTTATTTTTCAACGTGTAAAGATTTAGATCGTATAATCATTTTGCAATTTCAGCTTGTAAACATGCATTCATCGTGTAAAGATGTTTATATTTCAGCGTGTAAAGATTTCCACATTGTAAAGATATTGACATTTCAGTGTGCAAAGATTTTACAAGCCTAGGAACAAATTATTTTGGGCCTAGGAATGTTTCCTAGGCCTTACAGTTTTCCTCCGTAGATGAAATTATGGGGGTCCCGCAATAATCTCAACGATCGACACCGTCTAATGATGAAGGGGTATCAATGGAAATCTGTACGTAAAGTTTCGAGATCATCGAACGGTCGAAAAAGTACGTCGCTACCCATTACACTAGATATAGCAAAGAACCCTTTCAATTATAAACCCCTAAATGCCTAAAAGTTCTATCACAAACTTGTAAGTTGTTCTCGTTGCTATACTCGATCTCCCATATTAGCTTTACAGTTCCTAACTTGAGTACGATGGGTGCACATCGCTTTTTAAAAACATCCCGTGCAATCGGAAAAAAATTAAAAAAAAATATAAAAAAAATTTATTTAATTCGAAATTAAATCTACCATGGGTCTAGGAGTTATTCCTAGGCTTAAAATTCCGATTCCTAGGCTTAAAGTACCGAATCCTAGGCTTATGACAACATGCATCCATCGTGTAAAGATAGTTATATTTCAGTGTGTAAAGATTTCCATCTTGTAAAGATGTTGACATTTCAGCGTGTAAAGATTTTACAGGCCTAGGAACAAATTATTTTGGGCCTAGGACCTAGGAATGTTTCCTAGGCCTTACAGTTTTCCTCCGTAGATGAAATTATGAGGGTTCCGCAATAATCTCAACGATCGACACCGTCCAATGATGAAGGGGTATCAATGGAAATCTTTACGTAAAGTTTCGAGATCATCGAACGGTCGAAAAAGTACGTCGCTACCCATTACACTAGATATAGCAAAGAACCCTTTCAATTATAAACCCCTAAATGCCTAAGAGTTCTATCACAAACTTGTAAGTTGTTCTCGTTGCTATACTCGATCTCCCGTATTAGCTTTACAGTTCCTAACTTGAGTCCGATGGGTGCACACCGCTTTTTAAAAACATCCCGTGCAATCGGAAAAAAATTAAAAATATATATATATAAATTTTATTAATTCGAAATTAAATCTACCATGGGTCTAGGAGTTATTCCTAGGCTTAAAATTCCGATTCCTAGGCTTAAAGTACTGAATCCTAGGCCTATGACACCATGCATCCATCGTGTAAAAATGTTTATATTTCAGCGTGTAAAGATTTCCACTTGTAAAGATGTTGACATTTCAGCGTGTAAAGATTTTACAGGCCTAGGAACAAATTATTTTGGGCCTAGGAATGTTTCCTAGGCCTTATAGTTTTCCTCCGTAGATGAAATTATGGGGGTCCCGCAATAATCTCAACGATCGACACCGTCTAATGATGAAGGGGTATCATTGGAAATCTGTATGTAAAGTTTCGAGATCATCGAACGGTCGAAAAAGTACGTCGCTACCCATTACACTAGATATAGCAAAGAACCCTTTCAATTATAAACCCCTAAATGCCTAAGAGTTCTATCACAAACTTTTAAGTTGTTCTCGTTGCTATACTCGATCTCCCGTATTAGCTTTACAGTTCCTAACTTGAGTCCGATGGGTGCACACCGCTTTTTAAAAACATCCCGTGCAATCGAAAAAAAATTAAAAAAAAAAATTATAAAAAATTTATTTAATTCGAAATTAAATCTACCATGGGTCTAGGAGTTATTCCTAGGCTTAAAATTCCGATTCCTAGGCTTAAAGTACCGAATCCTAGGCCTATGACAACATGCATCCATCGTATAAAGATGTTTATATTTCAGCATGTAAAGATTTCCACCTTGTAAAGATGTTGACATTTCAGTGTGTAAACATTTTTCAGGCCTAGGATCCCGAGAAGTCGGGCCTCTCCCACAAGAGGCGGAGGGCTGGTGGTGATTCCACCGTCGGAGGGAGCAGGGGACGTCCCCAACCTCGCCGCTCAGGGTGACATTCCTCTATCGGGACAGGGTTTGCTAACACCCCTTCTTCTCCGGTGCATATCTCCGAGGAGGGAGAGGGGGCGAGTTAAGGGGCTCTTTCTGGTGACGGGGACCGAGACATGGAGCATGTGGATATGGAGGAGCTGGGCCACCGTGTACAAGTGGAGGGAGGTGGCGCGGCTGGGGTTTTCGAGTGCGTTCCCCCCTCGGCCTGCACTGCAGCTGATCTATCTCGTTTGAGGCGTGACTTCAATATCCCTGCTAACATAGAACTCACCCTTCCCACCGGGGATTATAATGCTTATGCTCCTCCTCCTGGTCACCTTCCCATACATGTGGCCGCATTCAAAGGAGGGGTTCGCCTTCCCCTCTATCCCACGCTCAGACAGGCCCTTTGTGCTTTTGGATTGGCTCCTATGCAACTCGTGCCCGGCTTCTGGAGGAATTTGGTAGGCTTCATTATGCTATGGCGGGAGGCTGCTAGCTCTCGTCCTAACTTGGGGGACCCCGGATATAGAGAGCTTTGCTCCGTCTTCCAACTGTCGCCCTTGACCCAACAGCCCGCTGGATAGTATTATCTTCGCTGTGTGAATGCAATTGATTTCGTGGTCCCTGGTACCCAGAGGAAGGATCTCGGGTGGAAGACGGAATGGATCGTGGTTAAAGGTAACTAGGGTGTTTTTGTATGATATGGTCATCGAGAACATATAATCCCTACCTCTTTCGGGCCACAGCCAGAGTGGGCGAAGGAGGAGGACGATGCTACAGTCATGAGTTTTTTGGCTTCAATCAAACAGACGGGTTACCAGCATGCTAGTATGGAGGGCTTTCCCTGGGAGCGTGCTAGGGTGGAACACTCCCTCCTAGCGATAGACGCAATCCCAGGTGATTTATTCTTCGTTCCTCTTTTGTCTTTTTATTTGTTCTAGATACTGCGGAGAGGCTGGTGTGGATTCTAATGGATGCTCCCTTGGTAGTTTCTTTTACAAGCATTCAACAGGAGGAGGCCCCTCTTAGTGATTCAGGTGTGGCACAGACAAGGTTGGGTTCTCCCACTAGTGGGGAGGCTACTTCGCGCACCCCACTCAAGCAAGCGACACTGATGAAGGTGAAAAGGGAGAAAGGGGTCGCTTCAGGTTCGGCCTCCCCCCAACCGCTAAAGATGCTTTCCCCTACTTCAAGACTGGAAAAACTCGAGGCGCACTTGGGTCGGAGTCGCGGTCTACCTAGTTCTCCCACTCCTAAGCTTCCTCCAGTGGTTCCCTCAGGTTCGTCTACCTCCACTCCATCATGGTCTTCTGTGCCTCCTCCCCGTCCCTCTTCAAACAAAGGAAATGGGGTGGTAATCTCGGAGAAGGCGGCACCGGTCCCTCCCAAAGTGAAAAAGGGCCCATCCTCTGGTTCTGACAATATCCTTCGCACCTTCAGAGAGTCGTGTTCCCAAGTGGATTCATCCCAGCTTGCTGTACTTCCTGTCAATGAACTCTCCTCCAAGGGTTCCGTGGTCGCGACTGAGGTAACTTCATCCGTTCCCTTGTCTAAACATTTTTTTTTTTGATCTGGGTGGCCATGCTAAGTGTCAGGCCTGTACATTTCGTGGTCTCTCTCCCCTCTTGTTTTTGTAGGCATTCTGCTATATCTTGGCTCTGGGGGAGCAGGCTGTTTCATTTCAAGAGGAGCACCACATAGCAGAGGAGGGCCGTGTTAGAGCGGATAAGCTCAGGATTGAAGCGGAGAGGACTATCATCCGTCTTGTAAGGGAGAAAAAGGAGCTGGATGCGAAGGCCGCCCAGGCGAAGAAGGACCTCGAACAGGTGCAAAATGAGCTGGAGGCTGAGGTTACCTGGTCCACCCGTCGGGCTCTGGAGCGAAACGAGTTCAAGGGAGAGCTCGCTGCGGCGAAGAGCCGGGCTATGGCTGCAATCGCAAGGGCTGTGGAGGCGGAGGCGGAAGCGGGAGCCGACAAGTCTTTTGGGGAGGGTTATTTCCTTGCACAACTGCACGTGGCCCAGCATGCTCCTCCTGATTTCAACCTTCATAAAATCCACGGCTGGAGCAGGAAAGAGATCATGGCGGGTGCTGACGGAGTGTCTAAGGCGTTACCCTGGCCAGCGAGGCTCCCAAGAGGTGGGGACGTAGCGAGTAGTAGTGATCCAGCTTTGAGTGACAAGAAGGAGACCAATGCAACTGAGGATCAGCAAGGATCACCACCTGTGGAATCCGGGAGGTTAGCTGCGGCGACCCAAGAGGTTCCAGCAAGCCAGCTGTCCATCGAGCCCGCCTTACTCGTCGTCGAGCCTACCAACCCCATGCAAGAACAGTAATCAATGCCTGCTTCATCATCATCTGGTCCAGTTATTTCTGTTGCTCTTTTTTTCTTTTTAAAATGATTTGTGGAAGGTCAGGCCTTCGGTGCCTTGGCCTTCCTTTGGCATCTAACCCCGAACTGATGCTTATGCATCCTTTTAATATTTTCCTACTTTGGTACTTGTTATTTTTATTTGTGGGGAGGTTGGGCCTGCTGAGCCCCAATCCCCCTCTTGGCATGTAAGTATGAACTAGTGCTTTGTGCACTCTTTGCTTGTCTCTTTCTTTTTCTTTTCTATGCACGCTTTGTTTAAGGAGCTTAGTCAGGTGCCATGGTCTTCCATGGGTCCTTTGCACTTTTATCAATGAAGTGGGAATCCTCGTTTCTCGTTCCCGCTTTAACTTGATATGGTTCTGTGTGTTTCCCGCTTGCATGAGAAAGGTCTTGTGACTCTGGCTTTAGTTTTCCATAAGTAGAATTCGCATCCCTTGAGATAGTGTGGCTATTATCTGGCGTGGACTGGATGGCTTCACGCTAGGTGAGGTTTTGACTTAGAATTTTCTTTTCTAATAACCTACGCTCCTAATTCGGGCTTCTTTAGGAGTAAAGTTCCTGTTTGAACATCAGCTAGGGCAGAATTAATGCTCGCACTTGGTACCCAGTGCGTTCTAGACTTGGTAGGCGACCAGGGCCACTTAAGCCCAAGCCCCTTCTTGAGGGGACAATATCCATGCTCAAGGCATCGAGGTAGCTCGTCCGAGGTACCCGACCTATTCTGGACTTGGTAGGCCACCAGGGCCACTTAAGCCCAAGTCCCTTCTTGAGGGGACAATACCCATGCTCAAGGCATCGTGGTAGCTCATCCGAGGTACCCGGTATGTTCTGGACTTGGTAGGCAACCAGGGCCACTTAAGCCCAAGTCCCTTCTTGAGGGGACAATACCCATGCTTAAGGCATCGAGGTAGCTCGTCCGAGGTACCCGGTATGTTCTGGACTTGGTAGGCAACCAGGGCCACTTAAGCCCAAGTCCCTTCTTGAGGGGACAATACCCATGCTCAAGGCATCGAGGTAGCTCGTCCGAGGTACCCGGTATGTTCTAGACTTGGTAGGCAA
This sequence comes from Acer saccharum, assembly GCA_030490815.1. NCBI lineage: Eukaryota > Viridiplantae > Streptophyta > Magnoliopsida > Sapindales > Sapindaceae > Acer > Acer saccharum. The sequence continues at coordinate 23,353,797 of CM059871.1, forward strand.
CCAGGGCCATTTAAACCCAAGTCCCTTCTTGAGGGGACAATACCCATGCTCAAGGCATCGAGGTAGCTCGTCCGAGGTACCCGGTATGTTCTGGACCTGGTAGGCAACCAAGGCCACTTAAGCCCAAGTCCCTTCTTGAGGGGACAATACCCATGCTCAAGGCATCGTGGTAGCTCGTCCGAGGTACCCGGTATGTTCTGGACTTGGTAGGCAACCAGGGCCACTTAAGCCCAAGTCCCTTCTTGAGGGGACAATACCCATGCTCAAGGCATTGTGGTAGCTCGTCCAAGGTACCCGGTAATTATAGGCGAGTTAAAGGAGACTATGAATTAAGAGGAATAGCTTTTCATTGATTCAAAAGAGGGCGGGATACACCCTAAGTACAGGCGGTCAAGGCCGCTTTGAAACTAATTAATGCACGGTGTGTATAAAACTATCTAGAGGGGGGGTGAATAGATTTTACGGTTTTTACCCAATTTTTCGTTTTAGTCAAAATTACGAAATTACCCTCAAGATAAAATAAACAAGCAAGTGTAATATGGTGCGGAAATTAAATTGACACTTGATTTTTACGTGGAAACCCTCACGGGAAAAACCACGGGCTATGTAAGTAAGCCACACTCTAACCTCGAATCCACTAAATGTGCAAACGATTACAACCTAATCCCGGAAGTAATCACACACCTACCTAATCCCGGTATGAGTGAACCTAGTCCGATTTTGCTTGCGATCTAAGCAACCTAATCCCGATTGCTACACACAAGACTTAGCTTCTCTTGAAGAGAATACAACCCTAAGTGAATATGTGAAAATATCCAAAATGCAACATAGAGCAAGGGAAACCCTATATGCTTATCTAAGATGATTAATATGCAATTAAGAACAATCCTAGATATCAAAACTAAATGACATGTCAATTAGTTTAGCTAATCAATATCAAGCACAAAAACCTAATATGCTAGCACAATACAACTTCTCAAACATACATCATACTAATCTCAATCTTGTATTCAAAGTATATAAAATCACATACAAGTAATTAAATTGAGATTTCTAGATAAGAGAAACACAAAATATGTAAGATATTAGTGAAAAGCTTACCAAGCAAAGTATGATGAAGTTTCCATGCAAGATGACATCTAGATGATCTATGATGATGCTAGATGATGATTGATGATCATGGAACAAGTGTTTGAGTGATTAAAAATGAGTTCTTTGGAATTTTTCTTCTCTTTGAAAAATCTCCTAAGTATGGAATCTGAATATGAACTCTTGTTATTGACCTAAAGTCAAAGTGGCATATATATAGGGGGCCAAAACAAAGTGTGGTCGTTTTGATAAGTTTGCCCACTATTTGCCTTGGGCGCTGTACGTAGGGCGCTATTGTACAGCGCCTGTACAGCGCCCTTGCTCTGTTTTCACGAGGAAACAGAGTGGCGCTGTACGTACAGCGCTCTGTACAGCGCCCCAACAGCGACCGATTAAATCGATCAGGTCTAAACAGCGCTCAATGGGCGCTGTTCGTACAGCGCTTCTGTAGAGCGCTTTTGGGGGCGCCCAGTGCAAAAATGCAATCCTAAGTCTAAGCATGACAAGGCAATTGGATATGCAAGATGCAATCAAACTAACATGCAAGAAGAGATGTTCATGAGCATTAAGGCACACATAAAAGACACACAACATATAAGGATTAAACATATGCATGAGTTGTGAGTGTGTGCATCTATCTCTTCAAGACAAGTAAGCACTTAGAATATTACCTTTGGTGCTTGTCAATAGTGAGATCTTCAAAAGGGCCTAAGCAATAACAACAACATCTAAGCTACCCTTACAAAGCATCCCCACATATGGTTTGATCACGAAATAAGCCAATTAAAAACAACGGGAATCCTAACACGCTTCATCCATTTGTTGAACCCCGGCTATGAAGTGTCTGTCGGGTCGCGCTTACATAAAAGAGAAACAAGAGAACTAGCTCTATTTACAGTAGGATTGTCACTTTCAACAATTCTTGAATTACTAGGGGTAGAACTTCTTCAAGTGATCCGCATTCCAAGTGTGTCCAATGGGGTCTCCATCGAGGTCCATTAGCTTGTAGCATCCCTGGCTCACCTTTGCCTTGATGAGGTATGGTCCTTCCCAGTTTGGAGTGAGGACACCATCTAAACGGCGACGGGTATTCTGTGTGACCTTCCTTAATACTAGGTCGCCTTCCTTGAAGCTCTTGATTCTGACACCTTTGTTGAAGCAGCGGGCAATTTTCTGTTGATAGGCTGTGACCCTTAGTGCCACCCTGGTCTATTTTTCCTCCAGGAGATCTAGGCAGGCTCTGAGTTTATCCTCATTGTCTTCTGAATTATAGAGTTGGGTGCGGAAGGTAGGAAGCTTTAGCTCAATGGAAAGGATCGCTTCAACTCCGAAAGCTAGCAAGTAAGGGGTCTCTTCAGTCGCGGTCCTTTTTGTTATCCGGTAGGCCCACAAGATGTTAGGGAGCTGTTCCACCCAAGCCCCTTTTTCTTCCTACAGCTTTTTCTTTAACAGCTTCTTGATTGTCTTGTTGGTTGCTTCAACCAGGCCGTTCGTTTGGGGGTGAGCTACCGAGGCGAAGCGACACTCAATCTTTAGATCTTTACAGTAGTCCCTAAAGCTGTAATTATCGAATTGTTTCCCTAGGTCGGTGATAATGGCATTAGGTACCCCGAAGCGGCATACCACATTCTTCTTGATAAAGGCCGTTGTGTTTGCCTCAGTGATGTTCGTAAGTGGCTCAGCTTCCACCCAGCGGGTGAAGTAGTCTATGGCGACAACAACATATTTGGCCTGCTTCGCTCCGGCGGGCAATGGCCCAATTAAGTCCGCTCCCCATACAATGAAAGGGTAAAGGGATGAGATGATGGACAGTCTTTCTGGCACGGTGTACATGAGCGGGCAAAGAGGCATGCGTCCTCATGGAGGGTTGGCCAGAAGTATCCCATCCTTAAAACTCGGTGAGCCAGGGCATCTCCCCCGGAATGATCGCCATAGTCACTTGAGTGGACCTCTTTTAGTGCCCATTTGGCATTGTCAGGGTGAAGACATCTAAGGAGGGGCAAGGATTTCCCTTTTCGATATAAGTGTCCCTGCACAAGACAGTACCGGGTCGATTTCCTTTTTATTGCCTTGGCTTCTGCTGGATCATCAGGCAGTTTCTGGCTATGAAGGTAGTCCACTATCGGGTCCATCCAACAGAGGAGGCGGTCTACAGGGTGGACCTCAACAGTTTTAGCAATACTTGACCGGCTTAAAAGTTGCAGCCGTACTCCCCTAGGGGGGTTTTGTCCTCCCCCTGTTGCGATCTTGGCGAGGACATCTGCTTGGTGGTTAGCCCCTCTAGGTACTTGTTCAATCTTGATCATTTGGAATGCCTTGATTGCTTGTTGTGCTTTCTCTAAGTAGGCCGACATATTGTCGCCCTTGGCTTGGTAAGACCCGGTCACTTGTTACACGATCAACTGTGAATCGCTCTTGATGGTGAGGAATTAGGCTCCCAATTCTCCGGTGACAGTCAAACCAGCAAGGAGTGCTTCATACTCTGCTTCATTGTTTGTAGCTCTGAATTCGAACCTTATGCAATGAGATGTCTCGACCCCCTCTGGATCGATTAGCACAATACCTACCCCATAACCATGTTGGTTGGAGGCTCCATTGATGAATAGTGTCCAAATGCATGCCAAGGGGGGCCACTCTTCCCCGGGAAATGGGATGTTGTTGTCCGTTTGGGCAATGGGCTCTTCCTCCTAGGGGAAGCCCGGGTTCCCGCCGAACTCTGCTACGAAGTCTGCCAGCACTTGTCCTTTGATTGCAACACGGGGCTTGAAGGTAATATCGTATTGGGTCAGCTCGAGGGCCCACAAAACTAACCTGCCCGATACATCAGGTCGTTGCATAAACTGTCGGAGAGGGAGGTTCGTAAGTACCACCACTAAGTGGGCTTGGAAGTAGGGGCGTAGCTTGCGTACCACGACGACCAAGGTGAAAGCGAGCTTCTCCATCTGGTTGTAATTCTTCTCGGCCTTGCTGAGAGAGCGGCTTACATAGTATATGGGTCTCTGGATCCCTCCCTCACCCTCCTTTACAAGGGCCGCGCTAGTCGCTGTGCTCGATACGGCGAGGTAAAGCTGCAAGATATCCCCTGGTAGTGGCTTAACGAGTAGCGGGGGGTTGGTAAGGTAACTATGGAGTTCCCTAAAGGCGCGCTCGCTCTCCTCATCCCAATTCATCCCTCTCCCCTTCTTAATGACTTGGAAGAATGGGAGGCACCTGTCGGTGGACCGTGATATGAACCTGTTGAGGGCGGCGAGTCGGCCAGTTAATCCTTGCACCTGCTTTAGAGTAGTGGGGGACCTGAGTTCAAGGATTGCTTTGATCTTTTCTGGGTTTGCTTCGATCCCCCTCTCGTGGACCATGAAGCCTAAAAATTTTCCGACCGACACTCCGAACGCACACTTGTCTAGATTCAGCCGCATTTGGTTTTGTCGGAGCACCTCGAAAGTCTCCCTGAGGTGGTCAGGGTGCTACTCTACCTGTTGTGACTTGGTTATCATGTCATCCACATACACCTCCATGGTGCAACCGATCTGCTCCTTGAATAGCTTGTTGACCAGCCTCTGATAAGTGGCTCCGGTATTCTTAAGCCTAAAAGGCATCATCTTGTAGCAGTACAAACCTTGGTTTGTGATGAAGCTGGTCTTCTCTTGGTCTGAGGGGTGCATGGTGATCTGATTATAACCGGAGAAGGCGTCCATGAAACTCAGGGTCTTGTTGCCCGCAGTCGAGTCCACTAGCTGATCAATCTTGGGGAGGGGGAAGCTGTCCTTTGGGCAGGCACGATTTAGGTCAGTGTAGTCTACACACATTCGCCACTTCCCATTGGTCTTCAGGACCATGACCACGTTAGCGATCCACTCTGGGTACTGCGCCTCTCTAATGAAGCTGGCGCGGAGGAGCTTGTCCACTTCTTCTTGTACCGCTGTGTTGCGGTTTGGGTTGAAGTGCCTTATCTTTTGCTTTACTGGTTTGAAGGTAGGATCCATATTGAGTCAGTGTGCTGCAAGGTTAGGGGGGATGCCAGGCATCTCCTCATGGGACCAGGCGAATACATCATTGTAGTCCCGGAGTACTTTTTGTAGCACAGCCTTGTGTTCTGGAGCTAAGGTGGATCTTATCTTTACTGTCTTGGGAGGGTCTTCTTCCCTTATCACGACCTCCTCCAATTCTTCGGCAGGTCCTTCTCTCTCTTCCTCCGGCATCTCTTCCTCGAATGTATCTTCTTCAACATCCAGTGGTTCCGTCACGCTTCCCGGGTGCTCTCCTCCTATGCTAAGTAGCTCCGCGCTAACCATGAGACCCGCTTCTTGTGGGATGCCTTTCGCGTCCGATTCCCCCTAATCTTTATCTGTTGTGATCTAGGAACACTGTTTGATTAGCGTAGAGGGGTTTGATGATACGGCATAGCATTTCCGCGCCATCTACTGGTCCCCTCTCAGGATTCCAACTTCTTCCCCCACCGGGAACTTCAATACATTGTGGTAGATTGATAGGACTCCCCTAATCTTTGAGAGGAAGGGTCATCCCAGAATCATGTTGTAGGCGCTTGGAATGTCTACTACCACAAACTCGATCATGTTGTTAACCTGTCAATGCGCTTCTCCTATGGCTACCGGGAGTATTATGGAACCGGTTGGCATTAAAGAGTCCCCGGTGAAACCATAGAGGGGGGTGGTGCAACTATAAAAGCACGGTCAGCGGAGTTGGCAGCGATCCAGGGTCTCCTTGAAGATGATGTCTACGTTACTCCCAATGTCGATCATGACTCGGGCCACCCGGTTATTTGCCACCTGGACGGTGACCACCATTGAATCATTATAGGGCTGGACCATGTTGTAGGCGTCATCCTCAGTGAATATGATTTGAGCAGAGCTGGGATGAGGCGAAGCGTCCCTACTAACCTTCAGCACCTGGCCCCCCGTATCGTGCTAGGAATCTTCCTGGCGTGGTTCTTTCTGGAGTTATTGGATGTACCAGCGAGGGTGGGGCCTCCGCTGATAGTGTTGATGATCTGGATTTGTTCCATCAGGTCTCTTCCTTGGTCCTTTCTCCTTTCTCCGCTCTTCCGGCTCCTTCATCTCTCTCTGAACCTGCTTCCCCATCTCAATCCCATCCCTTACTTGTTAGAGGAATTCCACCAACAGGCCGCCCCTCACTAGGTTCTCGATTTGGTTGCGCACGCTGTAGCACTCCGAAGTGTTGTGTCCTATGTCCCGGTGGAAATCACAGTATTTGTATTTGTTCCTCCGATCTGCTGGGAGTTTCATGGGGTCGGGCTTCTTCAGGAGCCCCTTGTCCCGGATTGCTAGGTAGATTGTTTCCCTCGGGGCATTAAACGGGGTATAGTTGGTGTATTCTTCTTCTTCTGATTGGGCGATTCCAACGACCTCTCTTACAGGCGATGGCGTCCTTCTAATCTTCCTCGGTAGGGATATCCTCCTGAAGGGGCGCGGCCTGCTAGGGGGTAGCGTAGGTAAACGGTAGGTGGACCGGTTTGGAGGATTATTTCTGAACTTGGGGACCGGCTCATTTTCCTTTCTTTGGTTACTGGTGTCCCCTTTTTGTCGCTTGTTGGAGCGTGACTCGTCATGCTCTATCTTGATGCGGTATTGCTCATCTAACTGCACTTGCTCCAGAGCTCGGCTATATGCCTCCTAATAAGTCTCAGGCTTATCTTTGCTGAAGGAACGCCATAATTTCCCTACCCAGAGGTTTTTTTCGGAAGTTGGTGAGAGTTTCCTTTTCGGCGAACACCCCCATTTGAATGACTTCCTTGTGGAAGCACTCCACATAGGATTTGAGCTTCTCCCCACGCTCCTGGACTATGTATTATAACAGGATGAGGTTTTTAGGGGGTGGTTTGACACCCTGGAACTGAGCACAGAAGTCCCTTGACAGTTTAGTGAATGAGTTAACACTCCCCACGGGGAGTTTTCTGAACCATGTCTTGGCAAAATCCGTGAGAATGCATGGGAACATTCGGCACATGGCCTTCCGGGAGGCATTTTACACCTCCATCTGCTGCACGAAAGATTCTAGGTGACTTAGGGGATCTTCCATGCCTGAATATACCTTTTCGGGCATTTTGAACTTCGGGGGGAGGGCAGCATGTCGAACCTCCCTCGACAATGGGGCATTCATCTCCCCGAGGGGGTCCTTCTTCATTCCCTTGTACTTGATCTTGTCTTTCTCCAGCTTCGCTAGGCGCTTTGCCATCTTCCTCATCTGCTCTTCCATGTGGCCTCGACCTCTTTCCCTTTATTGGACTTCAGCTCCCCCCTCCCTGGCTGCGGTCCCGGAGGGGTTGATGCTTCATGATAGGCCTCCTCGCCTCGCCTCGCCTCGCCTGGGTGGGCTTCGGTTCCTGCTACGGTTGTGTGTAGCCTCGGTCCTGCTCCCGGTGCCAGATATCTCCTTTGCTCCTGTCGTGGCGGGGCGAGCTGGGTGGCCTACTGGAGGTGGTGAGGCTCGGGGAGCGCCCACTTCCGATCGGGCTCTCCATGGTCCTGGTACTACCGCTCGAGGTATTGTCCCGGTGGGCCCCAACCGATCGAAGATAGCTTTAGCGGGACCCAATCTGTCAAAAATGTGGGCCCGGTTGCTAGGTCCTGCCTCGCCATGATGCGAGCCCAGCAGTTCTTACCGTAGTCCCTCTAGGAAGTTGGTGACATGGCGGTTGAAGGCACTCGGCGAATGCGGTCCGGGAGAGGGAAGAGCTTTGACCGCGGCTGCATTGGCTGGGACTTGCCCTTCTACCCGTGGTAGCAGGCCTTGAGTTGGGGTTCCTTGGAAGGATTCAGCTCCGTGTGTAGCGAGGTAGGAGCGAGGCCCAGATAGGTCGGCCTGATTCGTGGATGATCTCAACCTCATGTTTGCTAGAATGACTAGAATGCTTTTGATGGTAAGAGAAAGACACACTGCGTGTGAGTTCCCCATAGACGGTGCCAAACTGTTATCCTGAAAATCCGTCGGGGGTTTTCCTGGGATAACCTGGACCGCGGTGTATGGGGTGCACCGCAGCTAGTCCGGACCGGGTAGGGTGGATCCCCCTCTTCCCGATATAGGGGGGTCGAGGGAAGCCCTAGGCCCGGTTACCAGGGACCGATACTATGCTGTAGGACCGGTCCTACACGGTGGAACAGAGGTTGATGTAGCGTGCTAGTACGTGTGGTGCGACTGGTACATCTTCGGAGGGAGTGAAAAGGTGGGCCTTTTATTACTTAACAGCGGAGTTCATCATACATTAATTCACATACAACATCCGGCTATTACAAAAGGGGTCACTAGCGGGATGGGAATACAACATGCAAGAGTTCAATCTAGGTAGGGAAATCACTCGGTAGGTTGCACATGGGAGCTTTGTCTAGGCGAGATAGTAGCCAAGTAAAACACACACGTAGGAGCTCTGACTAGGCGGGGTAGTAGCCAAGTAGAGCACACACCCCTAAGAGCTTTGACTAGGCGGAGTAGTAGCCAAGTAGAACACACACGTAGGAGCTCTGACTAGGCGGGGTAGTAGCCAAGTAGAACACACACGTAGGAGCTCTGACTAGGCGGGGTAGTAGCCAAGTAGAACACACATATAGGAGCTTTGACTAGGCCAAGTAGGATGTTTTGGTTTTCAAGGGCCAACCCCCTCCTCTGCGGGATGTGGGGGCATTTATAGTGTCTCCGGTAGGGGGTAGATGGAGGTCCTCTGTTTAGGCGGGAATCCCTGATTAAATCTCCACCGTTCCCTCCTATCTACAATGGCGGTCACCAGGAATCAAGGGTCAAGATTGCGCCCCTCGGGCTTCGCTTTGGCGGGAGCATCAGTTTTGGTAGGTGGGGGCCCTAGTTCCCAGGGCGCAATTGGCGGGACTGATCCTAGCCATTGATTTAGGGCAGGATCTGGGTTACCACACGCCTTGGGGGGTTCCGATCGTTCCATCTAGGCCTCAGATCCATATCAAAGCTTCTGTAGGGCTGAGGTGGCGAAAAGTTGGCGTTTCCATGAGCTTTGATTGGTCGTAAGGGGTCTTCATGGCGGTGGGAAGTCATTATCAAGGTTCTGGCCCGGCAGGGGACATTGTCAGCGCCTGTCCCATTGCACCCTGTTAGGCGTTATCTTCCACCATTTCCTTCTTCATGCTTGCTGCGTTCTTGCAAGTATCTTGCTGAGGAAACCAGCATCCTCTTGCATGTAAGGGATAGTTGACCTTCAATTAGGGCTAAGATGGAATGTCATCCGGCCGTTGACGTAGCGTGGCTAGCAGGTGATCTCGACCGTCGGCTGTTGCCTTTCCTCAGTCGTGCTTATTGCTTCTTATTAATGAGGTGACATTGGTGCCTTGCAGGTGTTCCCAGCACCCTTTTTATCCCATGTGAGCTGGAGGCAAGGGCTGGCGTCAGCCCTTACGGAGCAGGAGGCGCTAGTGAGCTCCTAGGGGTTCTTCCAGAGAGGACCGCTCGAGTCGTGGGGGGGTGCTGTGGGAGGTGAGATAGTGATCTCTGCAGCGAGGCTGGCTACTGGAGCGGATCAGCTGCTGGAGGAAGCGGTCTTTCTGATTGGATGAAGGGGCGGGAGCCGGATCCCGGATGGATTGCAGCTTTCGAGGCGGGCTCCCCAGTGGGTTAGGTACCCTTTCTTCACAAGCATTCTTGTGGAAGGAAGGTCGGTTCAGGGTCGAGCAATGCTTAATCCTAGCGCGCCTGTGAGTAGGCGTGGCTAAAAGAGGGTCGGGCCCTTGTTCCTGACAAGCGGGTTGGGTTGACTAGGAGTGCCACCGTGGTTGGCAATGAAGCAGTTCGGTCCTTTAGTGGGAAAAGTTCTTCCTTGAATTAATTCCCTAAATTTCCGGTTAACAGTTATTTATATGTTTATAGAGATGAGTTTAAATTGGCAGTAGTTAATAATCGAGAAGAAATTACTTTGATAAGCCCTCAAAGTGTTAAACTACTTAAAAAGCAAAAAATGACAAATATACATTTAGGAGGAGTAGTAGTTATTGGAATTATGAGTCAAACCAAAGAAGGATTAGAGCATCTTGGCTAGTCTCTTTTATGACTCTCGCAATAGGACGAGGTCGGAGAATAGCACAACGGTAAGTAAAGTTCATTCCCATAGGGATTGAGTGATCGATTATCGAAATTGACTAGTTTAGGTGCTATTCAAACAAGCGAAAAAGGTTGGTTTTCCAAAAAAACAAAATAAACTAAACTAGAAAATGCTAAATGCTATTGCGAAAGGTAAATAACAAGAAATAAACACAAGCGTAATAATGGAGAAAAACATGCTAGGACTTGACTACACCCTACCCTATATTGACTTCTGTTCTAGACTCAATTATTTACCCAAAATATACTCATGTAATTCATAGATTCATGCACCCTAATATTAACCTATAATCTCGGTCGAGTAAAATAGGTTACACCCAAAACATACCCAAGCCTATCTTTCGATTACTCGGAATGTACGAAATGAGTTCATTAAGAACATTGGTATACTAAACGAATCCTATATGCTAGCCTAAGTAGGTCTACTTTTCTAGACATGCATAGAGGACATTTTATCGAACACATGGTGTGCGTCTCCGGTTAGTACATAACACACCACAAAAATTCATTCAAATGGAGATCAATCACTTGAAAGCTTTAAGCACACAAAAATACCCATACAAACCACACTTGCCCAAAATGAATAAACAAAGGTCAATACACATAGATATTCAAGGGTGGGGTTTTATCAAATCCTAGCAATATATATTTAGCTCATAATACTACAAGGAATAGCCATACAATAAATAATATCAAGTGAGTACATAGCTAAAATAAAGAATGCAAGAGAAAGAGTTTAGAGAAAACTAATGGAGAGCTTCCTCTTCTTCTTTGAATCTTCTTCTCCTTCTATCTTTCTTCAACTCTATTTTGCCCAAAAGGTGGAGTGATGGTGGATGTGGTAGATGGAAATGGGAGATGTGATGGTGTGTGGAAGAGATGGAGAAAAGAGAGGGTTTTTGGGTGAGTTGGATTGAATTTTCGTTTCTTCGTGTATGCCCCCCTCCCCTCTTTGAAAAGATGATAAGATGTATATATATGGGCTCAAAATAGGGTAAGACACTTGACTAAAACGACCCCAAGATGGACTGCCGCGGTCTAGGATTTTCACGGTTGGCGGAAGCGGCATCTGAACCGCGTCAAGCTTAGAAAGTTACTTTTGCTTGGGGTGCCGCGGCTAACGACCGCGGCACTTCAACCGTGGCACATTACTGTCGCTAGCATGCCGCGGTGGTGGGAAATGGAGGTGGAAGCCATGAAAGCTTGGGAGACTTGGAGGTGAGAGAAAAACGCTTCATAGAGGCCAGAAAGTGGTGCCAAGTGGACGGGGAGGAGAAACGCCGATGATCTGGCCAAAAACCGTAAAAAAAAAACGTTGAAAAACGGTCGAAACAGGCGGGTCTGAGGTCGGGTCGCAAACCGGGTCGGGTCGAGCTGTAACCGGGTCAGCTGACGTGACGTCACGCTGATGTGTAGGGTGCGCTTAGGATTGGGCTGGGGTGCACTCAACAACTGGACCTTGTCTTCTTGTGCGAAACGGATCTGGGCTGGGTCGGTTGAGGCCCAAGTCAAAACGCACCGTTTCATTAAATGACGTGGCATTTTATGGTGCATTGCCTGGAAACTTCTCCTTTAATCACAGTTTCTTCAATAATTTCTCCATATTTGCACTTTGACCCCTGATTCTCCAAAATTACTCCAATGCCCCTGAACTCCATAAATACCTGAAACACTTATTTTAACATATGAAATACCCGGTTTTACCCGAGAAACTAACTCAAAATGATACGAAAATGGGGCTACACTTTATGTAGAATTGAAGCAATCACATCTCCCAAAGGCTCTTCAAATGAGATATTTGTTAAAGTCCAACGAGCCACATCAGCATATTTGGCTCCAACAGACTCTTCAAATAAGATTTTACTACTTTTTTTTCAATATTGAAGAGCAACTTCTCCCTCTTCAATTATTATTATATTATTTTTTATTTCACATCATCATTAATATTTGACATCTATATCTTTTTATCTTTTTAATTAAATTCAATTAATATATAATAAGTTTTAATTTATAAATTTTATCATCATAAAAATTATACTGTTAGAAAGGTCTCATCTAGATCTTTAAAATGAGACTAATATTGAATAGTTAATAATAACATATAATTATTTCTAACTTGAAAAAAATGGAGGGTAATTAGATTTGTTAGGGGAGGAATTTGAGTGTTTTCATTAAAATAATATAAACCTATTTCTAATTGAAGAGTCTTTTGAAGGGGCTTCTCTTTTTTCACTTTTCAAATTGCCACATAGGTAAGCAAATAGACATTTGAAGAGTGAAAATAGAAAAGTCTTTTGAAGATGCTCTTAGATACTAAAGCACATTTATTTTTATATGATGGTAGATTTAAAGACCATGAGCAAGCACATATAGCTAGTGCAGAGGTAGACTTAAGAAATAAAATAGCAGTAGTAGGATGCTTACCTAATAAAGATATAGATATAAAAGAATTTTGTGAAAAGATAAAACATAGTATACAAACAAAAGGCTTTAGAATGAATGCAGAATACAAAAATCTTAGACTAAATTTTTTTGTTTTAGGAAGGTGTTATTATAGATATCATAAGAAATTTAGGTTTATAAATTAAAGTATAGTTGAATATTTTTCAAGCAAATATATTAAAATGCATGTGCCCAAGAGATTAAACATGAGTCAAGGTTTAGAATGGAATTTACCTAATTTAGAAGAAAATACAACTATAGGGGTTCCACAAAGTAGTAAAATTTATATAGACAGAAATAATAAAGCCACGCAAAAAATTAGCAATTATAAAAAACAAGATCCTTTAGAGATCAATGAAAAAGAATTAGAAGAATATGAAATAAATATGGTATTTTATGATCATATTAATAAAAGAAAAACTTTACAAGAAAATAGAGATAATATAATAAATATAATTTAGAAGAATTTTTTTTTGAAAACCTTTGTAATAATGTAGAATTAAATGAAGAAGATATAGATGAAATATTAATAAATAATTTAAATATCAATGAATTTAAACATAATATAGATAATATTTATTATATAGAAGACGAAGTTATGGTAAATAAAGATAAAAAGTCTTTAGAGGAAGAAGGAACTAGTAGAAGAATTCCGGAACCAATTACTGAACAAACTAGAATAGACATTAGAAAACAGAGAAATACCTAATAATAATGAACAATATAAAGAAATTGAACTGATTTTTATAGATAAAACTAAAGCTTTACAGAGGCATTAGTAAATAGCTCCAACGTGTTCCATGAGTATAGAACCATCATTTTTGCACATTTGTCTCTGTAGAATCTACTGATTTTGATAATTGTTCACTCACTGAATCATGAACTTGTACACTCTAATATCAGCGACAATCGTTCTCGCCATTTCCCTTTTCTCTCTTCCTCTTCTCAACTACTGTAAGCACCTACCACACACAAACACATACCCACTAAACCACTCACAGTTGGGATTGATTTTTCTTATTCTGGGTTTGTAGATTGGTTCAATTCAACACCTCCAAGACTTCTAACAGCTGACTTGATTCTGAAGAATGGAGTTATATTCACCAGCGATGTTTCTCTTCCGTTTGCTGACTCCATGGCCGTCCAAAACGGCAGGATTCTCCGCGTTGGCAACTACTCTGCTCTTCAGGTTCTCTATGTTTGATTTTATTGAATATATGTTTTTGTTTTATTCATTAAAAATGTTACTTTTCATGTGGGTATTGACTATAATGTGAAAAAAAAAAAAAAAAAACAACAACAAAAAAAACACAGGAGTTGGCTGGAGATGGAACAAAAATATTGAATCTTGATGGGAAAGTTGTGGTTCCTGGATTTATTGATTCTCATGTGCACTTGATTCCTGGAGGACTGCAGGTTTAGCAACTAAACTGATTTTCAGAATCCCAATTTTTAAGTTTCTTTGTTCTTTTAGTTTCTCTTTGTTTGAACATCCGCTTGACATCGATTGAAAAACCCCAGCTTTGCTGTTACAACTTACAAGGAACCATCTTGTATATTTTAGGGTAGAAAAAAAGCAAGCCCCGGGTTTATGCTAGACCGTATGATGCAAATTTAGCATATGCTAGGATAGATGGATGAAGTTGAAACGATATAGACGGTAGACCAAGGTTTCTTGACACATTATTTCTCATAACAGAAAATTGCAGTAGTTTGCTGTAATGATTAGTTAGTAAAAATGGCATCAGAAGGTCTATTTGTTTAGGCATAAACTACAGCCGCATCATTTGTCCTCTTGTTGATATCTAGTTGCACATTGATAAAAATAGTACATCATCTTTGCATGTGAAATGGTGTCCATTGATAAAAAAAAATCAGGGTTTTCAAACAAACCACTGACTTAGTTTTTCATTCAATAAATTTGATTTAGAAATTGACTCTATAAATGTAGTGTTTTTATCGTTACTCATGGCAGTATTCAGTGATTTTACTGGTTGTAGTCTGTACTTATTGAGTTGAGATGTTGTCAATGGAAAACAGATGGTACGGGTGGAACTGCGAGGTGTTAATCATAAGGATGAATTTGTGAGAAGGGTCAAAGAAGCAGTGAGAAGTAATTCTCATGCTACTTTTTTCCTTTTTAGTATTATGGTTTTTAGCGGATCACTGATATTGGCGTGCAGTGACCATGTTCAGTAGTTTTTGAAATGATTTTACCGTTTTTTCTTAGTATTGGGCTTACTTATGTTGAAACAAACATTTTCAGACTCAAAAAAGGGTTCCTGGGTTTTGGGTGGTGGATGGAACAATGACCTTTGGGGAGGCGAATTGCCAGTAGCATCCTGGATTGATGATATGACTCCTCACAATCCTGTAAGAAAATCTAACATAATTTATATTAGCTTTTTGCATAAAAATAGGAATTCACAATGTTAAGTTCCTAATATATGATATCTTGCGGTTAGGTTTGGTTATCAAGGATAGATGGTCATATGGGCTTGGCTAATTCAGTGGCACTACAACTGGCTCAGATTACTAATTTATCACAAGATCCGAATGGTGGAACTATTGTGAAAGCTTCTGATGGAGGTAATATGAGGCTGATTGATATTTTGAAATGGTTTAGATTGGCCAGATTACCAAATTTATAAACACCCACATGTTTAACTCTTTTGAATATATGCTGGTTTTTGCGGAGGTTTGGTGGTGATGAAAGTTTTAGTAATAATTAACGATACACACCATCAGAACCTTTGTTTACAGGGATTTGGGTACAGCCACACATGTATATTCAAGTTGTTTATTAAACAAAAGGGAGAGTTAAGGTCCGGGAATATCGGGGTGGCTTAACTTTCTTTCTCTCTTTTTATTGCTTGTGTATTTATGTGTGTATAATATCTGGTCAAGTCTTGCAATGACAGAAGACTATACAGTTTATACTGTAATCCAGTAAGGTTCTCTTCCAACACAGTGCTTTTAGCTGGATTAAAATCCTTTTTAAAAGAAAAGGGTCACGTAAAATGTTAGTTGACGTTTCTAGTTGGTTGATCAGGTTGACTTGGTTGCTTTTCTCTTACTTGAGTGGTTAGCTTTTTTATTATGAAATTTAGATGGCAAGCTTGACAGTTCCATATATTTAGCACGGTAGACTTCTGAGCATGCAACTAGATGTTTATTTGCTTGCAATAAGTTACTTTCATAGGATTATTCCAATAACTTACTAATAAACAATTGTCCTCATGCAGAACCCACTGGATTGCTGATCGATGCTGCAATGAAACTTATTCTCCCCTGGATTCCTGAGGTTTCTGTAGATGAAAGGAGGGAAGCTTTGCTTAGAGCTAGCAATTTGGCCTTGACAAGGGGAGTGACAACTGTTGTTGATTTTGGAAGATATTTCCCTGGGGCATCAGTGCAGCATTCCTGGGAAGATTTTTCAGGTTTTAGTCAACATTTTGATAGGGTTTATCGAGTCTTATATCTGATCTTTTCTATTTTGTTTTATGGTATGGAGGAAACTTATATATAATAGAGTTCGCTGTTAAAATTGTCAATTGTTGAATTCATGATTAAAAAAAAATATATGCATTTGAATTTGAATTGAGAAAATTTTAATAAACCCATGCGAATGCTATTAGAAACTTGATGTAAGTTCAAGAGCTAGCAGAACATAATGAAGTAAGTTGATAAACAGGGGACATTAAACTGTACTTGCTTCTTGAATGTCTAATTTCATCCAAGAATAAAATTGGGTATGATATCCATATCTAAATTTCATCTTGGATCTTTATTGCACCCCGTGGATTAGTGATCTTTTGGTCCATAATTGACTTAAGTAATCTTCTTTATTCTCACAGATATCTACCAATGGGCTGTTTCATCTGCAAAGATGCGGATCAGGGTTTGCTTATTTTTTCCACTGGAGACATGGTCAAGTTTAGCAGTATGATCTTCTTGAAAGATTTTTGGAATAGCTTCTTCATTGTTCTATTTGATATCTAATGGCGTCAAATTAATTGTTTATCTTCGTCATTTTTTCTATTATTTGTTGTCACTTACATATATATTTTTCTGGTCAGGATCTTATTAAGAAAACAGGTCGTGCCCTGAGCAATTGGGTTTACTTGGGTGGGGTTAAGGGTTATGCCGACGGGTCTTTAGGTTCTAACAGTGCACTCTTTCATGAGGTGAGATGTTGTGCAACTGTATTTATTCATGCTCAGAACATTATAGTACTTTAGTTTTTTTTTTTTTAAAAAAAATAAAAGAACATTATAGTACTTTACAAATATTTAAATTCCATTCATCGAATCACGTTCATTTTTGTTGTTGTTTAAACTTTCTTCAGTTCAGCTTTCCCTCTTTGGACCCATTTTATAGTTTAAATTTTAAAACAAACTGCTTACAGAAAAGCATCAGTCAAGGAACATTCTGGCTGAAAACAATTTGAAGGCCAAGAAAAAGCAGAGGCCATGAGTAAACTGTTATCAGCAAAAGCTTCAATGCTGTTTGATATCATTGTTTTATCTAGGCTAAAAACTTAAGCTGTTATGTTAGGGTCAAACCCTGATATAAAACTATCTAACACACCCCACACATGTAAGACCAAAGGGTTTGCCGCATGGCCCAAGCCTTGTTATAGATTTAAGTGCAAAAACAATTTAGAAATAGGTAATATAATCATAAGTGGGGACTTGAACTTAAGATTCCTTGGTGAACCATGCTTTGATATTATGTTAGTAACTGTTAGACTCAAGAACTTAAGATTTTAGGTAAGGGCCCACTTAGTGATAAAAAAGTATCTAACAAAAATGAACTTCAAAACGATGCATGTTCCATTCATTTTTGTATGTGGAAATAAAACTTCTTAGTGAGAGGAATTTGAGCATTCCAGAAAATTGAAATTATAATACTCTATTACTGTGCCAAAATAGACTGAGTAATAGTGGAATGGAATTTTCAGTAGTCAACAACTTGTTTATAGTAGTGATAACTGATAAATACCCATTGAAAACCAAGAGCCCAAAGGAAACGATAAGAAAAAGATACAAATCTTGTAAAATCTCAGAATAAAAACTGTTTCAAATACCTTGTAATAGTTTTAGCATGAATTTCAATTTTTTCAAGAGATACAATTTCCTCTTGAAACAAGTGATATATTTATTTGCATTCTAAATCTCATCGACTGAGGTTCGAAATGCCTTTCCAAATAGTCTTGCTAACAAAAGTGCAGATGAATATACTGTGAGAAAATATTATTGGACCTAAAGTTTTATTTTATTTAGACTCGTGTCACAGTTGCTGCTGAAATATTAATTTATCATTGAAGAGTTGTCACTGATTATAGCAGGGACTAGAACTAACAGTTAGTTTAGAGTATTATTAGTTAGCTTTTGTACTTGTGTATGTTTCTGTTTTACCTAGGATTAATATGGGTTTCTTATTTCTGTAGCCATATGCTGACGAGCCTGATAATTATGGTCTACAAGTCACGGAAATTGAAAGTCTCTTCAACATGACCATGTCATCAGATAAATCTGGGCTTCAGGTACTTGTCATTCTACCACCCACTTTATATAATTCCATAGAAGTGCCGGATGCAAGTGTCAACAGTAGTCACCATTCAATAAATGGCTTCACATTGTTTTTGCAGGTTGCCATTCATGCTATAGGTGATAGGGCAAATGATTTGGTCCTTGATATCTATAAATCAGTTGCAACAACTGGAATGAGAGACCGAAGATTTAGGGTAAAGTTTATTGATAATATATGAGAAGCTTCAACATTTATTCAGTATTATTCTTCATTATCTAAGGTGACTGGACTTTTTATCTTGTGATGAATGTTTATGCACATAGCTTTTCATAAATAAGACTATATTTTCAGATTGAGCATGCCCAACATTTGGCTCCTGGGGCTGCTGTTCGGTTTGGTGATCAAGGGATTGTTGCTTCAGTGCAGGTTTTTATTGCAACTACTTTTTGGGCTTTCATTCATTTATATATTGCTAATATAAGACTGCTTGTGAACACTTGTCCTCGAATTGTTCTTGAAATGGGTTGACATTCAGCTTTGGACTATATTCTATAAACTTTGGTGCTGATTTCACCAACTGGGCCATATTTTCTTTAACTAGCTATCCCATCCAACATTGGTTTTAGCAGATGTGGAAACAAATTAAAGTGTCTTACGGATCTTGTTGGGAAAGAATAATAGGGAAAGGTAGAACAATTTAAATTCTGGTGCGATAAACATTTATATCCTTCATAGATCTCATTCTACATAACAAATCATCTCTACTGGATAAAGTATCTTCTGCTACTGAATCATGTTTGCTAGAGCCTTTCAAATCATTTTATAATAGGGTTTATAATTAATTGTTCTTCTCCTTGTGAAAGGCTGTTATCATTCCCCCTTATTTTGTGTTCTATATTTGCTTTTTAATTTGGGATGAATATTATAAAGCAATGCCAAATGCCAACAGCCGCAGCACCTTTTAGGTGATGCTGATTCTGCAATCAAAAAACTTGGTATGGATAGGGCTGAAAAAGGATCTTATCTGTTTCGGTCACTTCTAGCTAGTAATGCGAAGTTGGCACTAGGATCTGACTGGCCGGTAAGTATTATAACTCATGAGATATTTGTTTCTATTGAGCTTTGATACTCCAACATTGTAGAATCTATGACTACTATTGTTTTTGTAGGTTGTGGATATCAATCCTTTACATGATATCAGGATTTCCATGAAAAGAATACCGCCCAGTTGGGACAAAGCTTGGATTCAGTCGGAGCGAATTTCATTAGCTGATGCAGTAATAGCGTAAGCAATTTTGAAATATTTGTTCTTTCAGATGTTACTTGATTTAATTATGATTGGTCGTCTGTTGTACATACGTAGAGTCGTAGATGAAACTTACATTCTTTGTCTTGCTTGGCAATGTTTTTGAAATGGATAACTGTCCTGTGACCTTATCAGTGTCTATTTTCTGTACTTTAATTTATGCATCCATTCATATCATAACTTACAACTGGAGATGAACACTTTCTATATGGTAGGCACACGCTTTCAGCGGCTCATGCATGCTTTCTTGAAAATGATTTGGGATCATTATCTCTGGGGAAACTGGCAGATTTTGTCATACTGTCGACTGATTCGTGGGAGGACTTTGCTGCTGAAGGGTCTGCATCTATCGAGGCAACATATGTCTCCGGTGTACAGGCCTATCCTTGAAAGCCATAAATGTTCCAGGGGTACAATTTTGTGCTGAATATGGTCACAATTAAAGGACCAGGTTCACTGGCAGCCTCTAGTATGATTACTGAAGCAAAACTACTTCTAAGTTGTCCAGTTTTTGTATGTATAGTTGTAAAATATGGCTGCTCATTGCTTGAAATGCCTGTACTGTTTGTATTTCAAAGGCTATGAAATTTGTGAGGCTTTAGTTTATTTCAGATGCAGGAAAGTCTGCATCTTTTTCGTCCAGGCCATGGCCTGCCAAGACAACCAGGTCATGTAAGGAGCAGCTTTTTCAGATCTCAAGACTGGACCGAAAAAGATGCTCGATAAACATCAAAGTAATGCTAAAATCAATTTCAGTCACTCCTTCAATGATAAAATCTAGGGTAGTGATAAAAAAAGGATGCATGTTGACCATATAAATTTTTTTATGTTTGGGTCGTCATTAGATTAGGAAAAAGGTTAGATGAAACTCGGTCCAAGATTGAATCTGTACGTACATTCATTATAGTTTCTGTACTGGTTTTTGTTTCATACAATGAAAACAGAGTGAAAAAGATAAGTGATGGACTGTGAATAACGATCGCTATTAACAATTTGCTTTAATTTAAATCACATTGATAATGAAACCCTTAATACCTTTATGAATTACTTGATAAATTAGTTGCAAAGAATGAATATGTAGTTTCAACTTTCAACTAATTTCAGTTGAACTCACCAACTCCTCGGTTATTGCTTGGCTTGTGACAAGGGCCGTTTAACATTGTCAAAAAGATATTTATACTTTGGTTTTGAAAATTGAGTTTCAACCATTTGCAAACATAATTAAATACAGAACTTAGTAAAATGGTAAGCAAGGGATCGTCCTCAGGGATCAGGATGAATAGTTGAAATGCTATCTAATCTACGTTAGATTAACAAAGTGCATAGTAAAATGGTAAGCAAGGGATTGTCCTCAGGGATCGGGATGAATAGTTGAAATGCTATCTAATCTACGTTAGATTAACTAAGTGCATAAAAAGATAAATCATAATGGATAGAGATTGGATGTTTGTTTTGATAACAAGAAAGTAAAATAACAAGTAAAGTGAAATGAAAGAAATGGGAAAATAGAAGTTCAACAATCTAGACAAGAATATGATTTAAACAAATTAAGAGATGTATAGGGAATTGATAGAGTTGCAATTGGACCATGGGCAATGCTTAAATAACTTCATTAATGCTCGGTTTATACAATTAAGGATCGATCTCAATCGAAAGTGTGATTTGGCCATAGACACTAAACCAAACCACTTCTCATCAAAATTCCTCACCTATGATATTTAGAGTAAGGAGATAATGGTGAGATCGGTTAGTGACAATAGAATGGTATAGGCAATCAGGGGTAATATTCCCAACAACAACCTATCCTACTCACTATGAGCCCTAATCAATTAAGGGTGTCAAGTCTCATCCAATTTTATCTCAAATTATCTTACCAATATTGCAATTAAAGAGTGATGTTCAATTCAATCACATAAGAAAAAAGATCTAATTAAGAAAGTGAATAGAACTATAATTATATAAACATATTATTGAAAGCTAACAATACCCATTGTCCAAGAGTTTCTCACACCAATCCCCTAGAATGGGGATTTAGTTACACATGATTACAAACAAAGAATGAGGTAAAATTTAGAGAAATAACCCATGTGTCTCTCTTGTAGCCTTGATCCCTCCTTGCTTGAATCTTGATACAAAGAATGGAAGCTAGGATGTATAGTGAGGATGGAGTCAATGGAAAGTGACAAAGGAAATATGTGTAGAAGATAGGTAGAGAGGGGTGATTTAGGTGAAGTAATCTAGATTTTGATTTGTTGAGTTTTTGAATGGAAAAGATGAGTTCAAGATCCAAAATGGATGATGTAGTTCAAATTTTGTGTGTATGGTCTCTCTCTACAAATGAATCTAAGAGGGCTTTATATACTGGTCCAAGAAGCAAGCTTGTAACCGCCAGATTCATTGATATGGCATGTGTCGCGGTCTGAATGTCGCGGTTTGAACCCAACGACATCGACCATGACAGGTGGTTATATGGACCTCTGATATGGTTTACGCGGTTGCTGTGCTAACGAACAAGAGGGGCGACATCTAGATATGAGACTTCGCTACAGGAGTCGCGGTGCTTGCCCTGCGACGCAAAGGTCGTGATTTTCTCTGGTTTTATCTTCATTGTTGCGGTCTTCAAGCAGAGATGCAAAGGGGGCGACAATCTCTGGACTTAGCTTGGCTGGTTTGCTCTTCAAATGTTGCGGTTGATCCATAGCGACGCAAAGCCCACGATATTCTCTGGAAATCTTTGGCAGCCTTCAATCTTCAATTGTTGTGGCTATCGCCTAGTGACACATTGCCAGCGACATCCTCTGGTTTAGGATTCACGGTTTTCACCTGGCAACCATAACAACAACCATGATTTTCTGCTTCAAAACTTCCCTCTTTTGCACTTTTGACCTATAATTCTACAAGTTAAGCTCAGATGCCCTTGTGATGTGAACGCGCTTTTTTTGTCGTTAGGAAATTGTAAATTCAAAAGATATTTATAAAGATGTTTCTACGCAATGTGCTCTAAAGTTTTGAAAACTAGTAAAACGATAAGCGAGGGTATCATCCACAGGGAGGTGTCATTCGTCGATCGTTTCACGTTTTAGTGTTTATTAAAGCAATGTAAATGAGAACATGGTAAGGGTGAGAGTGGTGTGTGTGAAGTGTAACATGTTCGTGTGTGTGTGAGAGAATAAAATAAGAAAACAAAAAGATAACTAATATAGAAATGTAACCGGGTGCTTGCCTTTTTAAGTTAATCTACTCCTAAAGGCAAACACCCTAAGTTACGAAAATAAAGATGGCTTGGAGAGAGAAATAGATGGACACACAAAGTACTCATGACCACCATGGCATTCACGCCACTCATAAAAACCAACCGCATAAAACACTACAAGATTGGGTTCAACCTAGCCTTAGATGTGACCTCTAGCTATGGAAGTGGGGAGAGTCGCCTAGTCCTTGATTGCTACTCACCGAGGGTGTATCGCTTTAGCAACGAACATAAAAGGACTGCATGAAGCATAAAAGCCGACCCTTGATCACTACTCACCAAGGGTGTATCGTGTGAGCAACGACCAAAGGTAGCTTATGGCGAATATTAAAGAATCGACCATCGATCGCTACTCACCTGTCACGTGTAAGCAACAACCATATAATGGAAGCATTAAGTGTAAATTCAGATCCTTGATCACTACTCACTGAGAGTGTATCGCGTGAGCAACGACCAAGGGTTGTATAAAGCATGAAGGTCTATAGAATCGAAATCCAATCAAGTAGGGTGTATACCATCATGAATTCCACCTAAACAATTAAAAGCATAATCAAGGCCAAGAGTTGATGTACCTACTTAACCCTAATTTTCAAACACTCAAATCAATCCAAAACATGCATTTCGAATTATCCATCAACATACATACAATCAATGGACGTTTGATTAATCTACTCCTAAATTATATTAATCTATTCCTAATCCCAATCATGAACACATATCAATTTCTACCCTACATGAGATGAATGTAAAGACAAGAGATATCTCTAAACATGCATCTAGAATGGTTGTCAAGCCTACTCAACACAAGTAAAGAATCCATATAAACAATTGAATGAGACAATACTTGAAAATATTAAATACAAATTAATCATATAAATGGAACTAGTGTTAGGTTTACATATTTCCCTAATGTGGATACACATCACATAAAGAAAATACAAGAGAAGAGTAAAAGAGGAAACCCAAGGTGTCAATCTCGAATCTCCAAGCTCAGAGAGGAACCCAATTGTCATCTCGGATCTCCAAGCTCCATTGAAGCTCCTCCTCCTTATAGATAAGAGAGGATGGCTCTTTCCTCATGACTCTCCTCCAAAGATGGGTGGTTACAAGTAGAAGGTGGTGATGGTGAGGCAATCCATGGAGGAAAACATCAATGGATGCCTTTGAAGGTCTCTCTCTCTTTTGTTGTGTGAAGTAAATGAAGTGTAAAGAGGATTTGTGTCTAGGTTATGTGTGTGAAGAGTCGATGGGTATTGTGAAGAAAGTAGTGTATTTATAGGCTTGGGAGGTTAGGGCACGATTTATGCATGAAAGAACAACATTACCCCTCTAAAATGGCCTAAAAACCCATCATTTGGTGCTGGACAGTGTAAAGTGCAGGTTAGGGACCCGCACTGTACCCGCACTTTATCAACAGTGCTGGTGGAGTGCTGTTGGCTAACCCGCACTGTACCTGCACTTTTGGAGCTTCTGATGGCTTTTGTCATTCTTTTTGTATCTTTTGGTTCCTTTTCACTCGAAAGCCCTGAATTTCGCTTCTAACACCGGAAATGTACGAATGCCTGTAATTACGAACAAAGAGCCCATAAGAGATGCTAAAACACAAGAAAATGAGACAAATGATAAGGAAATGAGGGCTAAAATATATAACAATTTTGGCACGATCATGATGTAATATCACTTACAAAGCTCAATTCAAGATGTCAAATGACCGGGTTTCCCTGAGAACACACAAAAAGAGTTGGAATTAGGAGCCAAAATCATATACAAATTTGGTTAGATCAAATACCTTCAAACCTATCCTTTGCTACTCCTTGAGCAAAACCAATAACAAACAAACTCAAGGACACATTAGACTAAAAAAAAAAAAAATCAAATCATGCACAAGACTCTTGCAAGAGACTCAATTTAACTTCAAACTTGCGAAACCAATAATGAAAAGATTACATTGAAGTTGTGCTATTGTGAAATCATGCATGTAAGAGGTGCTAAATAAAGATTAAGACCATGCCACTCTATGAAAGCATTGCACTTAGTGCGATACCACATTCAAAATGCATAAGCTTCAAAAGCAAAATGCCATCAAGTCAAGAATGTAATTCGCCTCAACTCTAATCCTTACCGGATTTCTCTAATTTTCGCACAGAGTCTTAGGCTTTACTCATCATGTTAGGTTTTTGGTTTGTCTTGGTATATATTCCATATCAAAACGATGTTCTCTTGTAATGTTTAGTGGTCTAAGTATTGAAGATTCAAAGCGTCAAAGAAAGCACTACAAAAAAAAGGGCTATTGGGACGATTTTTTTTTCGTCCCAATAGCCCAAAAATTGTCTCAATAGGTCTATTGGGACGAATAAAATTCGTCCCAAATTCTATCGCCTCAAGTGAGTCGCAATAGCTTCTTTAGGATGAAAATTGAAATTCGTCCCTTAAAACTACCTATAGGGACGATTTTTGTTCGTCCCAATTGATAATGTATAGGGACGAAAATATTCGTCCCAATAGACAACTTGTAGGGACAAATTGTATTTTCGTCCCCTTTGACAACATGTAGGGACAAAATATTTCATCCCTTTAAATAATTTTTTGTCCCTTTAGATATCCTATAGGGACGAAATTAAAAAATAAAAATAAAAATTGTTGCCTTCAAACGACTAGGCTACCCACCCACGCACAAACCCACACACACCCACCCCCCCCCCCCCCCCCCCCCCCCCCCCACACAAATCAAATTTAATTGGTGTCCTCATGGTGAATTGAACCTTGCACACACACGCCCGCCCACCTTGCTGCTCCTTTGATTGTGATAACAAAAGCATAATTTTTATATATAACCTCTACTTTTTATTAATTTTTTATTGATTATTTTTCAATCAAAATTTTATTTGTAGATTGATTCCACTAATTTAAATTTTATTTTTATATGATAAACAAATTGATATTAAAAAACATTTATTATAACATTTAATTAAACTATTTTGTTCAAATCATATATTGTCAGATCAAAGGGTCAATTGTTAATCGTACTCGGAATTAGACATGACCCTGGTTCCGGTTCTCGATTCGGAACCAGCGGTTTCGATTTTTGATTCGGGTTTACAAAATACTCGAAGAATAAAATGAAAAGGCTCAACAATGGAAGATTCAAAACCAAAAAAATCTTCGTAGCGCCACTAAACTAATTATCCAATTATGTTCAACCTCCATTGGAGGTCTATTAAACAGACCTCTATGAAGAAGATGAAAGAATAATAAAAAAATTAAAAAAATAAAAACTTCAAAGTAAGAGAATGTGTGTAAAGTAAGGGCATTTTTGTCCGTTCACCATAATAGGTGCCTTTTAAACTTAAGTTATTAAAGTGGTGACTTTCTTACAAAACCACTTTAAAAAGATGTCATTTTCCACCATTTCCACATTTCGATTTTCGATTCGGAACCAACGGTTTCAGTTTCGGTTCCGATTCCAATGGTTCAGTTCTTTTTAAAAAAAATAATAGAAAGCCTTTCAAAACTAATAGTTATTGATCCTTATGAAGAACTTATTGGGAAAAAACAAAATTCATCTCGATAGAGAACCACTTTGGACGAACAAAATGATCCATATTGCATCATTTTCTAATTTATATGGTAATTTAATTATTAATCTATCTTTAAGGAAAAAACTTCAAAAAAATAAATCAAGAATTTTCAACAAAATTAATTAATTATTATAATTTTAAATAAAAAGAAAACCTATTGGGACGAAAATAATTTGTCCCAATAGACAATCTATTGGGATGAATTATATATTTCGTCCCAATAGATATTCTATTGGGACGAAAACAATTCTTCCCTAAAGGTCAACAAAATTAATTAATTATTATAATTTTAAATTAAAAAAAAAAACCTATTGGGACGAAATAAATTTTGTCCTAATAGACAGTCTATTGTGACGAATTATGTATTTCGTCCCAATAGATGCCTATTGGGACGAAAGAAATTCGTCCCTAAAGGTCAACAAAATTTATTAACTATTATAATTTTAAATAAAAAAAAAAACCTATTGGGACGAATTATGTATTTCGTCCCAATAGATATCCTATTGGGACGAAAATAATTCGTCCCTAAAGGTCTTACCACATTGGACAAAAATTGTCACAATAGACATTCTATTGGGACGAAATAAATATTCGTCCCAATAGAATGTTTATTGGGACAAATTTTGTCCAAGGTGGTAAGACCTTTAGGGATGAACTTTTTTTCGTCCCAATAGGATGTCTATTGGGACGAAATACATAATTCGTCCCAATAGAGTTTCGTCCCAATAGGCATTTTTTCTTGTAGTGAAGTCTTGGCCATTACTCATGCAAAATGCCGGCTTCAAAGAGAAATGTGCTTCATTGGTCTACAAAGGTATATAAAACCTCATTTCTCTTACAAGGCTAGGCACACAAACACATGGCATTCATATGTGTCCCTATATGGTTGAATAACATTTATATATCACTTTCACACACTTGGTAATGTATGCACACGCATTAGATTTAATTTGATAAACATTGTAATTTGTATGTTCTAGGACTATGTCTAGGAAATGACATACGTGTGTGATTTTGTGTTTTTATGTTTCCGTATTTTTTGTTTTAGACATGACATACATGTGTGATTTTGTGTTTATATGTTTCCGTATTTTTTGTTTTGGACTTGAACATAATCTCTTATGATTCCTTATTGAGTCTCGGTCATTTCGGTTACTCATTCATTAAGTTTCGAGTCCAAACGATGTAGCTACGCTACTTTGCGTTCTTATTCGTTGAGTTGTCTTTGTCGTCGTTTTCCAAGATGAATTCTCAAATTTTTATCAAAGTTTTGTAGTTTTTGTTGTGCATGAGGGAGTCATGATTTGTAATCCAAAAATGAATTCGAAATCAAAGTTCGGAGGCCCAGATGCGGCCGAAGAACGCGAGCGGAGCACGGGAGGAGCAAGCATGGCCAAAGGCCAAGCTTTGTGTGTCACGTGTGGAGGCCATGTGCCACATGGCCAGAGCACCTCTCTACCCACATGTGGCACACGCACCCCACACAGGGGGCTGATGTGGCAGCCTCTGATTGGTCTTCATTTTCCCTCTCTCTCTTCCTTTTAAATCTCTCAATTTCCCTCCCATTCATTTTAAAGAAGAAAAATTAGAAAATCCTTAGAGCAGAATTTTCTCTCAACTTTTTCTCACCTTCCATACACCATAACTTTTTCATACGAAATCAGAATTGAGTGATTCAAGTTGGAGATTGTTTGTAATCGAGTCCTCTACCTTTTCCAAGTGGTCTTCTAGTTGTTTGATCAAGTTTTCAAGTTGTTCTACCTAGAAAAACCTAACCAGCTCGTGATTGCAAGGTAGTTGTCTTATCTTTGTGATTTCTTCTTTTATAACCTTCAATTTGCTTGGAATTTCTTCTTCTATATGTATGTATATGTATGGTGAATGCTATTGAGAAAGATAGCTTCATAATCAAACTTAATCAAAAGTCTAATTAGAGACATATATGAACTAGTTTCTAGGATTCTAGGTTTTTCACATGATTGAGAGTTGTATTGTGATTAGTTTGATATCTAGGATTATTTGTGGATTGATTGATGTATTTTATGATTAATAATCCTCACATGTGCTTAGATCCTTTTATTGAACAAATCTAGGATTAACACTTGTGTTTGTGTATTTAGAGAGTAATAGGATTTAATTGACTATTCATTATATTCTTGCTCTAAATCCTTAGCTAGAATATTCATTGAATACATTTTATGATTCTAGCATTTTTGTGTATGTTTATGACATCTTGAATATGTGCTTCATGTATATGATTTATTCAAGCGTTACGTGTGTGAATGAAACTAGGAGCTTTTGTGTTAGGTGTTTTTCACATGCTCTAGGTTTAATTCATGTTTTGGCATCTAGACTATATTACTTGTGTTCTCATATGTTTAGGTCTAGTTGTTCCATGGAATGTATTGATCACATGTTCTATGTTGAATTGATTGTTTGCATCATTTGCATTCACATGATCACACTAGAAAGTCCTTGTAAAAGGCATGAAGTCTTGACTAGGACAAGGTGTCCGGATAGTCAAGCAAGGAAGTCTTGGTTAGGACGTGAGGTTCGGATAACCAAGTAAGAAGTCATGGTTAAGATCAGGAAGGTTTGGATAGTCATGCATGAGAGGCTCCCTAGAGGCATGAGAACCTTGGATAGGGAGTTGGCTTCTATATTAGTAGGCCTAAGCGTATGGATAGAAATAGACTCCAAAAGAGCGGGGTACATGGGATGTGTATGCACTCTTGAGAAATTTCTAATCTTCCATCAATGTTGGTTTGGTATGATCTCCAATATATGGTGGTTCCGCATCATTGAGGGATTTCATATTTTCCAATAGGGTTGGGTAGACACAGTGAATGTACACAAACGAAGTTAAATTGCTTAAAGCATACCTAGAGGGGGGGTGAATAGGTTTTTACACCTTTTTTCAAACCCTTGAACAAACATTCGTTTGTCTCTCAAGGTAGCCTTACACACAACACAATAAGCCAAGGAAGACATACATAGACAATACGATGTTACAATCATAAGAAAAATGTCTAAGTATATCAACAAGTCATGTGAGGTAAAATAGCAAATAAACATAACAACAAAATAAGCTTGTATTTCATAAGATGTTCAATGTGTTACAAGAGTGATCAAAATGTCACTAAACAAAAATTACAATATATAAAAGAATCAAAGATACAAATTGATCTATAGAATGAATATACTAATCACACTATACAAAGACTTGCTTCACAATATATCACATGTGGATATTATGAATCAAGACAATAAAATATACAATTAAAATATAAGAGAAAGAGATAGAAAGAATTAACACAAGGGATTTTTTAACGTGGTAAAACCTCCAAGGAGGAAACATCCACGGGTTGAACTACAACCATTGGGTACTATATTATTGGAAAGTAAACATAGAACATTCACAAAGTGACCAATCTTTAGCTCACCCAACCTAGTGAAGTCTAAGCCTACCCAACCTTATTGGAAAGTATGAAATCCCTCAATGATGCGGAACCAACATATATTGGACAACACACTCAACCAACATCGATGGTAGATTAGAAATTCCTCAATAGTGCATACACCTCCCGTGTACCCCGCTCTATCGGACTCTATGTCTAACCATACGCCTAGGCCTACCAATACAATAGCCAACTCCCTATCCAAGGCACTCTTACCTCTAGGGAGCCTCCCATGCATGACTATCCGAGTCCTCTCGACTCTAGCCATGACTCCTTGCTTACCTATCCGAGTCATCCCGACTCTAGGCAAGACTTCTTGCTTGGCTATCCGAGTCATCCCGACTCTAACCAAGACTTCATGCCTTTTACAAGGACTTCCTAGTGTGATCATGTGAATGCAAATGATGCAAACATTCAATACAACATAGAACATGTGATCAATACATTCTATGGCACAAATAGACCTAAACATGTGATATCACAATTAATCAAGTCTAGATGCAAAAATACATGAATAGAAACCTAAGCATGTGAAACACCTAACACATATACTCAAAGTCTCATTCACACACATAACACTTGAATCACAAAATGTTCATTAAGTACAAATTCAAGATGCTATCAATATACAATTAAAAGCTAGATATATGAGATTAAAATCAATCAATATACTAGACAAAAATATAGAGCAAGGTTTTGAGATTTACATCAATCAAAACCTATATTCTCTAAATCACATACAAATACACAAATCCTAGATTTTAATAATCAAAGGACCAAATCAAATCTCAAAGTCATTTTAACACAAAATTAATTCAATTAAGTATCAAACAACCTAAGATGCCATTCTAATCACAATACAACTCACAAACAAATGTAAAACCTAGAATCATAAAATCTAGTCAACATAAGTCCACAAATTGAGTTTCAATTAGAATGAAAATCAAGCTACCTTTTCAAATAGCTTTTACAAAACAATAACATAGATATAGAAGAAGAAACCCCAAGCAAATGGAAGGTGAAATAACAAGAAATCCCAAAGTTGAGACTCAAACCTCGGATTCTGCAGCTGGTGCGAAATTCAGTGTCCAACCACTTGAAATCACGATCAAACAGCCACCAAACCACTTGTAGATGTTAGAGGACTCAAATACGAACACTCTCCAACTTGAATCACTCAAATCCGACTCCGGATGAGGAAGATATGGTGTTTTGAAGTTTGGAAAAATTGGAGAGAATTCTAGACGGGAAAACTGAAATGTTCTTCTTGAATTTTCAAAATGGAGAGAGAGAGGGAAGAAATAGGAGGAGAGAGAAGGAGGAAACCGGCCAACCACGTGGTGCCATGTCACCCCCTGGCTGTGGGGGGCGCGTGGCCCACACGGGAGCAGAGGCTGCTCCAGGCCATGGGGCCCACGGCCTCAACCACGGCCAGCCCTTGTGGCCCACGGCCTGGGCTGTCCTCTCGCGTGCTCCCTCGGTTCGTCAGCCCGTATCTCGGGCGTCCGAACTCTGAATTCGAATCCGTTTTGGATTACGAACCATGACTCTCTCATGCACGATAACGACTATACAACTTTGAAAAACGGTTGAGAAATCATCTCGGAAACCATGACTTTCTTTTCTTGCTTAATTTTTGCAATTCTTTGCATTTACAAGTACACTTGCATAGGTACACGCCTGAACTAAATTAAGAGCTTAAAATTAAATTAAATTCTTAAGCTTTAGCAAACCAATTGGTGAAGGGTAGGTCTAGTGTGTAGGTTACTTTTGGTTTATGATGATGCGGGTTATGAATGAATAGCTTACATGTGTTTGGTTTCAAAATTGGCACGTCAGCACACACATTATGGGAATGAAGTATTTATGTCATATTTATGTGGTTAATAACATGCATTGCCTAAAATAATCTCTAAAGGTTTGTATACAAAGGGAATCAAGGCATTTACAAGTGTAAGTTCCTCAATATTGATTGGCGTATTTTGGTGACAAACCACAATTGGGGTTTGACATGTAAGGGTAGCTTAGGCATTGATGATCAAACTCAAAGGCCCTTTCAAGACCTTAAGATGATAAGCATTCCAAAGGCATATCTCTTGTGCTTAGTTTTCATTGAAGAGACTTAGTTGTACACACACACTTCTCTTGCTTGCATATGTATTCATTGCTCTTGTGTGCATGCTTTTCATTTTTCACACTTGCACATATTGCATTTTAGACTAAGTGTGAAATGTCTTTGAAAGAGAAAACTTCTCTTTACCGCTGCCTGTACCGCCCCTGGTACATGTGCATGGGCAGTGGTCCAAGCTGGATTCAAAACCTGATGCTTTTACGCCATGCATACCACAGCGGAGACACTTGCCTCTGGGCAGTCTCCACAGTAGCAGACTTCAGAGCTTACACGCTTTGCGTACCGCAACACATGCACTTACCTGAGCAGCAGTACGTGTAGCGATTGTAATGGGGTTTGGTTTTTTAAAATGACCAAAATGGTGTGGCTTTGAAAGAATCACTTATATAAGTTCCTCTTAGTCTTTAGGTTAGCCTACATGAGTTCAAGATCATATTTTTAACTTAGAAATTTTTCAAGAGATAAAATCTTTCAAAGAACTCACATTTGATCACTCAAGACCATTTCCATGAGCATCAAACTTCATCTAGCATCATCTAGCTTCATCTAGGGGATGCATCCATGCTTTGGTTTTCTTCAACACACATGACTTGGTAAGTTGAACACCATTTAATCCATTTTTGTGTTCTTTCTTAATCAAGAAATCTCATTTATCACTTGTATGCATCTAGATTATATTTTAAATACAAGATTGAGATATTTGTGTTGAATGATTGAGTACTGTATTGTGATAGCTATTGCCTATGATTGATTAATCTTGATAGCTATGTTGTATGCCATGTCATATAGCAATATTGATATCTAGGATTGTGATTATTGTCATCTTTCATCTTAGATAAGCATTTAGTGTAACCTAGCATTAATTGCACAATTGAATATCATGATATTCACTTAGATTGTTGATCTCTTTAGTGAGAATTAAGTCTTATGGCTAAGGTTGCTTAGTCTGCAAGCAAATTTGTTAGGTTTTTGGTTCTTGTTGGCATGTATTCCATATCAAAACGTTGTTTATCTTGTATTGATTAGTGGTCGTAGATATGATGATTCAAAGTTTCAAAGAAAGACTCGGCTACGGTTCATGCAAGATGGTGTCTTAAAAAGGGCAATAAGCTTCATTGCTCATCAAAGGTATAATTGACCTCCTTCCTCTTACAAAGCATAGACACACACACACATAACATTCATTTGTATCCCTACATAGTTGTACATGAAACTAATAATTCAACAGTGTGTACAAAACTATCTAGAGGGAGGGGGGGTGAATAGATTTTAACAATTATTACCAATTTTCGTGATTAATCAATATTACGAAAATGCCCCAAACTAGTTAAGACAATAAATCAAATGTAATAAGTGTGGAATTATAAATGACACTTGATTTTTATGTAAAAACCCAAACGGAGAAAAACCACGGGCTTTTATGTGCACCACACACGAACCTCGAATCCACTAATTGCGATGGAGTTTACAACCTAATCCCGGTCTATAACCCACCACCACTACCTGCAGGCCTATAAAAGTGGATCTAGTCCAATTGCTTGTGGCCTAAGCAACCTTAGCCACAAGACTTAGTTCTCACTAAAGAGATTAAACAACCTAAGTGAATATGCAAAGATATCCAAATATGTATTTAGTGATAGGTCACACTAAATACTTATCTAGGATAATAAGATGACAATTAAATCAATCATAGATATCAATTGCTAAATGACATGTCATAAAGCATAGCTAACATAGATTAAGAAATCCTAAGTTTAGCTATCACAAAACAACACAACAATCTCTATCTTGTATATAAGATTATAACTAAGAACATACAAGTAATAAAAGAGATGCCTTGATAAGTAAAACACTAAGATTAGATGAAATTTGTGAAGAACATACCAAATCAAGTGTGTTGAGCAAGACCCATGCAAGCAAGCATCCTAGATATGCTAGATGAAGTTTAATGCATATGAAAATGGTTTTGAGTGTTTAAATGAGCAATCTTGATTGCCTTTTCTCTCACAAATCTCTCTATAGACTTTAGGGTTCTTGTATTGAAAGAGTTAGTTTCAGAGAGATAAGAAATTGATGTATTTATAGATATCAAAAACAGAGCATGTGAAAAGACAAGTTTACCCCTGAACAGCACGATCAACGGTTTCGAAACCGCCGTTTCAACCGCTAAATTGATCCCGAGAGAATAGGGGAACATCGACGATTTCATAACCGCCGATCACAACCGCAGAAATAGACCCGAGAGATTAAATTGGCCAGGTCTAATCGGCGGTTTCGAAAGGCGATCTAGGCCGCCGATCATAACCGTAGAAATGCTCGAAAACCTTCTGGACATAAACTGTAGGGAAAAATACGGTCGCGCAGTGGAAGCGAGACTAAAAAAAGAGGTTTAGTATATTTTAAAATTTTTCCATAATTTGAACCTTAACCCTTTAATTAATTAACATATAATACTAAAGATATCATACCTTTGTCGCGTGATCCGATTGACATTGCGTCGATGGTAATCCGCAAGATCTTCCAATCCAATCACGAATGTGAATCACCTAGGAGCGTGGTCTCCCTTCTCTTTGAATTGTGTACCTGAGGATGGATTAACAAAACTCTTTCTTTTTCGTTAGTCACAACAAATTCCAAGAGGCTACAAAGAATGTTTTGGTCACTTTTGAATTCACAATCGTTAGATCGAAACTCGCGTGAACCTTATTCGAAATTGTGCACAGAACCTTTTGATATAAAAGTTACTAGTGCACTATCGAAATAAGAACAAACTTTTCTCTCTTTTCCTCTTGGCCGAATTCTCACACTAATCTAAGAGTTGGATTCTATTTTTCTCTAGCAAAAGAAAAAACTCTTAAGCATAAGACCTAGGGTTCGCCGCATTCTTTTCAAAGAATATATAATATATGTGCAGTGACCACTTGCCATATTAAAGCATATAAGTTAGTGCACCGAAATCTGCACTTAATAAATATATAACTACGTGCAGCCAAATCTACACCTTATCAATATATAAGTATATATATATATATGCGTACCATAAAATAAAAAATATATCATTGACCACTTCTTTAATATATATCTATATATTAGGCGAATTCTTGCACACTATCATATCTATATTTTGTGGCCGAAATCCTTTATCATGTAGGATTTGTGTCTTTTGACTTAAATCCTAACCCTAGGTAGATGTCCTTAGAATTCCAAACCCTAATCCAACTCTTTAGTGTATTTGTGACTATATCAAAGACTTCCTAATTTGACTAGATAAATAAATTCCCTTTATTTATCTACTTACCAAATAAAGTCTTTAATTTTATTTATACTACCATAATAGTATACTACTAAGAAACATATTTTCTAGTCAGAAAAATATTTTGATTTTTAATTAAATAATTAATTAATCAATTAATTAATTTCCATTTAATCAAATAATAAAAATAAAACAATATAATATCATATATATATCTCGGCCATGTGCCATATATATTAATATATCTATATATTGTTTTTCTATTTTATTAAATCCATTGGACCTTAATAAAAGGCCCACATGTGAACCAGACCCATTCTTACTAAAAGAAACAAGCCCACATGCCTTTCATTAATATATTAATATAATTGATCAGCCCATTAAATAAATAATATGCAAATTATATTCTTAATATATTAAATACAATTCTAGATGGACCCATAAATTGGTCCGGTAGAATATATCAAGTGATCCATGCAAGTCCGTGTGGATTGGGGATCTTGGTGGGCTATCTAAATTTAAGCTTCAATAGACATAACCTAATCACAATCAACAAATGATTCACTTAGGTCCGATCTATTAATTTTAACTCATTCCACTAAAAAGCTAAAATTGAACTCTTAAATAAAGATAGAATAAGTAAATATTTCTCATTCGTACCCTAGACAATCTTATAGGAGATGCTGTATCCTCGTGAAGAATATCAGTAATCGCCAAGAGCTCATAGACCGCCTATAGCTCTTCAAGTTACCATATTTCCTCATATGACCACATTTTGAACTTGGATATTTTGACTTGTCCAGAAGCCATGTTTTAATAGACACTATTGAAAACTTAACGTTAAGATTTAATATCCAATACCTCAAAACATCCATATGATGATATTCTACTCTCATTTAATAAATGGAGCCACGATGTCCATATCTATAAATGAAGTCCTCTATCGATTAACAAATGAATACCACCAAACTATTGAGGATAGACTATGCTATATAATCGTACTCATTGAAAACTCAAATGATAACACTTGCAACCATAAGTTGAAATTTCCCTTAATGTAGTAGTGAAATATACCTAGAGGGGGGGGGTGAATAGGTATAGGCTCCAAATTATTCCAATTAAAAATAATGCGGAAAATTACAAGGCAAAAATGCACACTTGATAAGATTTAGCAAATGAATTGATTTCACTAAGACAAGAGTTAATCAATTTACAAGATGTGCAAACAATGTAATATATGGAAGATAAAAGAAAGTAAAGCAAAATTGAACACAATGATTTTAACGTGGTAAAACCTCAATGAGGAAACATCCACGGGTTGATACCACAACCACCGGCGAAGCAATCCACTATGTGAAAAAGGACTTACACACTCAAGCTATCACTCATGATATTCGCTCAAGCTATCAACTCCTAATCTACCCTCGGGCTAGTGAATCACCAAGCCTACTTCCTATCCGAGATGTGTCCTACACCTCTAGAAAGCAACTTCCTATCCAAGACGCTCACGTCTCTAGGAAGATTTTGTGCTTAGCTATCCGGATCACAAAGATCCTAGTTAAGCTCTCCTAGCTCAACCATCCGGAGTACCACACTCCTAGCTAAGACTTTTGCTTGACTATCCGGACCACATGTCCTAGTCAAGACTCCCTTGCTCTACACAAAGCTTCACTCACTTTGCAAGAGACTTCAACCTTATGCAAGGCTATGATCTAAAGTGATGCAAATGATGCAAGCACAATCAAATTAAGCTAGATGATCAATCAAGCAAAATGTTCAATGATAGTCTAGAATTTGCTTTCAACACACAATCACAAAAATTATCTAGAAATCAATACATGCAAATCAATAAGAACAAAGGTATGAATATTCAATTTATCACACTAAAAACCTAGTTCTTAGATCATGAAATAAAACATAGAAAATAACATGAATCACATCACACATATATTTTCTAGAATCAATTTCATGATAAATCAAGTTTAGCACATATATGTTCAAAACAAATCACAAAGCTAAAACTCAATTAACAAATGATCAAACAACCCTAGCAAGTGATCTACCATACTTCTCAACAAATTTCATCAATCAAATAGTAAGAATCAAAAGAAGATCAAAGATGAAATTGAAAAAGAAAAAGTTGTATCACACATACTGACCACGGACTGGAAAACGCTCAACTGAGAACAATGGTGAAGTCAGCTGCCTTTGGAAATGCTTGGGGTTTGTAGCTCTCTTCGAGACCAACAATTTTGGTTTTTGAATCGAATGATTTCGAGTTCGTATGAGAGAGATATGATCAAAACAAGTAAACAAAAATTGTAGAAAAACTGATGCGAGAATCAAGTGTTCTTCAAAAAAAATTTGCATAAGTGTGGAGGGAAGGAGGTTGGCTTAAAAGGAGGGAAAGGAGAAATTTTTCCGAGTGAATCACGTGCTGCCATGTCACCACCCCGTGGGAGGTGCGTGGGGCCCACGGGAGCGGAGGGTTCCCTTGCCCGTGGGGCCCACGGCCTCCCACACGGGCTGGCCAAGTGGCCACACGTGATTCCCACTTCTCTCGCGCGCTCCCTCGGTTCGTTGGCCCATATCTTGAGCATCCGACCTCCGATTTCGAATCCGTTTTCGGATTACGAACCGTGACTCCCTCACGCACGACTACGACTACTCAACTTTTAAAAATGGTTGAGAAATCATCTCGGAATCTGATGATGAAGTCAACACAACAAATGAGAACGAAAAGTAGCATAGTCAACTTGTTTGGACTCAAAACCTTATGAATGAGTAACCGAAACGACCGGAAATCAATAAGGCATTAAATAAGAACATTTTCAAGTCCTAAACATAAAATACGGAAACAAATAAACACATATTCACATAAACATGCCATATCAAAGAGATAGTCACAAAGCATGCAATTTCACAATGTTTGTCAATACAAGACCAATGCATGAGCATGCTATGAAGTGTGTGAATGTGTTATACCAAATGTTTGAACCACGATGCAGGGACACACATGTATGAATTGTGTGTGTGTGCGCTAACGCCTTGCAAGAGGGTGGAAGTCAAGATTTACCTTTGACGTTTTTCACCTCTTGAAGACGACTTTTGCACTAGACGTTGCTCTTCACTCTTTAAGCTTCCTTTCTTCAAATAATGTCCTAAGCAACAACTAATACAATCATAGAGTGTTTTGCAATGGAATTAAGCCAATACAAATCATAAACCTTACAATCTCCCCCTTTGGCTATTCCATGGCAAAAGCACTCAACCTCACCATACAATGTTTCACTCAAATAAACTCAAAATGATAGCATACTCTTAATCTCACATTACAAAGAAATTCCTAGACTAAAAAGTCTTCAAGTCTTCAAGAATTCCTCTTTCGGTCTTCAAAGTACCTATGAGAGAAAATAGCAACCAAAAAGAGATCTTCTCTAAAGAAGAATGGTGAGATATTTAACCAAACAACAAACATAGAAGATATCCCTTATCTCATACACAAATGCATTATCTCAAGTGAATAAAATATGTTCATATTAAAGCATTCCCTTAGTTTCCCAATTTCCAAGAACCAAACTATCCTTAACATTGTTAAGAAAGAATTCTTTCTCCCCCTTAAGACAAAGTCACAACTAAGCACAAAGAGGAATATGATCACACAATTGAAACATTTTTCCACATAAAGTGTGAAGTATACAAAATCTCCCCAATATCAAACATGGTGAGGTATACATTTTCTCCCCCTTTTTGTCAAGGAATAGACAAGGGACACAAGAGATAAAGAACGAGATATTAAGCAAACAAATCGTATAGAAAGCGAAAGTTGAATAAACTAAAGCTCCCCCTTAACATATGCTCCACATATTATCAACAAGTAGATTTGTTCACAAGGGACATCACACAATCACACAATCAAGCAATAAGAGAAAATATTTCATAACTTGTCAAAGTCCAAGAGAGAATCATAGATTTTCATTAATCTCTCAAAAATATTCTCACATTGCTAATGAATCAAGCACATAAGCAAAATATGTGTGTGTGAATGCTTCTCAAATATATAGTAGGAGTAATTGTGATATCAACATGCAAACTCTATCCACACCTATCCATCTAAAGCCTTTCCAAAAATAGGTCAAACCGATATTCATCCGGTTTTTTGCTTTTAAAAAGAATAGATATCAACATATGAGCGTGTGTGTGCATGTGGCTCGTTTTCCCGTTTCTATTTGTCAACCCGAGCTTTTCACAATTCTCAACTATACACCAATAAGCCTTTTAATTTTTCATTTCTTTTAGGCTTAGAATCAAGGAATTTTTTTTTTAATGATTCATTTCAACACTTCTTTGATTTTACTAACAAAAAAACATATACTCCTCATGGCGGCTTTCACTCATCACAATGGCGTAGCCCTTTCCTACATTGGGTGGCTTCACAACCAAGGTGTGTAGCCCTTTTCATGAGGGTGCTCGTTGATTACTATATAGTGCCGAAGCAAAATGGATACATACCATAGGTCATCTATCATATACTTAACAATAAACTTCTAGATGCATCCATTATCTACACATATTCAACCACATATACTCAAAAACTAAAACATACAAGAGAAGCATTAGTGCACTTTTCAAAAATAAGATTTTCAAGCTTAAGTGCATGATCTAAAAACAATAAAAGATACTTGTTAAAGATCATTACTTCTCAAGTGAGTAGCTCTTAAAGACAATGATATTCAATTAAAGTTTTGCTCATCAAGCCACTCACAATCACATAAAGACATCAATCAACACAAATCATGCCAATGGACATTCTAAGAGTCTTAAACCTCTCTTTGTCCAAGGGTTTAGTGAACAAGTCCGTAAATTGATTTTTAGTAGGCAAATGCTCTAGAGTAACAATAGAATGTTCAACTAGATCTCTAATGAAATGATGCCTAATGTCTATGTGTTTTGTGCGGGAGTGTTAAACTGGATTTTTAGAGATGTTAATGGCACTTAAGTTATCACAATAAAGTGTAATTTTTTTTCCTTGTTCTATCTCATAATCCTTAAGGATTTGTTTCATCCAAAGTAATTATGTGCATGCACTTCCGACCGCAATCATACATACAATAACACATATCATGATTAAGATCAATGTGAACAATTATCATCAAAAGATCTTAAACAAGCAAATGTCAAAGAGGACCATATAAACACTATACTAGTTCTCAATTATGACATGCTTCATGAATGTAATACAAACAATGAGTTGATAGATGAAAAATCAAGTAAGCAAGCAATATGATATAGAGATACCTTCGCAAGCTATTTTCACCAAATACAAAGCCTTCACCCTTTTTATGAGTCCTCTTGGCTTGTAAGTCCTCATGACTACAAGTTATAGGTGTGTCGATCCCAAGAGACTAAAGACAATGTAATCCAACTCAAACAAACAAAAAAAAATTACTTTCTTTAAAAGTCATAACATGATTGTTACCATATAGATATCAAAAAAACAACTTCTCAAAAAGTTAATCAATAGATTTCGACTATCATAGCAAATATGTGAGATAGCTAAGTTCATATCAAGTTATATAGAAACAAAGCTAGATAGCTAAGTAACTTAACAACTTGACACTAATCTTAAAACTAACACACATGTGCAATCTTACACTAATGGTAAGAGCACTCACCCTTGAACATTTTGGTCTTGGGTGAACCTACACAAATACTATCAAGATTCTTATTGACAACAATGTTGAAACTAGAATAAAGTTCTTCTATCTCTTGATTCACAAGAATATCATTGATACTCTTCTTTTCAACATTACTAGCAACACATGCATTGTCAATTTTCACAAGGTTTTCATTCTTCACAATCCGGACATTCTTAACATGCTCTTTAGACATTATCATGCTTTTCATACTAAAAAGCTTTAGCATGCTTAAATGAAGTTCAATCTCTTTATCCCTAGATGCATTTCCTATTTCGCAATATTCAATATATTCAAAGCACTTGGGCTTGGTATGACCTACGGTATTGCAAAAATGACATATGGGAACAAAATGAGAAATTTTACCTTCCGGGATTGAAGAAGCACAAATGGGAGTTTCAAGAGGTACCTTGTTCTTCAATTTGTTCTTGGTCTTGGAACGTCTCTTCTTAGGAGCTTTCACATCAACAATGACATTATCCTTGCTTGTAGGAAGTGATGCTTCTATGAGCTTCTCCTCAACTACCAAGTCACTTGAGCCTCCTAAAGACAAACTAGAGATAATCCTATCCCTTTCAAGAACAACCCCTTCAACTTCTCTAAGCTTCTTGGAAAGAGCATTCTTTTCACCTAAGAGCCTTTGAGTTGTTGAAACAAACTTATCCACTTGTAATTTGATCAAATCATTCTTCTCATCCACCTCACTTAAGGCTATCTTCAAACTATCTTCAAGACACTTCACCTTAGCCAAAAGATCACTATAGGTAGGATTCTCACTTAAGCACACTTGATGATTTGTATCAACCTCCTTGTCTAATAAATCTTGACAAACATTCTCTAGAATAGAATGAGAGGCCGTGAAGGCAAGAAAGTTGCTCACAAGCTCTTCATCACTAGAAGACTCATCTCTAGAGCCTTCCTCCTCACTAGAGTCCTCATCATTGACCCATATGGTCTTTGAAGCACTAACACAAACATCATGATCATTTCTTAAGGCAATAGTATATCTAGAAGATAAAACATCAACAATCTTCTTTATAAAGATATTATTCATGTTAAACACATCATTATTGCCATCAACAAAAATATCATCAAGACTATGAATATGATCATGTGAAACACTCTTTTTCAACCAAATCTTCTTGACATTCTTCTTAACATGATTGTCATTAACATGCACAACATTCAAAGAGTTATCATTAGAAACATGTTTAGAAGAATGACTAGGAACATTTTTCACATCATACTTTTTAATCCAAGCTTTCTTAGTATGTTCCTTTACAAGATTATTGGCAATGTGCACAAGATCCAAAGGCTTCTTGGTAGCTATGGAAGTGCTCTTCTTATGAGACACTTTGGTTTGTTTACCTAATTGACAAGGTTTACAAACACTTTCTAGCTTACTACCAAGACTAGGTAGACCTCTAACAATGCAACCTTTTTCAAGCTTATTTATGCCCTTAAAGTTCATGTGACCTAAACGTTGATGCCACAAATCAAGCTTGTTGCACTCATGTGCCATGTTGCAAGTTAAAGGGTCCATCTCAAGACAATAGCAATTGTCTATAGACCTGTTGACTCTTAGGACAACATTGTCCTTTTTATCAATTATTGTGCACACATCTTTGTTAAAGCTAACTTCTTTATAAATTTCACACAAGTGAGTAATGCTTATCAAGTTAGCTTGTAACCCATCAACAAACAAAGTGTTTCGAAGTTTAGGCAATCCGGGGATACATATTGTTCCCTTGCCTAGAACTTTCTTTTTGGTACCATCACCAAAAGTGACCCAACCTCCATCCTTTAAAACAAGATTCTTAAAGAACTCTTTGTTCCCGGTCATGTTCCTAGAGCAACCGCTATCTAGGTACCAAGAATAGGAGGAGTTGGCCCTTAAAGCATATTGTGCAACTAGACATTTTGGAGTGTCCTTTCTAACCCATACACACTTCACAATACGCCTCTCACTCTTACTACTAACATGCTTTGACTCAATGTTAGACTTTTTAACATGCACCTTGACCTCATTGGTCACATTTTCAAAAATATCAAGCAAAGCATTATCAACTTTCTTATGCATAGTAGAGTGAGGCACAACACAAGATTTAGCAAGCAAGTCATCAACAACTTTTTCAACAACATGCTTTTCCAAGGTCTTCCTAGGTCTATTTCTATATCCATACATGGATGATTGCCTAGGTCCATTCAAAGACATATCATGAAAAGCATTATCAAATTCACATTTCCGAATGTATTCAAAACACCTAGGTCGAATATGTCCTACCATATTACATTGATGACAAATAGGTATGAATTTGAGAATTTTACCATTTGCATTTGCTTCCATAGCATTTGGTCTTCTCACAATTTTACCTCTTTGAAGAGCAACCCTTGGTGCTTCACCTCTTCCATTTGAGGTTGATGCTTTTTGAATTTGATCTTGTTGAGTTCTTCCATTGAACTTTCTTGATGATGTAGAGGCACCTCCGGTAGCTTTCATAGCTTTACCTTGAGTGAGTGTACCTATATTTGTTTCAATGCTTGCTTTGACAAAAGTAGATTTGTTAGATGAAGGAGTCTCCTTCTCATTGATA
The DNA here is from genome assembly GCA_030490815.1 of Acer saccharum. Classification (NCBI taxonomy): domain Eukaryota; kingdom Viridiplantae; phylum Streptophyta; class Magnoliopsida; order Sapindales; family Sapindaceae; genus Acer; species Acer saccharum. The sequence continues at coordinate 23,397,222 of CM059871.1, forward strand.
TAACCCAAACCTCTTTTGTCACATGGATGCTTTCCACTTTTAATAAGGGTTTCAACTTTGTTAGAACTAGATGACATCTTGCTAATCATCCTATTAGCCTCATCAAGTTTCTCACGAAGCATCCTAATTTCAATGGCATATTTTTCCGCTATGTCATCACTAAACATAACATCTTTACGTGATTTATCAAGCCATTGTTCATACTTTTTCTCTTGATTTAAATGCTCATTAAGTTTAGATTTAAGCACATTTACAAGTTTCTTAGCATTAACAAGAGAACAATCTCTTTGCTTAATTTCTTGCTTCAAGATACTAAGTCTATCATTGCTATCTTTTAGATTCAATTCTAGACTTAAAATCTTGTCTTTAAGTTCATTGAATTCTTTTGAGCCAAGACCATGATTATCAAGCTTCTTATTGAGGGACACATTGACTTTAGACAAGTGTTCATTTTCAAGAATAAGATCATTGATCTTTTTCTCATCCAAGTCAATAGGTTCAACAAAAGAAGCCACATAGGAACACAATTCCTTAATCATGATTATCACAAATAAAACACAAAACACTACAAAGAAAGGATCTATCTAAGTACGTCTAGACACCCGCTCTGATACCAAATGAAATTTCCCTTAATGTAGTAGTGAAATATACCTAGAGGGGGGGTGAATAGGTATAGGCTCCAAATTATTCCAATTAAAAATAATGCGGAAAATTACAAGGCAAAAATGCACACTTGATAAGATTTAGCAAATGAATTGATTTCACTAAGACAAGAGTTAATCAATTTACAAGATGTGCAAACAATGTAATATATGGAAGATAAAAGAAAGTAAAGCAAAATTGAACATAATGATTTTAACGTGGTAAAACCTCAATGAGGAAACATCCACGGGTTGATACCACAACCACCGGCGAAGCAATCCACTATGTGAAAAAGGACTTACACACTCAAGCTATCACTCATGATATCCGCTCAAGCTATCAACTCCTAATCTACCCTCGGGCTAGTGAATCACCAAGCCTACTTCCTATCCGAGATGTGTCCTACACCTCTAGAAAGCAACTTCCTATCTAAGACGCTCACATCTCTAGGAAGATTTTGTGCTTAGCTATCCGGATCACAAAGATCCTAGTTAAGCTCTCCTAGCTCAACCATCCGGAGTACCACACTCCTAGCTAAGACTTTTGCTTGACTATCCGGACCACATGTCCTAGTCAAGACTCCCTTGCTCTACACAAAGCTTCACTCACTTTGCAAGAGACTTCAACCTTATGCAAGGCTATGATCTAAAGTGATGCAAATGATGCAAGCACAATCAAATTAAGCTAGATGATCAATCAAGCAAAATGTACATGTTCAATGATAGTCTAGAATTTGCTTTCAACACACAATCACAAAAATTATCTAGAAATCAATACATGCAAATCAATAACAAAGGTATGAATATTCAATTTATCACACTAAAAACCTAGTTCTTAGATCATGAAATAAAACATAGAAAATAACATGAAGCACATCACACATATATTTTCTAGAATCAATTTCATGATAAATCAAGTTTAGCACATATATGTTCAAAACAAATCACAAAGCTAAAACTCAATTAACAAATGATCAAACAACCCTAGCAAGTGATCTAACATACTTCTCAACAAATTTCATCAATCAAATAGTAAGAATCAAAAGAAAATCAAAGATGAAATTGAAAAAGAAAAAGTTGTATCGCACATACTGACCACGGACTGGAAAACGCTCAACTGAGAACAATGGTGAAATCAGCTGCCTCTGGAAATGCTTGGGGTTTGTAGCTCTCTTCGAGACCAACAATTTTGGTTTTTGAATCGAATGATTTCGAGTTCGTATGAGAGAGATATGATCAAAACAAGTAAACAAAAATTGTAGAAAAACTGATGCGAGAATCAAGTGTTCTTCAAAAAAAATTTGCATAAGTGTGGAGGGAAGGAGGTTGGCTTAAAAGGAGGGAAAGGAGAAATTTTTCCGAGCGAATCACGTGCTGCCATGTCACCACCCCATGGGGGGCGCGTGGGGCCCATGGGAGCAAAGGGCTCCCTTGCCCGTGGGGCCCACGGCCTCCCACACGGGCTGGCCAAGTGGCCACACGTGATTCCTACTTCTCTCGCGCGCTCCCTCGGTTCGTCGGCCCATATCTTGAGCATCCGACCTCCGATTTCAAATCCGTTTTCGGATTACGAACTATGACTCCCTCACGCATGACTACGACTACTCAACTTTGAAAAATGGTTGAGAAATCATCTCTGAATCCGATGATGAAGTCAACACAACAAATGAGAACGAAAAGTAGCATAGTCAACTTGTTTGGACTCGAAACCTTATGAATGAGTAACCGAAACGACCGGAACTCAATAAGGAATTAAATAAGAACATGTTCAAGTCCTAAACATAAAATATGGAAACAAATAAACACATATTCACACAAACATGCCATATCAAAGAGATAGTCACAAAGCATGCAATTTCATAATGTTTGTCAATACAAGACCAATGCATAAGCATGCTATGAAGTGTGTGAATGTGTTATACCAAATGTTTGAACCACGATGCAGGGACACACATGTATGAATTGTGTGTGTGTGCGCTAACGCCTTGCAAGAGGGTGGAAGTCAAGATTTACCTTTGACGTTTTTCACCTCTTGAAGACGACTTTTGCACTAGACGTTGCTCTTCACTCTTTAAGCTTCCTTTCTTCAAATAATGTCCTAAGCAACAACTAATACAATCATAGAGTGTTTTGCAATGGAATTAAGCCAATACAAATCATAAACCTTATATAAGTCCATCATTTATCTCAGGATTAAGATAGACTCTCCGATTGTCCTGATAATGAAAAGACTTTTATCTACTGACGGTTCTAGATAAAGTATTTCATTGTGATCCAGTTCAATGCACCTAGTGCACTAGATCTTTTACTCAAAGCCACTTTGATGATTTTAGACTCATCATAACACATTTGATCCCACTCAAATGCCAGTAAAAGAATCTATAACTTTAACAAGATAAAGGTGCCCAACCTTTAACTTAAGTTGTGAACATTATTCAAGACTAACTAAAGAATTGTGTCTACCTCATACGTATCCAGATGTACGAACAATTCTTCTTTTCTCATAGTCTTCTGACCTTATGATTATTTACTTTTGACAATTATAATAATTAAACTATAAATGTTATAAGATTTGTTAAACCAGAAATCACATTATTAATATGAATAGATTATCAAAAACACTATTACACTCTTGCTATTGAGCATAATCCTAACAATCTCCCACTTGCACTATAGCAAATGTGTCATATCTCTCATTCCCATGTACCCCTATATACAATTTCCCTTAAAAGATGATACTTCCTTTCAATGTGTTTTCCTCTCTTACGACTTCTTGGTTCTTTCGAATTAGCCACTGCTCCACTGTTGTCACAGTAGATAGTGTTCTGCTTATTCGCACTGGGAACCACTTCCAAGTCAATCAAGAATTGGCGGAGCAAATAGCCTCTTTGGCAGCCTCGCATGCAGCAACATACTCAGCTTCCATGTTGGAATCAGCAATACAAGATTGCTTGATACTCCTCCATATGACTGCTCCTCCTCCAATAGTAAACACAGCCCCTGATGTGGATTTTCTGAAGTCAGAATCTGATTGGAAATCAGAATCTGTATACCCAACGGGAATCAAATCCCCTCCAGAGTATACAAGCATATTATCTCTCGTTCTCTTGAGATACTTGAAATATGCTTGACTGCCATCCAGTGATCAGGACCAGGTTTCGATTGAAACCTGCTAACTATGCCAACAGCAAAACAAATATCTGGTCTAGTGCAGAGCATTGCATACATGAGACTTCCAACTGCCAAGGCATATGGAACTCTACTCATGAATTGCTCTTCATGCTCATTCTTAGGAACTTATTCCTTAGAAAGCTTGATTCCATGTCTGAAAGGTAACATACCTTTCTTGGAATCCTGCATGGAAAACCTAGACAAGATCTTGTCTATGTATGAAGCTTGGGATAATGCAATCGTTCTATTATTTCTATCCCTTATTACTTGGATACCTAGAATAAAACTTGCTTCTCCTAAGTCCTTCATATCAAATTGTTTTGCTAACCATTCTTTTACTGATGTCAATACACCTACATCGTTTCCAATGAGTAGTATATCATCAACATAAAGAATCAGGAAAACCAACTTGTCGCCCTTAATCCTTTTGTATACACAAGGTTCATCAAGATTCTGAATAAATCCAAAACCTTTGACAGCTTGATCAAACCTTATGTTCCACGATCTGGATGCTTGCTTTAATCCATATATGGATTTCTGCAACTTGCATACCTTTTCCATTTGGCCCTTTTCAATGAATCCTTCTGGTTGCATCATGTAGATGCTTTCGTCAAGACTTCCATTAAGGAAAGGAAAGCTGTCTTGACGTCCATTTGCCAAATCTCTAGATCTAAAGATGCTGCAATGGATAAGAGTATCCTAATGGATTTAAGCATCGCCACAGGAGAGAAGGTTTCCTCGTAATCGATACCTTCTTTCTGTGTATACCCTTTAGCTACCAATCTAGCTTTAAAGGTTTCCACCTTTCCATCCATACCTCTTTTCCTCTTGTATACCCACTTGCACCCAATGGGTTTTATCCCTTTAGGCAAGTCTACAAGGGACCAGACTTTGTTATCGAACATAGATTCAATCTCAGATTGCATTGCCTTTTGCCAATGGCGACTATCAACATCCTCTATAGCTTCCTTGTACGTATAGGGATCATCGTCGTCCGGGAGATTCTCCACTGATTCTCCCAGACCGATGTATCTTTCGGGTTGTGTTCTAACCCTCCCACTACGACGAGGAATGGTAGGTTGTTGATCTTGTGTTGGATCGGAACTTACAATTGGGTTAGGTTGTGTAACCTCTCGTGGAATTGTATCTCCTGACATCTCATTCAGGACAATTCTACTTCTAGGCACAAAATCATTCATATAGTCCTTTTCCAGAAATTTAGCATTTGTAGAAACAAATACTTTAAGATCTGAAGGACTATAGAAATAATATCCTTTAGTTTCTTTTGGATACCCTACAAATATACATGTTTCCGAACGGGACTCCATCTTTTCTGTCTTTCCTTTTAACACATGCGCAGGATAACCAAATATCCTTAAGTGTTGTAAACTAGGCTTGCGCCCAGTCCACAACTCATGCGGTGTTTTAGGAACAGACTTAGATGGTACATCGTTTAGAATGTATATAGCAGTTTGTAAAGCATATCCCCAAAAAAAAAAATAGGAAGTGTTGAATAACTCAACATAGACCTAACCATATCCAAAAGAGTTCTATTTCTCCTTTCTGCAACCCCATTCTGTTGAGGTGTACCTGGTGCAGAAAACTGAGAAACTATCTCATTATCAATAAGATATTGCTGAAACTCACCAGATAGATATTCTCCACCACGATCAGATCTCAAGATTTTTATGTGTTTCTCAAGCTGATTTTCTACTTCAGCTTTGAATGCTTTGAACATGTCAAAAGCATCCGACTTATGTCGCATGAGATACACATAACCAAATCTCGAGTAATCATCTATGAAGGTGATGAAGTACTCATATCCACCTCTAGCTTGAATGCTCATAGGTCCACATACATCAGTGTGTATCAATCCTAAACATTCAGTGGCTCTTGCACCTTTGGCAGAGAACGACCTTTTGGTCATTTTACCTTCCAAACAAGATTCACAAGTTGGTAGATCATCAACCTTTAAGTCACTTAAAGGTCCGTCACTTACCAATCTTTTAATCCTATTAAGGTTAATATGACCTAGGTGTAAATGCCAAAGGTAGGTTTCATCTATTGATAATTTTACTCTTTTATGATTAGGTTCCATTAATTCTGTGTCTAACGAGTGAGAGATATTTCTATGCAAAAAGTATAGACCGTTTTCCAATGTACCTTGGCAAATAATTTTGTCATTCTTACTAATAATAAAAACTTTATTAAAAGTAACCGAATATCCAAATTTATTCAAACAAGAAACTGAAATTAAATTCCTCTTGAATTGAGGTACATAATAAACGTCTATCAAATCTAAATGCCTTCTAGAATCCAAATAAACTCTAATATCTCCCACTACACTTGTAGACACTAACGTTCCATTGCCCAAGCGCAAATTGATTTCATTCTTATTCAGCTTGCAGCAACAACCCAATTTTCTTTTTCCATGTGACATAATTATCTCCAGTTAAATTATTATCTTTTAAGATGTTCATTAGGGATGGGGTCATAATTTCTGAATATAACAAAATTATATGAGTAAATAATCATGATAAAGCACTTTCGAATATTTATCTTGATTTAAATAAATAACTCAATCATAAAAATTCAACGGTGATCCAACACCCATAAATGTTACGCCTCCTTTGGGAGTTCGCACCATTTACTAGTTAGACTAGGTCCCACCTAATTGTTAACATAACAACCAGCATTTTCAATTTTAGCCTTGCAATTTTATTGACAAGAACTCTTGGGAGGATATCAATAAAATTACATTGAGTGTGTTACCAAGATATCGACCCTCAATTTTCTCTCATGAAAATCCCTCCTTGGGGAGTAGATCTCGTTTGAGTCCATTGTCTAGTCTATCCTTGTAAGGAAGTATATTGTTAAATTCCATTCATGGACGCCCCTTGGGGGGATTACCAATAAATAATAAAACTCAACTAACCTTGGAGGCCATAGGTGTTACAAAAACACCTTCTCCCACTCAATTATTTAAGGCGTGTGATTAAATCCCATAGAATGATTTACCAAGTTATCTAGATGCCAATTTAGATACCTAAATCATTCAATGCATGTTCATACCAAAAGAGATATATGAGTTGCACTCCTATTCTATATGTCATGTTATCGTACAATAACAAATATTGTAATATTTAAGCATAAATTAAATAGCAACAATTTTGGCCCATCCTAGAAAAACAAGTAAATTACAATTGTTTAGGAATACAAGATCTTCAAGTGGCCCATCAACCATACGCTCATCCTTCGGTCTTCTCCCATGGGCGTGCACAGCCCACAACCCCACAAAGGGGCTGCCATGCGCAGCCCATAAGGCCACACAAGGCTGCCGTGCGCAGCCCACCATGTAATGGGCTTGCCATGCGCAGCCCAATCAACTCCTAGGGTGCGCACGGTGCACGGTGCTCGTTCTCGGTTCCGGTTGCTTCGTTTTTCTTCGTGTCTTCGGATCTTCAATACCCGAATACATTACAGCAGTATAAATAATAAAATACTGCAGCATTAAATTTTTTTTTTATTTTTTTTTTATTCACCGCAGTACTTTTACAAAAATAAAAACTGCACATATAAATTAAAAAAAACTGCAGTAAAAAATACTGCACTAAAAAAAATATATATATATATATAAAACCTAGCAACTACCAAGAAGGAATTATGGCGATGATAGACCACCCTTCTTGTTACAATTCCATAACAAAAATACATTGAAAATCTAGGACCAAAATCGAGCAATAACAATCCACATAAAACATATATAAATCCATACATCACATGTAATTATATATGCGAATACCTAGAGTGTCATCTTTTTCTAAACATGCATAATCACAATAAAAAGAAATAGATCCACGTATATATACGTTAATTAATTAAAAGGGTTCAACCAGGCTTTGATACCAATTGTAGGGAAAAATACGGTCGCGCAGCGGAAGCGAGACTAAAAAAAGAGGTTTAGTATATTTTAAAATTTTTCCATAATTTGAACCTTAACCCTTTAATTAATTAACATATAATACTAAAGATATCATACCTTTGTCGCGTGATCCGATTGACATTGCGTCGATAGTAATCCGTAAGATCTTCCAATCCAATCACGAACGTGAATCACCTAGAAGCGTGGTCTCCCTTTTCTTTGAATTGTGTACCTGAGGATGGATTAACAAAACTTTTTCTTTTTCGTTAGTCACAACAAATTCCAAGAGGCTACAAAGAATGTTCCGGTCACTTTTGAATTCACAATCGTTAGATCGAAACTCGCGTGAACCTTATTCGAAATTGTGCACAAAACCTTTTGATATAAAAGTTACTAGTGCACTATCGAAATAAGAACAAACTTTTCTCTCTTTTCCTCTTGGCCGAATTCTCACACTAATCTAAGAGTTGGATTCTATTTTTCTCTAGCAAAAGAAAAAACTCTTAAGCATAAGACCTAGGGTTCGCCGCATTCTTTTCAAAGAATATATAATATATGTGCAGTGACCACTTGCCATATTAAAGCATATAAGTTAGTGCACCGAAATCTGCACTTAATAAATATATAACTACGTGCAGCCAAATCTACACCTTATCAATATATAAGTATATATATATATATATATGCGTACCATAAAATAAAAAATATATCATTGACCACTTCTTTAATATATATCTATATATTAGGCGAATTCTTGCACAATATCATATCTATATTTTGTGGCCGAAATCCTTTACCATGTAGGATTTGTGTCTTTTGACTTAAATCCTAACCCTAGGTAGATGTCCTTAGAATTCCAAACCCTAATCCAACTCTTTAGTGTATTTGTGACTATATCAAAGACTTCCTAATTTGACTAGATAAATAAATTCCCTTTATTTATCTACTTACCAAATAAAGTCTTTAATTTTATTTATACTACCATAATAGTATACTACTAAGAAACATATTTCCTAGTCAGAAAAAGATTTTGATTTTTAATTAAATAATTAATTAATCAATTAATTAATTTCCATTTAATCAAATAATAAAAATAAAACAATATAATATCATATATATATATCTCGGCCATGTGCCATATATATTAATATATCTATATATTGTTTTTCTATTTTATTAAATCCATTGGACCTTAATAAAAGGCCCACATGTGAACCAGACCCATTCTTACTAAAAGAAACAAGCCCACATGCCTTTCATTAATATATTAATATAATTGATCAGCCCATTAAATAAATAATGTGCAAATTATATTCTTAATATATTAAATACAATTCTAGATGGACCCATAAATTGGTCCGGTAGAATATATCAAGTGATCCATGCAAGTCCGTGTGGATTGGGGATCTTGGCGGGCTATCTAAATTTAAACTTCAATAGACATAACCTAATCACAATCAACAAATGATTCACTTAGGTCCGATCTATTAATTTTAACTCATTCCACTAAAGAGCTAAAATTGAACTCTTAAATAAAGATAGAATAAGTAAATATTTCTCATTCGTACCCTAGACAATCTTATAGGAGATGGTGTATCCTCGTGAAGAATATCAGTAATCGCCAAGAGCTCATAGACCGCCTATAGCTCTTCAAGTTACCATATTTCCTCATAGGACCACATTTTGAACTTGGATATTTTGACTTGTCCAGAAGCCATGTTTTAATAGACACTATTGAAAACTTAACGTTAAGATTTAATATCCAATACCTCAAAACATCCATATGATGATATTCTACTCTCATTTAATAAATGGAGCCACGATGTCCATATCTATAAATGAAGTCCTCTATCGATTAACAAATGAATACCACCAAACTATCGAGGATAGACTATGCTATATAATCGTACTCATTGATAACTCAAATGATAACACTTGCAACCATAAGTCCATCATTTATCTCAGGATTAAGATAGACTCTCCGATTGTCCTGATAATGAAAAAACTTTTATCTACTGACGGTTCTAGATAAAGTATTTCATTGTGATCCAGTTCAATGCACCTAGTGCACTAGATCTTTTACTCAAAGCCACTTTGATGATTTTAGACTCATCATAACACATTTGATCCCACTCAAATGCCAGTAAAAGAATCTACAACTTTAACAAGATAAAGGTGCCCAACCTTTAACTTAAGTTGTGAACATTATTCAAGACTAACTAAAGAATTGTGTCTACCTCATACATATCCAGATGTACGAACAATTCTTCTTTTCTCATAGTCTTTTGACCTTATGATTATTTACTTTTGACAATTATAATAATTAAACTATAAATGTTATAAGATTTGTTAAACCAGAAATCACATTATTAATATGAATAGATTGTCAAAAACACTATTACACTCTTGCTATTGAGCATAATCCTAACATAAACGGCGGTTTCATTCGACGGTCAGGGTCGCTAATCAAACTGCCGTTTCACAACTTTTGGTGAAACCAAAGGCGAAGCCAAGGACATTCTCCGAAGGCGATCATCGCGCTAACCAAGCACACCAATGTGTATGCGTGGACGTTTCCAAACATCATTCGGGAAACGAATTACTGACACATTAACACATAACAAAATACAACAACAAAGTGCAAGTGTGAAAGGTGACATGTGAAGAGGATGCACACAAAAGTAAAGCATACATATGCAAACATTACAAGTGTGAGTGTGCAACTAAATCTCTTCAATGAAACCTAAGCACTAGAGATATAACTTTGGAGTGCTTATCATCTTGAGGACTTGAGAGGGCCTTTGAGCTTGATCATCATGCACCTAAGCTACCCTTACAATACAAACCCCAATTATGGTTTGTCACCGAAATAAGCCAATCAAACTTTGAGGAACTTACAATCTCCCCTTTTGGCTATTTCGTGACAAAACCAACACTCACATTGATCCTCACAACAAAATAGAAACTAACGGGCAACACAGATTTTCTACATTACAAAAAGATATTAAAAAGATAAATCTTCAAGTCTTCAATCTCTTGTAGAACAACCAACCCTTCAAAACAAAGTTTCTATACGTTCCAATACAAGCAAAAAGTGAGATGATCAAGAGAAAAATAAAACAAGCATTTGCATTTAAAGAATTTAGGCACAACATCATGCAATGAATGTGTAATGCAATGCTCCCCCTCAAGGGGTTATTCCCCCTCAATTAGTAAACTCCCTAATAAGCGAAGTTGCTACTACAATTTCCTCTCTACATACTACTCCCCCTTTTTGTTATGATATAGGCAAAGGAGTATCCCCAACAAGGTCAATTTAGCAAAGAGAGATAATAGAATACTTGTGAAAGTACACAAACGTAGTTCAATTGCTTAAGGCATACCTAGAGAGAGAGGGGGGTGAATAGGTTTTTACACCTTTTTCCAATCCCTTAAACAAACTCTCGTTTGTCCCTTAAGGTAGCCTTACACACAACAAAATAAACCAAGAAAGACATCCATAGACAATATGAGAATATAATCATGTGCACAAGGTCTAAGTATATCACCTAGTTGTGTGAGGTATAAAAGCAAATAAACACAACAACAAATAAAGCTTGTATTTCAATAGATGTTCAACGAGTTACAAGAGTGATCAAATATCACTATACAAAAATTACAATATACAAAAAAATCAAATATACAAAAATGATCTAAAGAATGAATTCACAAATCACACTTTACAAATACTTGCTTCACTATACATCACAAGTGAGTAATATGAAACAAGATAATAACATATACAAATAAAATATAAAAGATAGAGATAGGAATAATTAACACAAGAGATTTTTTAACGTGGTAAAACCTCCAAGGAGGAAACATCCACGGGTTGAAATACAACCATTAGGATACTATATATATTGGATGATAACAATAGAGAATCCACAAAGTGACCAATCTTTAACTCACCCAACCTAGTGAAGTCTAAGTCTACCCAACCCTATTAGAAAGTATGAGATCCCTCAATGATGCGAAACCACCATATATTGGACAACACACAAAACCAACATCGATGGAAGATTAGAAATTCCTTAAGAGTGCATACACCTCCCGTGTACCCCGCTCTTTTGGAGTCTATGTCTAACCATACGCCTAAGCCTACCAATATAATAGCCAACTCCCTATCCAAGGCACTCTTGCCTCTAGGGAGCCTCCCATGCATGACTATCCGAGTCCTCCCAACTCTAGCCATGACTTCTTGCTTACCTATCCGAGTCATCCCGACTCTAGGCAAGTCTTCTTGCTTGGCTATCCAAGTCATCCCGACTCTAACCAAGACTTCTTGCTTGGCTATCCGAGTCATCCCGACTCTAACCAAGACTTCATGCCTTTTACAAGGACTTCCTAGTGTGATCATGTGAATGCAAACGATGCAAACAATCAAATCAATATAGAACATATGATCACTACATTCTATGGTACAAATAGACCCAAACATGTGATATCACAAGTAATAAAGTCTAGATGCAAAATACAAGAATAAAACCTAAAGCATGTGAAACATCAAACACATAAGCTCAAAGTCTCATTCACACATACAACACTTGAATCAAAATATATTCATGAAGTACAAGTTCAAGATGCAATCAACATACAATAAAATGCTAGATATATGAGATTTAATCAATCAATATTCTAGCCAAAAAAAATATAGAGCAAGGATTCAAGATATAAATCAATCAAATCCTAGATTGGTCTAAACACAAACAAATTCAATAATCCTAGATATCATCAATCAAAGGATCAAATCAAATCTCAAGGTCATTTATCACAAAATTGATTCAATCAAGTTACAAACAACCTAAGATGCCATTCTAATCACAATACAACTCACAAACATGTGAAAAACCTAGAATCATAGAAACTAGTCCACATTTGTCTATAAATTGACTTTCAATTAGAATGATTATGAAGCTATCTTTCTCAATACCTTTTACCAAACATAAACATACATATAGAAGAAGAAACCCCAAGCAAATTGAAGGTTAAAAAGAAAGAAATCCCAAAGATAAGTCCAATACCTTTGATTCAAGAGCTGGTTCGGATTTCTGTGTGGAACCACCAGAAAACTCAATCAAACAGCCACCAAACCACTTGGAAATGATAAAGGACTCAATTACGAATGTTCTCCAATTCGAATCACTCAAATCCGACTCCGGATGAGGGAGATATGATGTTTGGAAGATGAGAAAATTGAGAGGAGAAGACTGACGGGAATATTGCAATTTTTCTTCCTGAAAATCAAATGGAGAGAGATGAGGGAATTTAAAGGAGGAGAGAGAAGGGACAAAATGGGCCAATCAGGTGAGGCCACATCACCCCAGGCCGTGGGGGGCGCATGGGCCTCACGGGGGCAGAGAGCCCCTCTGGCCATGGGGCCCACGGCCTCCCTCATGGCGTGGGCCAAGTGGCCTCACGGCCACCCACCTCTCTCGCACGCTCCCTCGGTTCTTTAGCCGTATCTTGGGCATCCGAACTCCGATTTTGAATCCTTTTTCAGATTATGAACCGTGACTCTCTTACGCATGACGATGACTACACAACTTTCAAAAATGGTTGAGAAATCATCTCGGAAAATGACGATGAAGTTAACTCAACGAATGAGAACGAAAAGTAGCGTAGCTACATCGTTTGGACTCGAAACCTTATGAATTAGTAACCGAAACGACCGAAACTCAATAAGGAATCATAATAGAATATATTCAAGTCCAAATACAAAATACGGAAACATACAAACACAAAGACACACACATATGCTATTTCCTAGACATAGTCCTAGAACATGCAACAAGCAAAGTTTGTCAAGATAGTATAAATGCATGAGCATATATTATCAAGTATGTGAATGTGTTATATCAATGATGTTTAACCATGAAGGAACACAAAAGGATGCCATGTGTGTATGTGTGCCTAGCCTTGTAAGAGATATGAGATCTTATATTACCTTTGATGATCAATGATGCACATATCTCTTTAATGCCGGCTTCTTGCAAGAATTGTGGTTGAGACATTCTTCGTCTTCTTAAATCTTCAATATATGAACCACTAATCATTACAAGAGAAACACGTTTTGATATGGAATTTATGCCAACACAAACTATAAACCTAACAACTTGACATTTGCATAATCATATAAGCCACTTTATGCTACTCAATTAATTGGAGAGAAACAAAGAGATTTATTTTATGAAAAATGTGTGATTAAGATGCTTTGCATGCAAGACATGTTGCATTCAAATCCAAAAATCAATGGTATTTGGCAAAGCAAATGACAAAGGTTTCCTATAGAATTCAAACCAATTTCACCATTTGTCATGAATCAAAGCAAAGATATAGAGTTGTTTAATCATTCAATTTTAATGAGCAACTATATCCAACTTTATAAGCGAAACATGGCATGAAAGACTTTGCACCCTATTCGATTTTTCCGGGTATGAAACCTGTATGATAGTAGCCATGTTCAACTAATAAAGAAAGAGAGACATTTGTATTTTAACATCCTTTGAACGGATACAAGATCCTTTATTCATTTTGAGTCTCATAAGCTTTTCACACATAATTTTGCATTTAAGAATTGCAATCATCAATTCATGCTTTTCATTTTTAAGCAAGTCATTTAGAGTTTCATGCTTTTTCATTTTGAGCATGTTATTTAAAGAATCATCATGTCATGGAGATCATTGTAGGTCATTCAAAAGTACTTCCTATGAATATCTCCTAGTCCAAAAAATGCATGTTTGAACATAAATATGACATGGATTGCAATCAAAGTAAGGTTCACACTTATTGAAGAAAATATCATATAAACATATGTGCAACCAAGATACTCAAGTAATTAATAAAGAAGCATAAGATTTTTCAAATTTTTGCATGCGACAAGTATGCAATTGCTCTTTTTGCTTGAGTTCCCCTTATGGGGTCAATATCCAAACCACATCAAGTCACAAGACATATCCCAATAGATCTACTAAGTGCATGAAACCTAGTTGCATCAAAGGGTTTAGTAAATAAGTCCACTAGTTGATCATTTGTACCTACATGTCCAAGTACAATGCATTTGTTCTCAACTAGTTCTCTTATGAAATGATGACGGATGTCAATATGCTTAGTCCTAGAGTGTTTTACCCGGATTCTTGAAAATATTAATTGCACTCATATTATCACAAAAGAGGGTTAGAGTACCTTGATTGAATCCGTAGTCGACTAGCATTTGCTTCATCCATAGGAATTGTGTGCATCCACTCCCCGCGGCTATGTACTTAGCTTTGGCCGTGGACAAGGAAATTGAATTTTGCTTCTTGCAAAACCAAGACACCAAGTTGTTCCTTAAGAAGAAGCAACCGCCTAATGTGCTCTTCTTATCATCGCAATTTGCTGCCCAATCCGCATCACTAAAGCCAACTAAACTAGCATTAGTGTCAAAAGAGTACCAAATCCCATAGTTGGATGTCTCATTCACATAGCGAATGATTCTCTTAACGGAAGAGAGATGGGACTCCTTAAGATCCAATTGGTACCTAGCACACACACCCACACCCACACTAAAAGATATATCAGGCCTACTTGCGGTCAAATAAAGCAAGCTACCAATCATGCCCCTATATATAGTTTGTTTCAAACTTTTACCACTAGCATCCTTGCTAAGCTTCAAAGTGGTACTCATGGGTGTATCAAAATGTTTGGCATTTTCTAGACCAAACTTCTTCACTAGGTTTTTAGCATATTTAGCTTGGGTTATAAAAATCTAATCTTTCAATTACCTAATTTGTAAACCTAGGAAGTAACTTAGCTCACCAACAAGACTCATCCCAAACTTATGAGACATAACATCAACAAATTGTTGAACCTTGGTGTTACTGGTGGAGCCAAACACTATATCATCAACATATATTTGAGTTATAAAGAGCTCATCATTGTTTTTCTTGATGAATAACGTCTTGTCAACACTACCCCTTGGGTAGTTATTGTCAACAAGAAATTGAGTGAGGCGCTCATACCAAGCCCTCGGTGCTTGTTTCAACCCATATAAAGCCTTCTTGAGGCGATGGACATGGTTGGGGTGGTGTGCATCCACAAACCCCTTGGGTTATTCAACAAACACTTCCTCTTGCAAGAAGCCATTTAGGAAGGCACTCTTCACATCCATTTGGTGTAATTTGAACTTGTGCACACAAGAAATGGACAAGAGAAGCCTAATAGACTCTAAATAGGCAACAGGAGCAAATGTCTCCTCAAAATCAATACCCTTAATTTGAGAGTACCCTTGTGTAACAAGGCTAGACTTGTTGCACTATATATCCTTGTTCAAATATAACCCAAAAAGGTTGATGAAGTCTAGCCTTGTTACACACTATATTGCCATCCTCATCGGATTTGTTCCTATATATCCATTTGGTGCCTATGACATTAGTGGTCTTAGGCCTAGGAACTAGAGTTCAAACCACATTCCTTTCAAATTGGTTTGCTCTTCTTACATGGCAAGAACCCAAAATTAATCATTTAAGGCTTCATCAACCTTTTTGGGTTATATTTGAGAGGTGTAGAATGTGTAGCTAATTAAATTAGCTATTTGACGCCTAGTCCTAACGTCATCATTCACTTCTCTAATGATGTCATCTTTATCATGGAGTTTCCTAACCCATGGAGCGGGTTCATTAGAGTTCAAGAGAGGAACTCTATTAAGAGGTTGTGTGTCCTCTTTATCAAGGTTAGACGTCCCAACAATAGGAGTCTCCACAACCTTCTCCAAAGGAGAGTCATCATCTATAGCAACCTCCTCCTCATGGTCATTAGTCTTAGGCCTAGTATCATCAATGATAACATTAGATGATTCCTGTAGGGAAAAAATAATCAAATAAAAGTGTTACACGCAGCGGAAGCGATACTAAAGACGATTTAGTGACTTTTAAAATTTTTCCTTTATGAACCTTAAACCCTTTTAATCAATAAACATGCATATATATCAACAAAAGTAAATTACCTCTTGTCGCGTGATCCGATTGACTTACGTCGATGGTAATCCGCAAGACCTTCAATCCGAGCACGAACGTGGATCACCTAGGAGCGTGGTCTCCCTTTCCTTTGAATTGCAAACCTGTGAATGGACCAAACAAATACTTTCTATTCTTTGTTAGTCACAAAACAATCAAAAGAATGTCAAAATTATTCCGGTCACTTTTGAGTTCTCAATCTTATGATCGAAACTCGCGTGAACCTAGATCGATATCGTATACACAAGCTTATTGATGTTTAAGCAATTGTATACTATCAAAGAATAATTTTTCACTCCTTTTTGTCTCTCTAGAATAAAAACTCTCTTAGAATTAAGAAGAAGAAGAAAGAAAATAAAAACTCAAGCACCAAGCATTGATGTGGCCGAACCCTATAAGAACATATATATAGGTTGGCCGAATTTTTCTTCTTTTTCCTTTAGGGTTGCCGAATTCTATGTAGTATAAGATTAGGGTTGGCCGAATTTCATCATGTCACTTATATAGGGTGACTAAAATTCAACCCTAATTCTTTTTAACTTTATAGACTTCAAACCCTAATCCAACTCTTTTATTTTTATTCTTTTATTTGACTAAATAAAAAAGACTCCTTATTTGATTAAATAAATAATACTAATTTATTTATTTACTTATCAAACAAGTCTTTTACTTTTAGGAAAGATTTGTTTCTTTAATTAAACAATTAATCAATAAATCAATTAATTCTTATTTAATTAAAACAAATGAAAACAAAATAATATTTTTAGGTTAAAACCTTAACCTAGCCGCCCCACTTATATAAGATGGGCCTAATATTATTTTCCTATTTCATTTAATCCATTGGACTTTAAATAAAAAGCCCACATGTGAACCAGACCCATTCTTACTAAAAGAAACAAGCCCACATGTCTTTCATTAATATATTAATATAATTGAGCAGCCCATTACTTAAATAATGTGCATATTATATTCTTAATATATTAAATGCAATTCTAGATGGACCCTTAAATTGGTCCGGTAGAATATATCAAGTGATCCATGCAAGTCCGTGTGGATTGGGGATCTTGGCGGGCCATCTAAATTTAAGCTTCAATAGACATAACCTAATCACAATCAACAAATGATTCACTTAGGTCCGATCCATTAATTTTAACTCATTCCACTAAAGAGCTAAAACTGAACTCTTAAATAAAGATAGAAAAGGAAGATGCTCCTCATTCATACCCTAGACAATCATATTGGAGATAGTGTATCCTCGTGATTAATATCAGTAATCGCCAAGAGTTCATAGACCGCCTATAACTCTCCAAGTTACCATATTTACTCATATGACCACGTTTTGAACTTGGATATTTTGACTTGTCCAGAAGCCATGTTTTCAATAGACACTATTGAAAACTCAACGTTGAGATTTAATATCCAATTACCTCAAAACATCCATATGATGATATTATACTCTCATTTAATTAAATGGAGCCACGATGTCCATATCTATAAATGAAGTCCTCTATCGATTAACAAATGAATATCACCAAATTATCGAGGATAGACTATGTGATATAATCGTACTCATTGATAACTCAAATGATATCACTTGCAACCATAAGTCCATCATTTATCTCAGGATTAAGATAGACTCTCCGATTGTCCTGATAATGAAAAAACTATTATCTATTGACGGTTTTAGATAAAGCTTTTCATTGTGATCCAGTTCAATGCACCCAGTGCACTAGATCCTTTTGCTCGAAGACACTCCGATGATTTTAGACTCATCATATCTCATTTGATCCCACTCAAATGCTAGCAAAAGAATTCTACAACTGTAACAAGATAAAGGTGCCCAACCTTTAACTTAAGTTGTGAACAATATTCAAGACTAACTAAAGAATTGTGTCTACCACATACATATCCAGATGTACGAACAATTCTTCTTTTCCCATAGTCTTTAGACCTTATGATTATTTACTTTGACAATTATAACATAAACTATAAATGCTATACGATTTGTTAAACCAGAAATCACTTTATTAATATGAAAAAGATTGTTAATTACAATATTACACTCTTGCTATTGAGCATAATCCTAACAATTCCATGACAGTTCAAGTCTTCAAGTTGAAAACTCTATAGGCTTTACTATTCAAGGCATAACCAATAAAGATACCCTCATCACTCTTAGCATCAAATTTGCCAAGTTGATCACGGTCATTTAAAATGTATCACTTGCTTCCAAAAGAGTGGAAGTAGCTAACATTTGGCTTTCTACCTCTCCATAACTCATAGGAGGTTTGCCTAGTGCCGAGCCTTAGGAAGACTCTATTTCCTATATACCAAGCTGTATTGACGGCTTCGGCTCAAAGGTTCCTAGGGACTTTGTTACTAAGCAACATCACACGGGCCATCTCTTGAAGGACCCTATTTTTTCTCTCAACAACTCTATTTTGTTGAGGTGTCCTAGGAGCCGAAAACGCATGGGAGATGCCTAAGCTATTACAATAGCTTTCAAAGTAGGTATTCTCAAACTCTCTCCCATGATCACTTCTAATCCGTTTCATGCTTTTAATGTTAGAGTATTTTTCATTTTCAAGTTTATTACAAAGCTTCTTAAACTTATCAAAAGTTTCAGATTTTTCTCTAAGAAAATATGTCCATGTGAATCTAGAGAAATCATCAACACAAACAAAAATGTATCTCTTTCAACCTAAACTCTCGGTTTGCATGGGACCCATAAGATCCATATGGAGAAACTCTAGGGACTCTTTGGTGGAGAGATACTTGCCCTTTTTGTGCATGCTTTTGGTTTGTTTTCCTTGTTGGCAAGGTCTACAAACACCATTGACTTTCTTGCCAAGCTTAGGAAGGCCACGCACAACATTAAACTTATCTAAGATTCGTAAATCCCGATAGTTAATATGGCCAAGTCTTTCATGCCATAACTCAATTTGCTCATCCTTGGACATATTACAAGAGACCACTCTAGCCTCAAAACAATAGCAATTATTGCTAGATCTCATACCTTTCAATAAGGTTTGTCCATCGGGCTTAAGGATTGAGCAATCATTTTTGCTAAATAAGACGGAAAATCCTTCATCACTAAGATGGGAAATGCTTTTTCAATTGGCTTTCAAGCCATCAACATTTAAAGCATTGGACAAGGAGGGTAATCTGGGAATGGAAATGGTTCATTTCCCTACAACTCTCTTTTTGGATCCATCACCAAAGGTGACACATCCTCCTTCCTCCATGACAAAAGTCTCAAAGAAATTCTTGTTTCCTGTCATATGCCTAGAGCACCCACTATCTAAGTACCAAAAGTTAGATGAATTTGCCTTCAATGCAATTTGAGCAACATTGCAAAAGTATTCATCTTTTCTAATCCACCTAGGAGAAACACTTTCCTTCCTAATGGTCAATGGTACATGGGCTTTAAATGTCCTAGGATCATGCAAATTAGTTCTCTTATTCCTAGGAACATGCATCTTGGCTCTACTCTTTTTCTTTTCAATCATGTTTTTAGCTATACACATTTTAATATAACGAAAGCAATTTGGTCTAATATGACTATTAATACCACAAAAATGACATGTAAGGATGAAGTTTGGAATCATACCATGTCCTTGTGCATGCATAGGAGCCTTCCCATGTTGTTGTGGTTACATTGGTTCATTTCTTCTTCGTTGTTGAATTGGTCTAGCTTGCTTCCTTGGTTGAGCTTGCATGATTGGTCTATTTCCTTTGTGAGCCACTTGTTGAGGAAAGTTAGCTTGCGGAGCTCTTGGAGGTTGAGCTTGAGGCGGACTTCTTGGTGCCACCTTCACTTGAGCACTTCTTAAACACTCTCTTAGGTCAATTTTCTTCCTAGGTAATTGACAAGGAGGAGACTCCTTGAGGTTCATGCTCTTGACAAATACGGTCTTGCTTGAGGACATCTTGTCATCTTCAAACCCAAGACCCCTCTTGTCACTTGGCCTTTTTCCAACATCTAACACGTGGTCAAGTTTTTTAGTGCTAGAGCCCATCTTGGCCATCAACTCTCTAGCACCTTCAAGCTCCCTCTTCATCCCTTCTTCACTCATCTTAGATAAGTCTAACTCCTTTCTTAGCTTATCTTCATTCTCCATGGGTCTCACCACTTCTTCACTTAAGTGGTCAACTTGTGTTGAAAACTCTAGGTTTTCTTCCTTTAATCTCCTAATTTCTCTCTTGTTCTTTAACCTTGAACTCTCAAACTTGACTATGCAATCTTGAAGATCCATCTTATCCACATTTCCATTTGTGGATTGAGATGAAAAGCCATCGTCACTTGAGTCATTTTCGTCTTGACTCTCATCCTCTTCTTCACTAGTACCTTTGCTCTTGTAGGAAGAGGCAAAGGCTATGAAGTTAGCCATCAGCTTTTTATCATCTGAAGACTCATCTCTCTCATCGGAGTCATCACTTCCACTCCATGTGACGGCTATCACTCTTCCCTTATTGGTCTTCAAATTTCCACAATCGAGAGCGATGTGTCTTATGCCGCCACACTCATAGCATTGAATCCCTTTCCATTCACTTCTCTCTTGCCTAGGCTCAAACTTCTTAAAGGGGGTCTTTTTCTTCAAGTCTTGCCCTTTAGATCCAAAACCCTTCTTCTCGAACTTCTTGAACCTTCTCATCAACAAGGCCATGTTTTTGTCCGAGTCATCCTTTTCCTCCTTCTCATCCTTGGAGGCTATCAAAGCAATTCCCTTTTGCTTTTTAGGACGTGTGGAGGTAAGACCTTTCCTAGACTCATAAGCTAGAAGTCTCCCAATTACCTCACTCGGCTTCATATCCTTGTAGGTGCTATTTTCCTCTAAAGCCGTCACCTTGGACTCAAATCTTTCGGGGAAAGATCTCATAATTTTTTGCTTGATTCTCTTATCCGAATAAGGGTCACCAAGTTGATGACTTTGGTTAACTATGTCCATCAACCTGATCTTGAAATCGTTGAAGCACTCATTCTCCTCCATCCTAAGCATCTCGAATTGAGTTTGGAGGACTTGAAGCTTAGTGTAAGGTCTCAGTTTATTGATTGGCTTATTTCGTAGACAAACCACATTTGAGGTTTTTGTAAGGGTAGATTAGGCTCTCAAGACCTCAAGAGAAGAAGCACCAAAGGTAAATTTCTAGTGCTTACTTTGCTTTGAAGAGATTTAGTTGTACACACACACATTCCATGCATTTCCATACTTTGTGAATATTGTGTGTTTTTTATATGTGTACATTCATGTTTAAATAATATCTCTTCTTGCATATTTTATTGATTGCATCTTGTGATTAAAATGCCATGTCATATTAGGCATTTGGATGCAATCTCCTTCACTTGTTTACTCTTGCACAAATTGCATGTGAGTTTGAAGGAAGAGGGAATTGCGCTGGTCATGTACTGGTCGACCAGTGCAGATCCTCCAGTGGTCTGTCACTGGTTTTGCACCCCTGGTCATGCGCAGCCCTCACCAGCACAAATCGCCCAGTGATTTGCCGCTGGTCATGCACCCCTCGCGTTCGCTAGTCCACCAGCGCATAGTGCAAATTTTGGTTGTGCGCTAGTCATGCGCTACTCGACCAGCACACACACCAGCGCACAATGCCAAACCTAATGCAATTTTTTTCAAAATGACCTCACTTCAATTAAGTCCTCTATATATATGACTATGTTTTTAGGTTTTTTTCAAGAGTTCAAAAAATCATATTTTTTCCTTAGAACATTTTTTAAGAGAAAAAATTCACAAAAACTCATCTTTAAACACTCAAAGCTTTTCCTTTGTTCATCAAAGTTCATCTAGGATCATCCACAGCCATATATGATGCCTCCATGCATGGTTTTGCATCATCACATCTTTCTTGGTATGTTCTTCACTAACTTCATCTAATTTTAGTGTTTTCCATATTAAGACATCTCTTCAATTACTTGTATGTTTTTAGATCATATGCTAAATACAAGTTAGAGATTATTTGTGATGTATTGATTGAGTGTTGTATTGTGATAGCTTCATAGGATTACTTAATCTATGTTTAGCTAAGCTTTATGATATGACATTTAGCTCTTGATATCTAGGATTATATTAATTGTCATTTCATCATCCTAATAAGCATATAAGGTTACCTAGCTTTATTTGCTCTTTGAATATTAATACATATTCACATAGGCTTTATTTTCTCTTCATTGAGAATTAAGTCTTCTGTTGCTATCAGGATTAGGTAGCTTAAATCACAAGCAATTGGACTAGGTCCACTCATACTGGGATTAGGTAGTTGTGATGATTATTGATTGGGATTAGATCTTTATGTAAGGATTCCCATTAATTGATTGGCTTATTTCGTGAACAAACCACATGTTGGGGTTTGGTTGTAAGGGTAGTCTAGGTGATTAAGGTTGAAGATCAAAGACCCTTTCCAAGACCTCAAGAGGACAAGCACCAAAGGTATATATCTAGTGCTTACTTTGCCTTGAAGAGATATAGTTGCACACACACACAACATGCATAACTCTTATTCTTGAATGTTGTGTTTATATTTTGTGTGCTTTGTGCTTTATTGATTATTCAATATCTCTTCTTGCATTAAATTGTTTGCATCTTGTTCTATGAAATGCCATGACATGATAGGCATTAGGATGCATTCAATACCCACACTTGCACTTCATGTATGTTAGCTTTTAGTGTGGAGTAATTCGTTTCCCGAAGGATGTTCAGAAACGTTTGCGCGTGCACGTTGGTGTGCTTTGTTTTGCGCGATGATCGCCGGTGGAGATGCCTTTGGCTTCTTCTTTAGTTTCACCATTTTTGGTGAAATGGTGGTTCCGTTCGGTGGTCTGGCCACCGTTCGAAACCGCCGATCAAGACCTTATTGAAAATATCTTCTCGGGTCCAAACGGCGGTTACAATCGGCGGTTACGAAACCGCCGAACGAAGTCACCGATGTTTCCTGATCCTCTCGGGAACCATTCGGCGGTTCCATTCGGCGGTCCCGACCGCCGATTGAAACCGCCAATCGTGCGATTTCAGGGGCAATTTTGTCTTTTCACTTGCCCTGTTCTTGATGTCTATAAATATCACACTTTCTCATTCTCTTCATAAGTTCTTTGACTCCTTAGAACCCTAAACTTAAAAGAGAGATATTTGAGAGAAAATCAAATCAAGAACTCACCTTTAACCACTCAAATCAAACCCTTTTTGCATCAAATTTCATATTGCATCTTCTATGTCTATGTAGAGTGCATCCATGTATGGGTTTGCATCATCACAACTTGCTTGGTAAGATTTTGATTAACTTCATCTTATTTTAGTATTTTTACTACCAAGCCATCTCTTTTAAATTACTTGTATGTTTTAGATCATATGCTAAATACAAGAAAAGAGAATTAATTGTGATGAATTGATTGAGTGTTGTTTTGTGATAGCTTTGTATCTAGGATTGGTTATCTTTTACTTAGCTAAAGTTGTATGCCATGGCATATAGATATTTTCATATTTAGGATTGATTTTATTGTCATCATAAAATCCTAGGTAAGCATCTAGAGTACCCTAGCTCTATATTGCATATATGGATATCATTGCATATTCACTTAGGGTTGTGCATCTCTTTTGAGAGATTTAAGTCTTGTGTGATTGACCGGGATTAGGTCGGACACCGGAAATAGGTGGTCACATAAGCAATTGGACTAGAGCCACTTTTAAAGGCCTGCGTGGTAGAAGTGGGAGGTTATTGACCGGAGTGTTAGACGAGGTCTACATAGGTTGTAAACTCCATTTCAATTAGTGGATTTCGAGGTCCGAGTGTAGCACACTAAACAGCCCGTGGTTTTTCCCAGTGGTTGGGTTTCCACGTAAAAATCAAGCATTCTTTAATTTCCGCACTTATATGCTTGATTTTGTATATTGACTAGATTGGGGCATTTTCGTAAATTTGACTAATCACGAAAATTGGGTAATAACGATTAAAATCTATTCACCCCCCCTCTAGATTAATATTGAACACACCTTGAGAACTTTCAATTGGTATCAGAGCGGGTTCCTAGATATACTTAGGAGATCCAAGCTCATTTTTGGTGTGTTTTGCATTTTGTATGTATTTGATTGATTTCATACATTTTGCATTCTTCTCATTTGCATTCATTTGCATTCATTCAACGCAAACACTATGAGTGATTTTGTGAGAGAAGAAATTGACTCCGTTGAGGAGATGTCTCTCTTACTAGAGAGATTTAGGAGATTTGTGAAATTAACCACCTCACCTCCTAAGAAGAAGTTGACCACCTCACCTTCTAAGAAGAAGAAGACAATTGCTTTGGAGACTTCGAAGCATGATAAGAAGGAGGTTATCTCAATTGAAGACATGGGACTCAACGACAAGCCAAACCAAGGAGTGTTTTCAAGAGAGGGGACTCATTGCTACGAATGTGGAGGATTTGGGTATATCTCCCCGGAGTGTGGAAACTTGAAGGATAGAAGAAAAGGAAAGGCGTTGGCCACCTTATGGGATAAATATGAAGATGACGAAAATCCTTCAAGTGATGAAGAACTTGCCACCATCTGCACGGAATTTGGAGCCAAGTGTGTAGAAGTTGAAGAAGATGGCAAAGTTGCTTTTACTTGTGATCCCCAAGAAGAACTAGATATAGAAGTAGTTGGTGTAGCTACTCATTGAGATTTGGCTCTTTCCTCATCAAGAGACAAATTTGATGATCTTGATGAAGGAGGTGACTCATTGGTGAAATGGAGATTATAGGAGATGACACAAGTGTTGAATATTTTTCATCTAACTCTACAAATGGATATGTGGAGAGTATGGATCTTAATGAATACAAAGTCAAAGTTTAGAGCTCAATGATGAGAACAAGAAAGAAATTAGAAGATTAAAAGAAGTGAATCTAGAGCTTTCAACACTAGTAGACCACTTGTGTGAAGAAGTGGTGAGATCCATGGTGGATGAAGATAAGCTAAAAGACGACTTAGCCTTATCTAATAGGAGAGAAGAAGAGCTGAAAAGAGAGCTTGAAGAAGTTAAGGTCTTAATGGCTAAGATGACTTCAAGCACCAAGAAGCTTGACCACATGTTGGGAGTTGGAAGAAAGCCAAGTGACAAGAGAGGTCTTGGCTACATTGATGACAAGGATGCCTCCTCCACAAGCAAGACATCCTTTGTCATGGACATGAACTTCAATATGTCCCCTCCTCCTCAACA
Source organism: Acer saccharum (assembly GCA_030490815.1). Classification (NCBI taxonomy): domain Eukaryota; kingdom Viridiplantae; phylum Streptophyta; class Magnoliopsida; order Sapindales; family Sapindaceae; genus Acer; species Acer saccharum. Next base: position 23,423,195 of record CM059871.1, read on the forward strand.
CCCTAGGAAGAAGATTGACCTAGGAGAGTGTTCAAGAAGTGCCCAAGTATTTGAGGCACCAAAAGGTCAAGCTCAAGCTCACACCCAAAGGGCTCCTCACACTAACTTCCCTCAAACTCAAAAACATAATGGGAAGAGTTCAATCATGCAAGCTCAGCCGAGCAAGCAACCTCGTCTTGATTATCAACAAAGGAGGAGAGATCCTATCCAACAACCAAGACAACCACAACGACAAGGGAAAGCACCTATCCATGCTAAAGGGAATGGTATGATTCCTAACTTTATCCCCACTTGTCATTTTTGTGGTATTGATGGTCATATTAGACCACGTTGCTTGCATTACATTGAAATGTGTAGAGCTAAAAACATAATTGACAAGAAAAAGGCTAGAGCTAAGATGCATCTTCATAAAAAGGAAGAAAATCATTTGTATGATCCTTTTTCATCTTGTACTCTAGAACCTTTGTCCACTAGGATTGACTTTGTGTCACCTAAGTGGATTAAAAATGATGAACCCGCTTGCTACGAGACTAACAGGTCTCAAATAGGTTCAACTAGGTCCGATGGACTTAGAAGGTCTTTAGGACCTCATGCCCTTCTTTGAAGCGGTATGGAAAATTGACCCCATATGGGGAACTTAAGCAAAGAGAGCTATTTTGCATTCTTGTCACTTGCAAAATTTTGAAATATCTTATACTTCTCTTTTTGTTGCTTGAGTAAGCTTGGTTACACTATGTATATATATTTTCTATTCAATAAGTGTGATCAATGCTTGTATTGCAATCCATGTCATATTTATGTTCAAACATGCATTTTTGGACTAGGAGATATTTACATAAGATATAATTTGAATGACCTATAATGATCTCCATGACATGATGATTGCTAAATGACATGCTAAATGCTAATCTTGAAAAGCATGTTTTGATGACTGCAATTCTTAACTGCAATAATGTGTGAAAAAGCTTATGAGACTCAAATGAAAAAGGATCTTGTATCCATTCAAGGATTTTACAATCCAAATGTCTCTCTTTCTTTATTGGCTGAACATGTCTACTTTCATACGGATATCTTATCCGGAAAAATCAAGTAGGGTGCAAAGTCGCTCATGACATGTTTGGCTTATAAAGTTGGATATAGTTGCTCTTAAATTGAAATCAATGAAAACCTATATCCTTGCTTCTCTCATGACATTGGTGAAATTGGTTTGAATTCATATTAAAAACCTTTGTCATTTGCTTTGCCAAATACCATGGTATTTTGGACTTAAATGCTACATGTCTTGTATGCAAAGCATTTTTTTGATTCACACATTTTCTTTAAATAAATCTCCTTGTTTCTCTCCAATTAATTGAGATTGCAAAAAGTGACTTATATTGATTATGCAAATATCTAGAATGCTACTATCTCTCTTTGCCTTGAGTGACCCGGTTGAGGACTACTCCTTTGTCTATATCATGACAAAAAGGGGGAGTAGGTTGTGGTAAGGGGAGGTGCAAATTGTAGTAGCAATTGTGCATGTTGGGGAGAATACTTATTGAGGGGGAGTAACCCTTTGAGGGGGAGCATTTGCACATTACATACATTGCATGGTGTTGTGCTTAAATTCTTAAATGCAAATGCTTGATTTATCTCACTTGATTCATCTCATTTTTCTTGTATTGGAAAGTATAGAAACTTTGTTTTTCAGGGATTGATTATTCTACAAGAGATTGAAGACTTCAAAATTTATTTTATCTTATCTCTTTGTATTGTAGAAAATCATTATAGACCCGTAGTTTCTATTTTGTTGTGAGGAATCATTGTGAGTGGTGGTTTTGTCACGAAATAGCCAAAGGGGAAGATTGTAAGGATTCCCATTAATTGATTGGCTTATTTCGTGAACAAACCACATGTTGGGGTTTGGTTGTAAGGGTAGTCTAGGTGATTAAGGTTGAAGATCAAAGACCCTTTCCAAGACCTCAAGAGGACAAACACCAAAGGTATATATCTAGTGCTTACTTTACCTTGAAGAAATATAGTTGCACACACACACAACATGCATAACTCTTATTCTTGAATGTTGTGTTTATATTTTGTGTGCTTTGTGCTTTTTTGATTATTCAATATCTCTTCTTGCATTAAATTGTTTGCATCTTGTTCTATGAAATGCCATGACATGATAGGCATTAGGATGCATTCAATACCCACACTTGCACTTCATGTATGTTAGCTTTTAGTGTGGAGTAATTCGTTTCCCGAAGGATGTTTGGAAACGCCCGCGCGTGCACATTGGTAGGCTTTGTTTTGCGCGATGATCGCCAATGGAGATGCCTTTGGCTTCTCCTTTGGCTTCTCCATTTTTGGTGAAACGGAGGTTCCGTTTGGCGGCCTGGCCTCCATTCGAAACCACCGATCGAGACCTAATTAAAAATATCTTCTCGGGTCCAAACGGCGGTTCTGATCGGCGGTTACGAAACCGCCGAACAAAGTCGCCGATGTTTCCTGATTCTCTCGGGAACCATTCGACGATTCCATTCGGCGGTCCCGACCGTTGATCGAAACCACCAATCATGCGATTTCAGGGGCAATTTTGTCTTTTCACTTGCCCTGTTCTTGATGTCTATAAATATCACACTTTCTCATTCTCTTCATAAGTTCTTTGACTCCTTAGAACCCTAAACTTAAAAGAGAGATACTTGAGAGAAAATCAAATCAAGAACTCACCTTTAACCACTCAAATCAAACCCTTTTTGCATCAAATTTCATATTGCATCTTCTATGTCTATATAGAGTGCATCCATGTATGGGTTTGCATCATCACAACTTGCTTGGTAAGATTTTGATTAACTTCATCTTATTTTAGTATTTTTACTACCAAGCCATCTCTTTTAAATTACTTGTATGTTTTAGATCATATGCTAAATACAAGAAAAGAGAATTAATTGTGATGAATTGATTGAGTGTTGTTTTGTGATAGCTTTGTATCTAGGATTGGTTATCCTTTACTTAGCTAAAGTTGTATGCCATGACATATAGCTATTTTCATATCTAGGATTGATTTTATTGTCATCATAAAATCCTAGGTAAGCATCTAGAGTACCCTAGCTCTATATTGCATATATGGATATCATTGCATATTCACTTAGGGTTGTGCATCTCTTTTGAGAGATTTAAGTCTTGTGTGATTGACCGGGATTAGGTCAGACACCGGGAATAGGTGGTCACATAAGCAATTGGACTAGAGCCACTTTTAAAGGCCCGCGTGGTAGAAGTGGGGGGTTATTGACCAGAGTGTTAGACGAGGTCTACATAGGTTGTAAACTCCATTTCAATTAGAGGATTTCAAGTTCCGAGTGTAGCGCACTAAACAGCCCGTGGTTTTTCCCAGTGGTTGGGTTTCCACGTAAAAATCAAGCGTTCTTTAATTTCCGCACTTATATGCTTGATTTTGTATATTGACTAGATTGAGGCATTTTTGTAAATTTGACTAATCGCGAAAATTGGGTAATAACGATTAAAATCTGTTCCCCCTACCCCCCCCCCCCCCCCCCCCCCCTCTAGATTAATATTGAACACACCTTGAGAACTTTCACATTAAACTGGGATTAGGTTGTAATCATTTGAATTAGTGGATTCGAGGTTCGTGTGTGGCGCACATATTAGCCCGTGGTTTTTCCCGTGAGGGTTTTCACGTAAATATCAAGTGTTATTTACATTCCGCACCATATTACACTTGTTTGTCTTTTTGACTAGTTAAGGGCATTTTCGTAAAATTGACATGTATGCAAAAATTGGGTAAAATCATTTAAAATCTATTCACCCCCCACCCCCCCCCCCCCCCCCCCCCCCCTCTAGATTAATATTGAACACACCGTAATTTGTTTCACTTAGAGTCCTTAACCACTTCGGTTCCCTCATGTGCAACCTCTAGGATGTCCCAAGACTCTTTAGCTATCCTAGTGTTTTGAATCAATTTATATTGATTCTCAACCATTGCAAATATGATGGCATGCATCACCTTCCTATTCCATTTCAATGCCTCAAACTCTTGCGCGTTCCATTGCGCCTTAGGCTTGAGCACATCCTCTCCTCCACCCGTAGGAGTCATAATCGATGATGTGTAGCCGTTTTCAACTGCCATCCATGCCCTATCATGGATTTGGTAAATGTACGACTCCATCTTGCCTTTCCAAGAGGCATAATTCAACCCAGTAAGAAGGGGAGGCCTTGTGCTAGAAGCACGTTCATTGCCACCACCATTTGCACTGTTTCCACTCATAGTGTTTATGAATGAATGAAATGAATGCAAATGTATGAATGATCAAAAATCACACAAAATGCAAAACACACCAAAACGAGCCAAGGATCACCTAAGTATATCTAGGAACCCGCTCTGATGCCAATTGAAACTAATAATGCCACGGTGTGTATAGAACTATCTAAAGAGGGGGTTGAATAGATTTTAACAATTATTACCACTTTTCACGATTAATCAATATTACGAAAATACCCCAAACTAGTCAAGACAATAAATCAAGTGTAATAAGTGCAGAATTATAAATGACACTTGATTTTTACGTGGAAACCCAAACTGGGAAAAACCACGGGCTTTTATGTACGCCACACACGAACCTCGAATTCATCAATTGCGATGGTGTTTACAACCTAATCCCGGTCTATAACCCACAACCACTACCCGCAGGCTTATAAAAGTGGACCTAGTCCAATTGCTTGTGGCCTAAGCAACCTTAGCCACAAGATTTAGTTCTCACTAAAGAGATTAAACAACCTAAGTGAATATGCAAAGATATCCAAATATGTATTTAGTGCTAGGTCACACTAAATACTTATCTAGGATAATAAGATGACAATTAAATCAATCATAGATATCAATTGCTAAATGACATATCATAAAGCATAGCTAACATAGATTAAGAAATCCTAAGTTTAGCTATCACAAAACAACTCTCAATCCAAACAATACAACAATCTCTATCTTGTATATAAGATTATAATCTAAGAACATACAAGTAATAAAATAGATGCCTTGATAAGTAAAACACTAAGATTAGATGAAATTAGTGAAGAACATACCAAAGCAAGTGTGTTGAGCAAGACCCATGCAAGCAAGCATCCTAGATATGCTATATGAAGTTTAATGCATATGAAAATGGTTTTGAGTATTTAAATGAGCAATCTTGATTGCCTTTACTCTCACAAATCTCTTTATAGACTTTAGGGTTCTTGTATTGAAAGAGTTAGTTTCAGAGAGATGAGAAAGTGATGTATTTATAGACATCAAAAACAGAGTATGTGAAAAGACAAGATTTCCCTTGAACCGCACAATCGGCGATTTCATTCGACGGTTTTGAAACCACTATTTCAACCGCTGAATTGATCCCTAGAGAACAGGGAAACATCGGCAGTTTCAATCGGTGATTTCATAACCGCCGATCACAACTACAGAAATAGATTTGAGAGATTAAATCGACCAGGTCTAATCGACGATTTCGAACGGAGGTCGAGGCCGTCGATCATAACCACAGAAATACTCCAAAACCTTCTAGACATAAACAACGGTTTCATTCGATGGTCAGGGCCGCCAATCAAACCGCTGTTTCACCACTTTTTGTGAAACCAAAGGAGAAGGCAAGGGTATTCTTCGAAGACGATCATCGCGCTAACCAAGCACACCAATGTGCATGCGCGGACATTTCCAAACAACATTCGGAAAACGAATTACTAGACACACTAACACACAACAAAGTACAAGTGTGAAAGGTGACATGTGAAGAGGATGCACACAAAAGTAAAGCATACATATGCAAACATTACAACTGTGTGTGTGCAACTAAATCTCTTTAATGAAACCTAAGCACTAGAGATATACATTTTGAGTGTTTATCATCTTGAGGACTTGAGAGGACCTTTGAGCTTGATCATCATGCACCTAAGCTACCCTTACAATACAAACCCTAGTTGTGGTTTGTCACTGAAATAAGCCAATCAAACTTTGAGGAACTTATAGTACACCATTTGTATAACATACACACACACACTTGGTAACGTATGCACATGCATGAGTTTCAAATTGACAAACATTGTGAAATTGCATGCTCTAGGACTATGTCTAGGAAACGGCATACATGTGTGAACTTGTGTTTATTTGATTTTGTTTTTATTGATTTTGGACTTAAACATAATCTATTATGTTTCCTTATTGAGTCCCAGTCATTTCGGTTACTCATTCTTTAGGTTTCGAGTTCAAACTAGGAAGCTATGCTACTTTACGTTCTCATTCATTGAGTTGTCTTCGTCATTGTATTCCGAGTCGAATTCTCAACCTTTTGTCAAATTTTCATAGTCATCCTTATGCGTGAAGGAGTCACAATTCTTAATCCAAAGATAGATTCAAAATCGGAGTTCGGAGGCCCAGATACGGTCGAATAACGCGAGAGGAGTGCGAAAGAAGCAAGCTTGGCCCACGGCCAAGCAAGGAGAGGCGCGTGAGGAGGCCGTGATTCTCACGAGCCAGAAGCCACTCTGCCCTGTGAGGCTCACGCACCCCTCACTGCTGGCTGAGGTGGCAACCTCCAATTGGGTACTTCTTTCCCTCTCTTCATTTCATTTAAATATCCTCATTCTCCCTCCCATTCATTTCAAGAAGAAAAATTAGAAAAACTCATGTGCAGAATTTTCTCTCAACTTTTTCTCACCTTCCAAACACCATAACTTTCTCATACGAAGTCAAAATTGAGTGATTCAAATTGTAAAATCTTTGAAATCAAGTCCTCTACCTTTTCTAATGGTCTTGTAGCTTTTTGATTGAGTTTTCTAGTGGATCTAACCACAAAACCGAACCAGCTCATGAATCATAAGTATTTGACTAATCTTTGTGTTTTCTTCTTTTATAACCTTCAATTACCTTAGGGTTTCTTCTTCTATATGTATGTGTATGTATGATGAATGATATTGAGAAAGATAGCTTCATAATCAAACCTAATCAAAGTCTAATTAGAGACATATGTGAACTAGTTTTCTAGGATTCTAGGTTTTTCACATGTTTAAGTGTTGTATTGTGAATAGTTTGATATCTAGGGTTATTTGTGATTTGATTGACGTATTTTATGATTAATAATCCTCACATGTGCTTAGATCCTTTTATTGAACAAATCTAGGATTAGCACTTGTGTTTGTGTATTTAGAGAGTAATAGGATTTAATTGACTATTCATTATATCATTGCTCTAAATCTTTGGCTAGAATATTCATTGAATACATTTTATGATTCTAGCATTTTTGTGTATGTTTATGACATCTTGAATATGTGCTTCATGTATATGATTTATTCAAGTGTTATGTGTGTGAATGAAACTAGGAGCTTTTGTGTTAGGTGTTTTTTACATGCTCTAGGTTTGATTCATGTTTTGGCATCTAAACTATATTACTTGTGTTCTCACATGTTTAGGTCTAGTTGTTCCATGGAATGTATTTATCATATGTTCTATGTTGAATTGATTGTTTGCATCATTTGCATTCATATGATCACACTAGGAAGTCCTTGTAAAAGGCATGAAGTCTTGACTAGGACAAGGTGTCCGGACAGTCAAGCAAGGAAATCTTAGTTCAGATAAGAGGTCCAGATAACCAAGGAAGAAGTCATGGCTAAGATCGGAAAGGTCTGGATAGATATGCATTTGAGGCTCTCTAAAGGCATAAGTACCTTGAGTTGGCTACATTATTGGTAGGCCCAGACGTTTGGTTAGACATAGACTCCAATAGAGAGTGTTGCATGGGATGTGCATTGGCTTTGAGGAATTTCTAATCTTCCAACGATGTTGGTTTGGTATGGACTCCAATATATGGTGGCTTCGCATCATTGAGGGATTTTGTATCTTCTAATAGAGATTGGGTAGACATAGACTCCAATAGGAAGTAGATCAAGGTTTGTCACTTTTGAGGAATTTTTAATCTATCATCCAATATATATAGTACCCAATGGTTGTAGTTCAACCTGTGGATATTTCCTCCTTGGAGGTTTTACCACGTTAAAAAATCTCATGTTTCAATTCTTTCTATCTCTCTATTTTATATTTGTATGTGTATGTTTTAATCTTGTAGTACAATCTTCACTTGTGATGCATTTGGAAACAAGATTTTGTAAAGTGTGATTTGTAAGCAAATTCATTTTGATCATAATTGTTAATATAATTCTTTTATTTATTGATTCTTTTGTATAGTTGTATTTTGATTAATACTTGTATCACATTGAACATTATTATTAATACAAGTATTATTTGTTCTTATGTTTTAATGTTATTCATCCTCTTGCAATTTGGTGTTATATAGACTATGCCTAAAATGATCACATGATTATCTTGTCTATATATGTTTGTTTGGTTTATGTGTTGTGTGTAAAGCTATCTTGAGGGACAAAAATGCGTTTGTTTTAAGGGATTGAAAAATGTGTAAAAACCTATTCACTCCCCCCATCTAGGTATGCTTTAAGCAATTTAACTACGTTTATATACTTTCAAAATTGATCTAAGTTTGCTATTAAAGGCCCGTTAGGTAGTAGTGGTGGTTTAGTGACCGTGTAGGGTTTGACATGGTCAACCTAAGTTGTAAACACCATTACAAATAGTGGATTCTAGGATCGTGTGTGGCGCACATACTAGCCCGTGGTTTTTCCTTGTTGAAGGTTTCCACGTAAAAATCAAGTATTATTTAATTTACGCATTTTACACTTGATTGTAGTTTTGACTAGTTTAGGGTTTTTATTGAATATTGACTAATCAAGAAAATTGGTAATTAACTTGATTAAAATATATTCACACCCACCCCCCCACCCCCCCCCCCTAAGTATAATTAGACACCATATTAGTTTCAACTGGCATCAGAGTGAGTTCTTAGACATATTTAGGAGATTCGTGATTTTTGGTGTGTTTTGCATTTTATGTGATTTTTGATTATTCATACACTTGCATTCATTCATTCATAAACACTATAAGTAGAAACGGTGGTGGAAACGAGGGTGCTTCAAGCACAAGGCCTCCATTGCTCACTAGGTTGAATTAGCCTCTTGGAAAGGCAAGATAGAGTCGTACCTTTGCCAAATCCATGATAGGGCTTGGATGGCGGTTGAAGATGGCTACACTCCACCAATGATGACTCCTACAGGTGGAGGAGAAGATGTACTCAAGCCTAAGGTGCAATGGAACACGCAAGAATTTGAAGCATCTAAGTGGAATAGAAAGGTGATGCACGCCATCCTATGTGCCATAGACGAGAATCAATACAAATTGATTCAAAACACTAGGATCGCTAAGGAGGCATGGGACATCCTAGAGATGGCACATGAGGGAATTGAAGTGATGAAGGACTCTAAGCTTCAAGTTCTCAAAACTCAATTCGAGATGCTCAAGATGGAGGAGAACGAGTGCTTCAACGACTTTGAGATCAAGTTGATGGACATATGTAAGGTTTATGATTTGTATTGGCTTGATTCCATTGCAAAATGCTCTATAATTGTATTAGTTATTGCTTAAGATGTTCTTGGAAGAAAAGAAGCTTAAAAGGTGAAGAAGCAATGTCTAGTGCAATAGTCGTCTTCAAGAGGTAAAAAGCGTCAAAGGTATATCTTGACTCCTATCCTCTTGCAAGGCATTAGCGCACACACAATTCATACATGTGTGTCCCTGCATCGTGGTTCAAACATTTGGTATAACACATTCACACACTTCATAGTATGCTCATGCATTGATCTTGTATTGACAAACATTGTAGAATTGCATGCTTTGTGACTATCTCTTTAATATGGCATGCTTGTGTGAATTTGTGTTTGTTTGTTTTCGTATTTTTGTATTTGGACTTGAATATGTTCTTATTTGATGCCTTATTGAGTTCCGGTCGTTTTGGTTACTCATTCATAAGGTTTCGAGTCCAAACGATGTCTCATTCTCATTTGTTGAGTTGACTTCATCGTCATTTTCCAAGATGATTTCTCAACCATTTTTCAAAGTTGTGTAGTCTTCGTCGTGCGTGAGGGAGTCACGGTTTGTAATCCGAAAATGGATTCGAAATCAGAGTTTGGATGCCCAAGATATGGCTGAAGAACCGGAGAGCACGTGAGAGAGGTCTGGGGCCGTGAGGCCACTTGGCCCACGCCGTGAGGGAGGCTATGGGCCCCACGGCCAGAGGGGCTCTCTACCCCCATGAGGCCCACACACCCCCCACAGGAGGGTGACATGGCAGGTGTTGATTGGCTCAAAAAATTCCTTCTCTCTCCTCCTTTTAAACTCCTATCCTTCCCTCCACACTTGTTGAAGATCTTAAAGAACACTTTGAATATTTCTGCAGATTTTCTTCAATTTTCGTTTTCTTATTTTGATCATAACTTTCTCATACGAACTCGAAATCAATCAATTCAAAAGCTAAAATTGTTGGTCTTGAGAAGAGCTACAAACCCAAAGCATTTCCAGAGAGAGCTGACTTAGTCATTGTTCCCAGAAGCCTGATCTTCATTACGAGCTCTAGGTTGTTTGTTCAACTTCTTCTTTTTCAATTTCATCTTTGATCATCTCTTGATTCTTACTATTTGATTGATGAAATTTGTTTAGAAGTATGTTAGATCATATGCTAGGGGTGTTTGATCATTTTTCAATTGATTTTTAGCTTTGTGATTTTTCTTGAACATATATGTGCTAAACTTGATTTTGTTTGAAATTGATTCTAGAAAATTTATATATGATATGTCTCATATTATTTTCTAGGTTTTATTTCATGATCTAAGAACTAGGTTTTTAGTGTGATATATTGAATATTCATACCTTTGTTCTTATTGATTTACATGTCTTGATTTCTAGATAATCTTGTGATTGTGTGTTGGAAGCATATTCTAGATTGTCATTGAACATGTACATTTTGCTTGATTGATCATCTAGCTTAATTTGTTTATGTTTGCATCACTTGCATCACTTAGATCATAGCCTTGCATTAGGTTGAAGTCTCTAGCAAAGTGAGTGAAGCTTTGTGGATAGAGCAAGGAAGTCTTGATTAGAGTCGGGAGGACTCGGATAATCAAGCAAGGAAAACTTGTCTAGGGTCGGGAGGATCCGGATAGGCAAGCAAGAAATCTTCCTAGAGACGTGAGCGTCTTGGATAGGAAGTTGCTTTCTAGAGGTGTAGGATACATCTCGGATAGGAAGTAGGCTTGGTGATTCACTAGCCCGAGGGTAGATTAGGAGTTGATAGCTTGAGCGGATATCATGAGTGATAGCTTGAGTGTGTAAGTTCTTTTTCACATAGTGGATTGCTTTGCCGGTGGTTGTGGTATCAACCCGTGGATGTTTCCTCTTTGAGGTTTTACCACGTAAAAACACTTGTGTTCATTTTTGTTTTTACTTTTCTTTATCTTCCATATCTTTCATTGATTGCATATCTTGTAAATTGATTAACTCTTGTATAAGTGAAATCAATTAATTTGTCAAAAATAATCAAGTGTGTATTTTCATTGATATATTCCGCATTATTTTTAAATTGGAAGAATTTGGAGCCTATACCTATTCACCCCCCCTCTAGGTATATTTCACTACTACTTAAGGGAAATTTCAACATAGTCAACCAAAGTCATCAACTTGGTGACCCTTATAAGGATAGAAGAATTAAGCGAAAAATTATGAGATCTCTCCTCAAAAGATTTGAGTCCAAGGTAACAGCTTTAGAGGAGAATAGTGGCTACAAGGATATGAAGCCGAGTGAGGTGATTGGGAGACTCCTAGCTTATGAGTCTAGGGCAGGTCCTACCTCCACACCTCCTAAAAAGCAAAAGGGAATTGCTTTGAAGGCCTCCAAAGTTGAGAATGAGGAAAATGATAACTCGGACAAAGACATGGCCTTGTTGTTAAGAAAGTTTAAGAAGTTTGTCAAGTTCGAGAAGAAGGGCTTTGGATCCAAATGCCAAGACTTGAAGAAAAAAGCTCCCTTTAAGAAGTTCGAGCCTAGGCAAGAGAAGAATGAAAGGAAGGGGATCTAATGCTATGAATGTGGTGGCATAGGACACATCGCTCCCGATTGTGGAAATTTGAAGAACAAGAAGAAGGGAAAGGTGATGGCCGCCACATGGAGTGGAAGTGATGACTTTGATGAGAGAGATGAATCTTCGGATGATGAAGATGAAGTAGCTAACTTCATAGACTATGCCTCCTCCCACAAGAGCAAAGGTACTAGTGAAGAAGAGGAAGAGAGTTAAGAGGAAAATGACTCAAGTGAAGATGACTCCTCATCTAACTCCACAAATGGAAATGTGGAGAAAATGGATGTTCATAACTATATAGCCAAGTTTGAAAGCTCAAGGTTGAAAAAAAAAAAATTAGGAGATTGAAGGAAGAAAATCTAGAGCTTTCAACGCAAGTTGACCACTTAAGTGAAGAAGTAGTGAGATCCATGAAGAATGAAGATAAGCTAAGGGATGAGTTAGACTTATCTAAGATGAGTGAAGAAGGGATGAAGAGGGAGCTTGAAGATACTAGAGAGTTGATAGCTAAGATGGCCTCTAGCACTAAAAAACTTGACCACATGTTAGATGTTGGAAAAAGGCCAAGTGACCAGAGGGATCTTGGGTTTGAAGATGAGAAGGAGCCCTCCACTCCAAGCAAAACCATATTTGTCAAGAGCATGAACATCAATGAGTCTCCTCCTCCTCAATTACCTAGAAAGAAAATCGACCTAGAAGAATGCTCAAGAAGTGCTCAAGTAAAAGTGGCACCAAGAAGTCCACCTCAAGCTCAACCTAGAAGAGCTCCTCAAGCTAACTTCCCTCAACCTAAAGTCTATCAAGGGAAGAGACCAATCATACAAGCTCAACTGAGGAAGCAACCAAGTCTTGGTCAATAACAAAGAGGGAGATATCCATTCCAGCAACCAAGACAACCACAAAGACATAAGAAGGCTCCAATGCATAAACAAGGTTATGGTATGATTCCTAACTTTATTCCTATATGTCATTTTTGTGATATTGATGGTCACATTAGACCAAATTGCTTTCATTATATTAAAATGCGTAGAAGTGAAAGCATGATTGGAAAGAAAAAAGTTAGAGCCAAGATGTATGTCCTTAGGAAAAATAGAGCTAATTTGCATGATACTAGGATATCTAGAGCCCATGTACCTATGGCCACTAGGAAAGAAAGTGTTTCTCCTAGGTGTATTAGAAGAGATGAATTCTTTTGTTATGTTGCTCAAATTGCCTTGAAGGCAAACTGTTCTAATTTTTGGTACTTAGATAGTGGGTGTTTTAGGCACATGACGGGAAACAAGAGTTTCTTCAAGACTCTTGTCATGGAGGAAGGGGGATTTATCACCTTTAGTGATGGGTTTAAAAAGAGAGTTGTAGGGAAAGGAACCATCTCCATTCCTGGTTTACCCTTTTTGTCCAATGCTTTATATGTGGATGGCTTGAAAGCCAATTTAATAAGCATTTCTCATCTTAGTGATGAAGGACTTTCCGTCTTGTATAGCAAGAATGATTGCTCAATCCTAAAGCTCGATGGACAAACCTTATTGAAAGGGAAGAGATCTAGTAACAATTATTATTGTCTTGAGGCTATAGTTGTCTCTTGTAATGTGTCCAAGGATGAGCAAATTGAGTTGTGGCATGAAAGACTTGGCCACATGAACTATCGAGATTTATGAATCTTAGATAAGTTCAATGTTGTGCGTGGCCTTCCCAAGCTTAGGAAGAAAGTCAATGGTGTTTGTGGACCTTTCCAACAAGGAAAACAAACCAAGAGCATGCACAAGAAAGGCATGTATCTCTCCACCAATGAGCCCCTAGAGCTTTTCCACATGGATCTTATGGGTCCTATGCAAAGCAAGAGTTTAGGTGGAAAGAGATACATTTTTGTTTATGTAGATGATTTCTCTAGGTACACATGGATATATTTCCTTAGAGAAAAATCTGAAACTTTTAATAAGTTTAAAAATGCTTTACACTAAAATTCAGAATGAAAAAGACTTTAACATTAAAAACATTAAACAGATTAGAAGTGACCATGGGAGGGAGTTTGAGAATACCTATTTTGAAAGCTATTACAATAGCTTAGGTATCTCTCATGAGTTTTTGACTCCTAGGACACCTCAATAAAATGGAGTTGTTGAGAGAAAAAATAGGGTCCTTCAAGAGATGGCCCGTGTCATGTTGCTTAGCAACAATGTCCCTAGGAACCTATCGGCCGAAGCCATTAACACGACTTGCTATATAGGAAATAAAGTCTTCCTAAGGCCCGATACTAGGCAAACCTCTTATGAGTTGTGGAGAGATAGAAAGCCAAATGTTAGCTAATTCCACTCATTTGGAAGCAAATGCTACATTTTAAATGACTGTGATCAACTTGGCAAGTTTGATGCTAAGAGTGATGAGTGTGTCTTTATTGGCTATGCCTTGAATAGCAGAGCCTATAGAGTTTTCAACTTGAAGACTCGAAGTGTCATGGAATCATCCAATGTTGTCATTGATGATAATCGGCTTAAGACTAGTAACTATGAGGAGGAGGTTGTTATAGTAGATGATTCTCCCTTGGAGAAGGTTGTGGAGACTCCAATTGATGGGAGGTCTAACCTTGATGAAGAGGACACACAACTTCTTGATAGAGTTCCTCTCTTGGACTCTAATGAACCCGCTCCATGGGTTAGAAGACTCCATGATAAAAATGATATCATTAGAGAAGTCAATGAGGGTGTTAGGATTAGGCGTCAAATAGCTAATCTAATTAGCTACAAATGTTACACCTTTCAAATAGAACCCAAAAAGGTTGATAAGGCCTTAAAGGATGAGTATTGGGTTCTTTCCATACAAGAAGAGCTAAACCAATTCGAAAGGAATGAGGTTTGGACTCTAGTTCCTAGGCCTTAAGGAACAAATGTAATAGGCACCAAACGGGTGTATAGGAATAAATCCGATGAGGATGGCAACATAGTGCGAAACAAGGCAAGGCTTGTTGCACACGGGTACTCTCAAATTGAGGGTATCGACTTTGATGAGACTTTTGCTCACATTGCCCGTTTAGAGTCCGTTAGGCTTCTCTTATCCATATCTTGTGTGCACAAGTTCAAATTGCACCAAATGGATGTAAAGAGTGCCTTTCTCATTGGCTTCTTGCAAGAGGAAGTGTTTGTTGAGCAA
The DNA here is from genome assembly GCA_030490815.1 of Acer saccharum. Classification (NCBI taxonomy): domain Eukaryota; kingdom Viridiplantae; phylum Streptophyta; class Magnoliopsida; order Sapindales; family Sapindaceae; genus Acer; species Acer saccharum. The sequence goes on from CM059871.1 coordinate 23,438,357, forward strand.
CCCAAGGGGTTTGTTGATGCACACCACCCCAACCATGTCTATCACCTAAAAAAGGCTTTATATGGGTTGAAACAAGCATTGAGGGCTTGGTATGAGCGCCTCACTCAATTCTTTGTTGACAATGACTACACAAGATGAACTTCCCTTAAGCAATATAGTGTAATATATACCTAGAGGGGGGGTGAATAGGTATATACCCAAATTCTTCCAATATACAAAAAATATGCGGAATAGAACAATTAAAAGTACACTTGATGAATCTTAACAATTGAATTGATTTAATCAACACATGTGAAAATCAATATACAAGTAATGCAATCAATACAAACATATGGAAGAAAAAGAAACATAAAAACGAAACTTGACACAAGTATTTTTACGTGGTAAAACCTCAAAGAGGAAACATCCACGGGTTGATACCACAACCACCGGCAAAGCAATCCACTATATGAAAAGGACTTACACACTCAAGCTATCAACATATGATATCCGCTCAAGTTATCACCTCCTAATCTACCCTCGGGCAAGTGAACTACCAAGCCTACTTCATATCCGAGATGTGTCCTACACCTCTAGAAAGCAACTTCCTATCCAAGACGCTCACGTCTCTAGGAAGATTTCTTGCTTGACTATCCGAGTCCTCCCGACTCTAATCAAGACTTCTTGCTTGGCTATCCGGAACACTTTCCTAGCCAAGACCTCTTGCCCAAGACAAAGCTTCACTCACTTTGCAAGAGACTTCAACCTTTCACAAGGCAATGATCTAAGTGATGCAAATGATGCAAACACAAGCAAATAGAGCAAGTAGACCAAACACACTCTATGAAGAATTAGATTTGCACAAATCAAGCTCACAAGCAAATGTAGCTAATTCTTATGAACATGTGATTAGAGATCTAGATTAGACATTCAAAATCATTCATAAAAATATCTAGAAACCTAAACATGTCAATCAAAGCTAGAGTAACAAGTTTTCAATAGAAATCACAAAACTAGCTTTGAAATCAAGTGAACAAGTTAACACTTGAAATCCACAACATATTCAATCCAAACAAGAACTAGATTTAAATGTTAGATAGAAAAATCAAAAATCCTAGTTCATGAACATGTGACAAAAACCTAGAAATCAACAATCAAGCTCAAGAACAAAAAGTATTTCTAGAATCAATGTCAAGATAGGTCAAGTTTAGCAATATACGTTCAATAGAAATCAAATGGCTAAAACTCAACAATCAATAGATCAACCACCCCTAGAATATGATCTAACAACATTCTAAAACACATATCATCTATCAATTAGGAAGATTAAAAGAGATGATCAAAAGATGAAGTGAGAAGAAGAAGTTTCACATACAAAAGTTGAGTCACGTACTGAAATCAGATCACTGGAAACAATTACGAACTCAACTGGCTCTAAAAATGCTTGGGGTTTGTAGCTCTCTTCAAGACCAACAATTTTGGTTTTTGAATCACTCAATTCGGAGTTGAAATGAGAGAGATATGATCAAAATAAGAAATCAAAAATTGTAAAGAATTTTGCACGGAATTTCGAATATAAATGGAGGGAAAAGAGATGGAGAAGAGAGAGGATGACGTGAGCCAATCAGAGGCTGCCATGTCAGCACCCCGTGTGGGGTGCATGGGCCACATGGGACTAGAGGGGTGTTCTAGCCGTGGGTCCCACGGGCTCCACACGTGGTGGGCAATGCATGGCCTTTGGCCATGCTTGCCTCTCGCGCACTCCCTCACGTTCTTCAGCCGTATCTTGGGCATCCAAACTCTGATTTCGAATCTATTTTCAGATTACGAACTGTGACTCCCTCATCCACGACTATGACTACAAAAATTTGAAAAATAGTTGAGAAATCATCTCGAAAAATGACGATGAAGTCAACTCAACGAATGAGAACGCAAAGTAGCCTAGATAAGTCGTTTGGACTCGAAACCTTATGAATGAGTAACCAAAACAACCGGAACTCAAAAAGGAATCAAATAAGAACATATTCAAGTCCAAAATACAAAACACACAAACAAATAAACACAAATTCACACAAGCATGCCATATCAAAGAGATAGTCACAAAGCATGCAATTCTACAATGTTTGTCTATAAGAGACCAATGCATGTGCATACTTAAATGTGCGTAAATGTGTTATACCAAATGTTTGAACTACGATGTAGGGACACACATGTATGAATTGTGTGTGTGTGCTCTTATGCCTTGCAAGAGGAAGAAGAATCTAGATACCTTAGCATCCGAGTACGCGATGTTCCTCTTGAAGACGATATTTGCAAGATACGTTGCTTTTAACCTTTGAAGCTTCTTCTCTCTAAGAAACACCTAAGCAACTAATCAATACAAATAAAGAGAGTTTTGCAATGGAATCAAGCCAACAAAGATCTAGGATCTTACACAAGAGGTAATGTTGACAAGATGTTATTCATTAAGAAAAACAATGATGAGCTTTTCATAGCTCAAATATATGTTGATGATATTGTGTTTGGCTCCATCAACAACACCAAAGTCCAACAATTTGTTGATGTTATGTCTCAAGAATTTGAGATGAGTCTTGTTGGTGAGCTAAGTTACTTCCTAGGTTTGCAAATTAAGCAATTGAATGATGAGATTTTGATAACCCAAGCTGAATATGCAAAGAACCTAGTGAAGAAGTTTGGTCTTGAAAATGCTAAACATTGTGATACACCCATAAGTACCACTTTCAAGCTAAGCAAGGATGCTAGTGAAAAAAGTGTGGAGCAAACTCTATATCGGGGCATGATTGGTAGCTTGCTTTATTTGACCGCAAGTAGACCCGATATATCTTTTAGTGTGGGTGTGTATGTGCTAGGTACCAAGCGGATCATAAGGAGTCCTGTCTCTCTTCCGTTAAGAGAATCATTCGCTATGTGAATGGGACATCCAACTATGGGATTTGGTACTCTTCTAACACTAATGCTAGTTTAGTTGGCTTTAGTGATGCGGATTGGGCAGGAAATTGCGATGATAGGAAGAGCACATCGGGCGGTTGCTTCTTTCTAGGGAACAACTTGGTGTCATGGTTTTACAATAAGCAAAACTGTTAGGTTTATAGTTTGTGTTGGCATAAATTCCATATCAAAATGTGTTTCTCTTGTAATGTTTAGTGGTTCATATATTGAAGATTTAAGAAGACGAAGAATGTCTAAACCACAATTCTTGCAAGAAGCAGGCATTAAAGAGATATGTGCATCATTGATCATCAAAGGTAATATAAGACCTCATATCTCTTACAAGGCTAGGCACACACACACACATGGCATCCTTGTGTGTTCCTTCATGGTTAAACATCATTGATATAACACATTCACATACTTGATAATATATGCTCATGCATTTATACTATCTTGACAAACTTTGCTTATTGCATGTTCTAGGACTATGTCTAGGAAATAGCATATGTGTGTGTATTTGTGTTTGTATGTTTTTGTATTTTTGTATTTGGACTTGAATATGTTCTATTTTGATTCCTTATTGAGTTCCGGTCATTTTGGTTACTCATTCATAAGGTTTCGAGTCCAAACGATGTAGCTACGCTACTTTTCGTTCTCATTCGTTGAGTTGACTTCATCGTCGTTTTCCGAGAAGATTTCTCAACCATTTTTTAAAGTTGTGTAGTCATCATCGTGCGTAAGAGAGTTACAGTTCGTAATCCAAAAATGGATTCGAAATCGGAGTTCGGATGCCCAAGATAAGGCTGAAGAACCGAGGGAGCGCGCGAGAGAAGTGGGTGGCCGTGAGGCCACTTGGCCCACGCCGTGAGGGAGGCCGTGGGCCCCACGGCCAGAGGGGCTCTCTGCCCCTGTGAGACCCATGCGCCCCCCATGGCCTGGGGTGATGTGGCCTCATGTGATTGGCCCGGAAATCTTCTTCTCTCTCCTCCTTTAAATTCCCTCCTCTCTCTCTATTTGATTTTGAAGAAGAAAAATTGCAAAGTTTCCCGTCAATTTTCTCCTCTCAATTTTCTCATCTTCCAAACATCATATCTCCCTCATCCGGAGTCGGATTTGAGTGATTCGAATTGGAGAACGTTTGTAATTGAGTCCTCTATCATTTCCAAGTGGTTTGGTGGCTGTTTGATTGAGTTTTCTAGTGGTTCCACACAGAAATCCGAACCAACTCTTAAATCAAAGGTATTGGACTTATCTTTGTGATTTCTTTCTTTTTAACCTTCAATTTGCTTGGGGTTTCTTCTTCTATATGTATGTTTATGTTTGGTAAAAGCTATTGAGAAAGATAGCTTCATAATCATTCTAATTGAAAGTCAATTTATAGACAAATGTGGACTAGTTTCTATGATTCTAGGTTTTTCACATGTTTGTGAGTTGTATTGTGATTAGAATGGCATCTTAGGTTGTTTGTAACTTGATTGAATCAATTTTGTGATAAATGACCTTGAGATTTGATTTGATCCTTTGATTGATGAAATCTAGGATTATTGAATTTGTTTGTGTTTTAGAGCAATCTAAGATTTGATTGATTTATATCTTGAATCCTTGCTCTATATTTTTGGCTAGAATATTGATTTATTAAATCTCATATATCTAGCATTTTATTGTATGTTGATTGCATCTTGAACTCGTACTTCATGAATATATTTTGATTCAAGTGTTGTATGTGTGAATGAGACTTTGAGCTTATGTGTTTTATGTTACACATAATTTAGGTTTTATTCTTGTATTTTGCATCTTGACTTTATTACTTGTGATATCACATGTTTAGGTCTATTTGTACCATAGAATGTATTGATCACATGTTCTATGTTGATTTGATTGTTTGCATCATTTACATTCACATGATCACACTAGGAAGTCCTTGTAAAAGGCATGAAGTCTTGGTTAGAGTCGGGATGACTCGGATAGCCAAGCAAGAAGACTTGCCTAGAGTCGGGATGACTCGGATAGGTAAGCAAGAAGTCATGGCTAGAGTTGGGAGGACTCGGATAGTCATGCATGGGAGGCTCCCTAGAGGCAAGAGTGCCTTGGATAGGGAGTTGGCTATTATATTGGAAGGCCTAGGCGTATGGTTAGACATAGACTCCTAAAGAGAGGGGTACACGGGAGGTGTATGCACTCTTGAGGAATTTCTAATCTTCCATCGATGTTGGTTTTGTGTGTTGTCCAATATATGGTGGTTTCGCATCATTGAGGGATCTCATACTTTCCAATAGGGTTGGATAGACTTAGACTCCACTAGGTTGGGTGAGCTAAAGATTGGTCACTTTATGGATTCTCTATTTTTATCATCCAATATATATATTACCCTAATGGTTGTATTTCAACCCGTGGATGTTTCCTCCTTGGAGGTTTTACCACGTTAAAAAATCTCTTGTGTTAAATCTTCCTATCTCTATCTTTCATATTTTATTTGTATATGTTATTATCTTGTTTCATATTACTCACTTGTGAAGTATAGTGAAGCAAGTATTTGTAAAGTGTGATTTGTGGATTCATTCTTTTGATCATTTTTGTATCTATGATTCTTTTGTATATTGTAATTTTTTGTATAGTGATATTTGATCACTCTTGTAACTCATTGAATATCTTTTGAATACAAGCTTTCTTTGTTGTTATGTTTATTTGTTATTATACCTCACATAACTAGATGATATACTTAGACCTTGTTCTCATGATTGTGTTCTCATATTGTCTATGTATGTCTTTCTTGGTTTATTTTGTTGTGTGTAAGGCTACCTTGAGGGACAAACAAAAGTTTGTTCAAGGGTTTGAAAAAAGGTGTAAAAACCTATTCACCCCCCCCCCCCCCCCCCCCCCTTTAGGTATGCCTTAAGCAATTTAACTACGTTTGTATACTTTCAATTGGTATCAGAGCGAGTCGTCGGACGGCACTCGACGAGATACGGTTTATACTTACGTGTGGATTGCTTAGGTTTTTGCAAGTATGGTTTTCCAAGATGATGTGATGACCGAAGGGGCTTCGAATTCTAGGCCTCCTCTTCTCAAGGGTCACAACTACGGGTTTTGGAAATTGAGGATGAAGGCTTACATTCGATCTATCGATGAGAGAGCTTGGATGACCGTTGAAGAAGGTTACCTTGCTCCCAACAAAATTGAGAATGGAGTGACCGTTTCCAAGCCTAGGAGTGAGTGGTCTACTAATGAGTTTGAGTTAGCAAAATGACATCATCAGGCGGTGAATGCTATTTTCGGAGGTGTTGATAGTAGGCAATTTTCCTACATTCAAAACCTAGAAACCGCAAAGGAGGCATGGCTCCAAGTCACCAATGAGGGGACTAAAGTGGTGAAGAAGTCTCGTCTTCAATTGCTCACTTCCCAATTTGAGGTTTTGCAAATGGGTGAGGAAGACAAGTTTGTTGACTTCCAAGATAAGTTACTAGACATCGCCAACCAATGCCAAGCACTTGGTACTCCTATCTCCGGTGAGAGGCTAAATTGGAAGATTCTTAGATCACTTCCAAAGAGGTTCAAAGCCAAGGTTACCGCTATTGAAGAGAGCAAAGACGTTGACGTCATGAGCTTAGATGAGTTGCTAGGATCTCTTCAAACTTTTGAGGCGTGCATGAAACCGAAGGCTAAGAACAAGGGTTTAGCTCTCAAGGTTGTCAAGGAAGCTAGTAGTAACAATGATGATGAGGAGATGGCGTTATTGGTTAGGAAGTTTAGGAAGTTCATGAGGAAAGATGCCAAGCCAAGTGGCAAGTACTCAAAGGACAAGGAAGTCAAGAAGTCCTTTACTCCACCTCATGAGAGGAGTGGCCATGCTAAAAGCAATAGGAAGGTTCAATGCTTCAAGTGTAAGAAGTTTGGACATTATGCTTCGGATTGTCCTAGTGGTGATTCTAAGAAGGACAAGAAGGGAAAGGCTATGGCGGCTACATGGAGTGAAGATGATGACTCTAGTGATGAGGAGAGCTCAAGTGATGAGTTTTCTAGTGAAGAAAAGCTTGTGAGCAATATATTGCCGAATATATTGCCGTTAGGAGTGGATGCACACAACTCCTTTTTGTTTTGTTTTAGGCTTGAATCAAAGAATTTTTTTTTTTATGATTCATTTCAACACTTCTTTGATTTTACTAACAAAAACATATACTCCTCATGGCGGCTTTCACTCATCACAATGGCGTAGCCCTTTCCTACATTGGGTGGTTGCACAACCAAGGTGTTTAGCCCTTTCCATGAGGGTGCTCGTTGATTACTATGTAGTGCCGAAGCAAAATGGATACATACCATAGGTCATCTATCATGTACTTAGCAATAAACTTCTAGATGCATCCATTATCTACACATATTCAACCACAAAAACTCAAAAACTAAAACATATAAGAGAAGTATTAGTGCACTTTTCAAAAATAAGATTGTCAAGCTCAAGTGCATGATCTAGAAACAATAAAAGATACTTGTTAAAGATCATTACTTCTCAAGTGAGTAGCTTTTAAAGACAATGATATTCAATTAAAGTTTTGCTCATCAAGCCACTCACAATCACACAAAGACATCAATAAACACAAATCATGCCAATGGACATTCTAAGAGATTTAAACCTCTCTTTGTCCAAGGGCTTAGTGAACAAGTCCGCAAGTTGATTTTTAGTAGGCAAATGCTCTAAAGTAACAATAGAATGTTCAACTAGATCTCTAATGAAATGATACCTAATGTCTATGTGCTTTGTGCGGGAGTGTTGAACCAGATTTTTAGAGATGTTAATGGCACTTAAGTTATCACAATAAAGTGTCATTTTTCCTTGTTCTATCTCATAATCCTTAAGGATTTGTTTCATCTAAAGTAATTGTGTGCAAGCACTTCCGGCCGCAATGTATTCGGCTTCGGAAGAGGAAAGGGAAACCGAATTTTGTTTCTTACTTGACCAAGAAACCAAGTTATTACCAACATAAAAGCAACCGCCCGATGTGCTTTTACGGTCATTTATGTTTCCCGCCCAATCCGCATCACAATAGCCTACAAGGATATCATTGGTATCAAATGAATAGAATAGACCAAGACTATGAGTTCCTTTGATGTATCTAATGATCCTCTTGACGGCTTTTAAGTGAGATTCATTGGGATTTGCTTGAAATCTAGCACACAAGCCTACACTAAAGCAAATATCGGGTCTACTAGCCGTTAGGTAAAGTAGATTACCTATCATGCTTCTATAAAGGTTTTGGTCAACACTTTTCCCTTTTTCATCTTTGTCAAGTTTTAAAGTGGTGCTCATGGGAGTTTCAAAATCTTTTCCATTTTCTAGGCCAAATCTCTTAACTAGATTTTTAGCATATTTAGATTGGTTCAACTGAAATACAGCATCGCGTCATTTCTATCACATTAGATAAAGCATCTGCAAATACTAGTTCCATTGCATTGTTTTTTGAAAAAAAATATCCCGCAACATGGGGGTTATTTCTTCCATCAACGATGTGCATGTCATATCATCAATTTAGTTGTACAGTCTAGTATGAAGGTAGTAAGCGATCGTATAGATCGCATCAGAGATGCCCTTGCTTGACTCTACAGTTCTAATCCAAGATTGAATGAATTCGGTAGATATTGTACAACCTTCGGTCTACGACCCCGAAGATTCCTAACAAATATGCCGGTAAGGTGGAACTCTACTTACTTAATGCTGCCAAATTGTTTGGAATATGAATCACCTATTTCAGGTTTTTATAACATGAAAATGTCCAAACTTGGCCGTCCAACACTAACACCAAATGATTGGCATGTGGCAAAGATCTTTATTCAACTTTTAAAGGTTTTTTACGATTCCACTGTAACTCTTTCCGGGGTCTATTACCCCACATCTTCCCTGATAATCCATCATATTGTGGAGATGTCTGAATTGTTAAACAATTATAAGGAAGATGAAATCTTAGGCCCTGCAATTGTTGCCATGGAAACCAAGTTTGAAAAATACTGGTATGAAATTCCTTTCCTTTATGCTTTAGGTGTTATAATAGATCCTAGGGTTAAATTATCTGGTTTAGAAACATTGCTAGATTATCTTCGTGAAAATTTGAGCGTAGATTATTCTGCACAAGTTACTGACATTCGAACCAAGTTGTTTGATGTTTTTAGTACTTATGAGCGCAGGTATGGCGGCGTTGACGTGCAACTGAAACAAATTATAGCACGGTGTGTATAAAACTATCTAGAGGGGGGGTGAATAGATTTTGAACTTATTACCCAATTTTTCGTGTGAAGTCAATATTACAAAATTACCCCTAACTAGATAAAGCAATAAATCAAGTATAAAATGCGGAATTTAAATAACACTTTATTTTTACGTGGAAACCCTCACGGGAAAAACCACGGGCTAGTAAGTAAGCCACACTCAAACCTCGAATCCACTAAATGTGTAAAACGATTACAACCTAATCCCGAAAGTAATCACACACCTACCTAATCCCGGTATAAGTGAACCTAATCCAATTTGCTTGCGATCTAAGCAACCTAATCCCGGAAGCTACACACAAGACTTACTTTCTCAATGAAGAGAATAACACCCTAAGTGAATATATGAATATCCAAATGCAACATAGAGCAAGGGAAACCCTATATGCTTATCTAAGATGATGAATATGCAATTAGAACAATCCTAAATATTAAAACTAAATGACATGTCAAATAGTTTAGCTAATCAAGATTAAGCACAAAACCTAATTAGCTATCACAATACAACTTTTCAAACATACAACACATTAATCTCAGTCTTGTATCAAAAGATATATGAAAATCATACAAGTAATAAATTGAGATTGCTTGTTAAGAAAAACACAAAAAATATGTAAGATATTAGTGAAAAGCTTACCAAGCAAAGTATGATGAAGAATCCATGCAAAGAGACATCTAGATGATCAAAGATGATGCTAGATGATGATTGATGATCATGAAAAAGTGTTTGAGTAATTAAAAATGAGTTCATTGAATTTTTCTTGTCTTTGAAAAATATCCTAAATATGAAATTTGAATATGAACTCTCTTAATTGACCTAAAGTCAAAGTGGCATATATATAGGGTGTCAAGATGAAGTGTGGTCATTTTGATAAGTGACACCACTATTTTGCCTTGGGCGCTGTACATAGAGCGCCTCTGTACAGTGCCCTAACTCTGTTCTCTCGAGAAAACAGAGTGGCGCTAGCGCCTGTACAACGCTTTGTACAGCGCCTGACAGCGACCGAATTAAATCGATCAGGTTTGTACAGCGCTCGATGGGCACTATTCGTACAGCGCTTCTGTAGAGCGCTTTTGAGAGCGCCCATTGCAAAAATGTAATCCTAAGTCTAAGCATGACAAGGCAATTGGATATGCAAGATGCAATCAACATAACATGCAAGAAAAGATGTTAATGAACATTAATGCACAAAAATAAGACACACAACATACAAGGATTAAACATATGCATGAGTTGTGAGTGTGTGCAACTATCTCTTCAAGACAAGTAAGCACATAGAAATTTACCTTCGGTGCTTATCAAGACGAGGTCTTCAAATAGCAATGAGCAATAATACCAACACTTAAGCTACCCTTACAAAGAATCCCCAACATGTGGTTTGTCCACAAAATGAGCCAATCAACAAATGGGAACCTTACAATCTCCCACTTTGGCTATTTCGTGACAAAACCACCACTCACATTAATTCCTCACAAAAAAAATAAAAACTACGGGACTACAATGATTATCTACATTATAAATAGATAAGAAAATAAAACTTCAAGTCTTCAATCTCTTGTAGAATAATCAATCCCTGAAAATAGAGTTTCTAAACTTTCCAAAACAAGTAAGAGTGAGATTAATCAAGTGAGAACAAAAAACAAGCATTTGCATATCAAAAGATTAGGCACAACATTATGCAATGTATGTGTATGCAATGCTCCCCCTTAACAGGTTACTCCCCCTAAATGAATATTCTCCCCAACAAGCACAATTGCTACTACAATTTGCAACTCCCCTTACCATATCCTACTCCCCCTTTTTGTCATGATATAGGCAAAGGAGTAGTCCCCAACCAGGTCACTCATAGCAACGAGAGATAGTAGCATGCAAGATATTTGCATAATCAATATAAGTCACTTTATGCATCTCAATTAATTGGAGAGAAACAAGGAGATTTATTTGAAGAAAATGTGTGAATCAAACATGCTTTGCACACAAGACATATAGCATTCAAGTCCAAAATACAATGGTATTTGGCAAAGCAAATGACAAAGCTTTCTAAAAAGAATTCAAACCAATTTCACCAATGTCATGAGAAAAGTAAGGATATAGAGATTTTATTGATTTCAATTTAAGAGCAACTATATCCAACTTTATAAGCGAAACATGGCATGAGCGACTTTGCACCCTATTTGATTTTTCCGGATAAGATATCCATATGATAGTAGCCATGTTCAACCAATAAAGAAAGAGAGACATTTGGAATATAAATTCCTTTGAACGGATACAAGATCCTTTATTCATTTTGAGTCTCATAAGCTTTCACACAAGTTTTGCATTTTAAGAATATGCAATCATCAATTCATGCTTTTCATGTGAGCATGTTATATGAATTTCATGCTTTTTCATTTGGCATTAGCATGTTATAAAAGAAACATCATGTCATGGAGATAACTATAGGTAATTCAAATCATACTTCCCATGTACATCTCCTAGTCCAAAAATGCATATTTGAACATAAATATGACATGGATTGTAAACAAGCAAGGTTCACACTTATTGAAATGAAAACATATATACATATGTGCAACCAAGCTTACTTAAGCAATTAAAAGAAGAGGCATAAGATATTTCAAATTTTTACAAGTGACAAGAATACAAAATAGCTCTCTTTGCTTGAGTTCCCCATATGGGGTCAATTACAAAAACTCATCACTCCACAAGACATATCCCAATAGATCTACTTAGTGTTTTAAATCGAGTAGCATCTAAGGGTTTAGTAAATAGGTCCGCAAGTTGATCATTAGTACCTACATGTTCAAGTACTATGCATTTATTTTCAACAAGCTCTCTAATGAAATGATGGCGGATGTCAATATGCTTAGTTCTAGAATGTTGTACCGGATTCTTGGAAATATTAATGGCACTCATGTTATCACAAAAGAGAGTGAGTGTACCTTGGTTGAATCCGTAGTCTACTAGCATTTGCTTCATCCATAAGAGTTGTGTGCATCCACTCCCCGTGGCTATGTACTCGGCCTCGGCCGTGGACAAGGAAATCGAATTTTGCTTCTTGCAAAACCAAGACACCAAGTTATTGCCTAGAAAAAAGCAACCGCCCGATGTGCTCTTCCTATCATCGTAATTTCCTACCTAATCTGCATCACTAAAGCCTACAAGACTAGCATTAGTGTCAAAAGAGTACCAAATCCCATAGTTGGATGTCCCATTCACATAGCGAATAATTCTCTTTACGGAAGAGAGATGGGACTCCTTAGGATCCGCTTGGTACCTAGCACACACACCCACACTAAAGGAGATATCGGGCCTACTTACGGTCAAATAAAGCAAGCTTCCTGTCATGCCACGATATAACATTTGTTCCACACTTTTACCACTAGCATCCTTGCTTAGCTTCAAAGTGGTACTCATGGGTGTATCACAATATTTAGCATTTTCAAGACCAAACTTCTTCACTAGGTTTTTAGCATATTTGGCTTGGGTTATGAAAATCCCATCATCTAATTGCCTAATTTGCAAACCTAGGAAGTAACTAAGCTCACCAACAAGACTCATCTCAAATTCATAAGACATGACATCAACAAATTGTTGGACCTTGGTGTTGTTGGTAGAGCCAAATACTATGTCATCAACATATATTTGAGCTATGAAAAGCTCATCATTGTCTTTCTTGATGAATAGCGTATTGTCAACACTACCCCTTGTGTAGTTATTGTCAACAAGAAATTGAGTGAGACGCTCATACCAAGCCCTTGGTGCTTGTTTCAACCCATATAGAGCCTTCTTGAGGCGATAGATATGGTTGGGGTGGTGTGCATCCACAAACCCCTTGGGTTATTCAACAAACACTTCCTCTTGCAAGAAGCCATTGAGGAAGGCACTCTTGACGTCCATTTGGTGCAATTTGAACTTGTGCACACAAGAAATGGACAAGAGAAGCCTAATGGACTCTAAACGGACAACGGGAGCAAAAGTCTCCTCAAAGTCGATACCCTCAATTTGAGAGTACCCTTGTGCTACAAGCCTAGCCTTGTTCCGCACTATGTTGCCATTCTCATCAGATTTGTTCCTATAAATCCACTTAGTTCCTATCACATGTGAGCTTTTAGGCATAGGAACTAGAGTCCAAACCTCATTCCTTTCAAATTGGTTTAGCTCTTCTTGCATGGCAAGAACCTAAAATTCATCATTCAAGGCTTTATCAACCTTTTTGGGTTCAATTTGAGAAGTGTAGCATGTAAAGCTAATGAGATTAGCTATGTGAAGCCTAGTCCTAACACCCTCATTCACATCTCCAATAACATCCTCTTTGTTATGGAGTCTTCTAACCCATGGAGCGGGTTCATTAGAGTCCAAGAGAGGGACTCTAGTAATAGGTTGTGTGACCTCATTATTGTCATTAGACGTCCCAACATTGGAGAGTCACCACAACCCTCTCCAAAGGAGAGTCATCCTCTAAAACTTCCTCCTCCTCATGGTCATTAGACTTGAGCCTTGTATCATCAATGACAACATTCGATGATTCCATGACGGTTCGAGTCTTCAAGTTGAAAACTCTATAGGCTCTACTATTCAAGGCATAGCCAATAAAGATACCCTCATCACTCTTAGCATCAAACTTGCCAAGTTGATCACGGTCATTTAAAATGTAGCATTTGCTTCCAAATGTGTGGAAGTAGCTAACATTTGGCTTCCTACCCTTCCATAACTCATAAGAGGTGTTTCTAGATCCGGGCCTTAGGAAAACACGATTCCCTATATAGCAAGCCGTATTGACGGCTTCGGCCTATAGGTTCCTAAGGACATTGTTGCTAAGCAACATCACTCGGGCCATCTCTTGAAGGACCCTATTCTTCCTCTCAACAACTTCATTTTGTTGAGGTGTCCTAGGAGCCGAGAACTCATGGGAGATGCCTAAGCTATTGCAATAGCTTTCAAAAGAGGCATTCTCAAATTCCCTCCCATGGTCACTTCTAATCCGTTTAATGCTTTTAATGTTAGAATTCATTTCATTTTGTATTTTAGTACAAAGCATTTTAAACTTATCAAAAGTTTCGGATTTTTCTCTAAGAAAATATGTCCATGTAAATCTAAAGAAATCACCAACACAAACAAAAATGTATCTCTTTCCACCTAAACTCTCGGTTTGCATAGGACCCATGAGATCCATGTGGAGAAGCTCTAGGGGCTCCTTAGTGGAGAGATACTTACCCTTTTTGTGCATGTTTTTTGTTTGTTTTCCTTGTTGGCAAGGTCCACAAATACTATTGGCTTTCTTCCCAAGCTTAGGGAGGCCACGCACACAATTGAACTTTCCAAGGGTTCTTAATTCCCTAAAGTTCATGTGACCAAGTCTTTCATGCCACAACTCTATTTGCTCATCCATGGACACATTGTTTGAGACTATTCTAGCTTCAAGACAATAGCAATTGTCGCTAGATCTCATACCTTTCAACAAGGTTTGTCCATCGGGCTTTAGGATCGAGCAATCACTTTTACTAAACAATACATAATATCCTTCATCACTTAGATGTGAAATGCTTACTAAATTGGCTTTCAAGCCATCAACAAATAAAGCATCGGATAAAGAGGGTAATCCGGGAACAGAAATGGTTCATTTCCCTACAACTTTCTTTCTGGATCCATCACCAAAAGTGACATATCCTCATTCCTCCATAACAAGAGTCTCGAAGAAACTCTTGTTTCCCGTCATGTGCCTAGAGCACCCACTATCTAAGTACCAAAAATTAGAAGAATTTGCCTTCAAGGCTATTTGAGCAACATGGCAAACATTTTCATTCTTTCTAATCCACCTAGAAATAATCTTAGCTTTCTTAGTGGTCTTTGGTACATGGGCTCTAGATGTTCTAGGATCATGCATAACAATATCATCATTCCTAGGAACATGCATCATGGCTCTTTTCTTTTTCTTCTTAATCATGCTTCTAGTTTTGCACATTTTAATATATCAAAAGCAATGTGGTCTAATATGACCATCAAATCCACAAAAGTGACATATAGGAGTAAAATAAGGAATCATACCTTGTCCTTGTCTTTGTGGATGAATGGGTTCAATCCATCTTCGTTGTTGAACCGGTCTAGATTGCTTTCTAGCTTGAGGTTGCATGGTTGGTCTCTTTCCTTTGTGAGCCAATTGTAGAGGAATGTTGGCTTGAGGGACCCTAGAGGGTTGAGCTTGAGGTTGCCTTCTTGGCCCCATCTTCACTTGTGCATTTGAACATTGTCCTAGTTCTAACTTCTTCCTAGGAATTTGCACAAATGAAGTTTCTTCGTTCCTCAAACTCTTGACAAACACGGTCTTGTTAGAGGTTGAGATCTTCTTGCTATCTTCATACCCAAGACCCCTCTTGTCACATGGACTCTTTCCAACACCAAGCATATGGTCAAGCTTCTTGGTGCTAGAATCCATCCTAGTCATAGACTCTCTTACTTCTTCAAGCTCCCTCTTTAGACTTTCTTCATTCCTCCTAGATAAGACTAACTCCTCTCTTAGCTTATCTTCCATCTTCTTGAATTTTTCCACTTGTTCACTTAAGTGGTCATTATGAGATAAAAGCTCAAAATTTTCTTCTCTCAACATCTTGATCTTTCTTGTGCTCTTGATTGCTAAATCATTAAACTCGGCATGGTATTTAGCAAGCACCTTTTTCTCCACAAATCCATTTATGGAGTTAGAAGAGGAATCACTTTCTTCCCCACTTGAGTCATTTACCTCTTGACTCATTTCCTCTCTTTCACTAGCACTTTTGCTTTTATGGGAGGAGGCAAAAGCTAGGAGATTAGCCATGAGCTCTTCATCATCCGAAGACTCATCTCTCTCAATGGAGTCATCACTACTTCCACTCCAAGTGGCGGCCATCACTTTTCCTTTTTTCTTCTCAATGTGATTTGCACATTCGGGGGCAAAGTGACCTATGCCACCACACTCGAAGCATCGGACCCCTTTCCTTTTGGTCTTCTCTTTCCTAGGCTCAAACTTGTTGTAGGAACCCTTTTTCTTGAAGTTTTGACCTTTGGAACCAAAGTCTTTTTTCCCGAACTTCATGACCCTCTTGAATCTCTTCACAAATAATGCAAGGTCTTCGTCCGAGTCATTCTTCTTTGCCTCCTTTTCATCCTTGGAGGTTTTCAAAGCAATTCCTTTTTGCTTTTTAGAAGGTGTGGAGATAGGACCCTTCCTAGACTCATAAGCTAGAAGTCTCCCAATCACCTCACTCGGCTTTATATCCTTATATCCACTATTTTCTTCTAAAGCCGTCACTTTTGATTCAAACCTATCGGGGAGAGATCTCATAATCTTTTGCTTGATTCTCCTATCCGAATATGGATCACCAAGTTGATGACTTTGGTTGACTATGTCCATCAACTTGATCTCGAAGCCGTTGAAGCACTCATTCTCCTCCATCTTAAGCATCTCGAATTAAGTTTGGAGGACTTGAAGCTTAGAGTCCTTCACCACTTCGGTTCCCTCATGTGCAATCTCTAGGATGTCCCATGCCTCATTAGCTATCCTAGTATTTTGAATTAATTTATATTGATTTTCGTCCATTGCACATAGGATGGCATGCATCGCCTTCCTATTTCACTTTGAAGCCTCAAACTCTTGCGCGTTCCATTGCGCCTTAGGCTTCAATACTTCTTCTCCTCCACCACCGGGAGTCATCTTGGGTAGATCATATCCGTCTTCCACCGCCATCCATGCACGGTCGTGAATTTGACATATGTAGGATTCCATCTTCCCTTTCCATTGGGAATAGTTCAATCCGGTAAGAAGTGGAGGCCTTGTGCTAGAAGCACCTTCGTTGCCACCACCATTTCCACCGTTTCCACTCATAGTGTTTATGAATGAATAAAATGAATGCAAATGTATGAATGATCAAAAATCACACAAAATGCAAAACACACCAAAATAAGCAAGGATCACCTATGTATATCTAGGAACTCGCTCTGATACCAATTGAAACAAATTATAGCACGGTGTGTATAAAACTATCTAGAGGGGGGGTGAATAGATTTTAAACTTATTACCCAATTTTTCGTGTAAAGTCAATATTACGAAATTACCCCTAACTAGATAAAGCAATAAATCAAGTATAAAATGCGGAATTTAAATAACACTTGATTTTTACATGGAAACCCTCACGGGAAAAACCACGGGCTAGTAAGTAAATCACACTCGAACCTCGAATCCACTAAATGTGTAAAACGATTACAACCTAATCCCGAAAGTAATCACACACCTACCTAATCCCGGTATAAGTGAACTTAGTCCAATTTGCTTGCGATCTAAACAACCTAATCCCGGAAGCTACACACAAGACTTACTTTCTCAATGAAGAGAATAACACCCTAAGTGAATATATGAATATCCAAATGCAACATAGAGCAAGGGAAACCCTATATGCTTATCTAAGATGATGAATATGCAATTAGAACAATCCTAGATATTAACACTAAATGACATGTCAAATAGTTTAGCTAATCAAGATTAAGCACAAAACCTAATTAGCTATCACAATACAACTTCTCAAACATACAACACACTAATCTCAATCTTGTATCAAAAGATATATGAAAATCATACAAGTAATAAATTGAGATTGCTTGTTAAGAAAAACAAAAATATATAAGATATTAGTGAAAAGCTTACCAAGCAAAGTATGATGAAGAATCCATGCAAAGAGACATCTAGATGATCAAAGATGATGCTAGATGATGATTGATGATCATGAAAAAGTGTTTGAGTAATTAAAAATGAGTTCTTGGAATTTTTCTTGTCTTTGAAAAATATCCTAAGTATGAAATCTGAATATGAACTCTCCTAATTGACCTAAAGTCAAAGTGGCATATATATAGGGTGTCAAGATGAAGTGTGGTTGTTTTGATAAGTGACACCACTATTTTGCCTTAGGCGCTGTACGTAGAGTGCCTCTGTACAGCGCCCCAACTCTGTTCTCTCGGGAAAACAGAGTGGCGCTGTACATACAGTGCTTTGTATAGTGCTTTGTACAACGCCTATACAGCGACCGAATTAAATCGATCAGGTCTGTACAGCGCTCGATGGGCACTATTCGTACAGCGCTTCTGTAGAGCGCTTTTGAGAGCGCCCATTGCAAAAATGCAATCCTAAGTCTAAGCATGACAAGGCAATTGGATATGCAAGATGCAATCAACATAACATGCAAGAAGAGATGTTAATGAACATTAATGCACAAAAATAAGACACACAACATACAAGGATTAAACATATGCATGAGTTGTGAGTGTGTGCAACTATCTCTTCAAGACAAGTAAGCACATAGAAATTTACCTTCGGTGCTTATCAAGACGAGGTCTTCAAAGGGCAATGAGCAATAATACCAACACTTAAGCTACCCTTACAAAGAATCCCCAACATGTGGTTTGTCCACGAAATGAGCCAATCAACAATGGGAACCTTACAGCAACCATCAATAGAACCAGACACACTCCCGAATCAGACAAGTTGGAACATTTTAAAAAGCCAAAAAAAAGTAGGCTCATCAAGTTCTTCTTCTTCACGAGCTGAATCAGCTGGTGCAACTTCCGGTGCCGAACTGACAAGCTACCTTAAAGCTCAATTTGACTCACGAGAGAAGGGATTTGAACTGTTGGTATGGTGGAAGACCTACGGCTATTATAAATATCCGATCTTGTCACACCTAGCACGGGACGTACTGGTTATCCTTGTCTCCACTGTTTCCTCAAAACAGGTATTCAACACGACTGGAAGAATTGTTGAAGAAAGAAGAAATTCTTTGACTCCAGAGATGGTGGAGGTATTGGCATACGTTCGAGATTGGGAGCGTGCGAAAAAGAGGTTGCAAAATGAAACGGTAGACGAACAACTTATTCAAAATTTCAATAATTTATATGTCGAGGAGAGTTCCAGTAGTAACCAAATCTAGGACTTCTAGCTTATACATGTACCGATGTACGTTAACTTGTAATACGATTGCACTCTTTTTCCCTTACCAAGTTTTTATCCCATTGGGTTTTTCTTGGTAAGGTTTTTAATGAGGCAATCATGTAAATATGTAATACTGAGACTCCAAAAGAAATAAATAATTCTTCTTTTCATATTTTCATAATTTCATCTATTTTTATTTTCTTTAATATTTTAGCTTTATAATTATTTATTCTTTGAATTATTTTTTTAAATAAAATAATAAATCGTTCTATTTTCTACATTTTTTTTATCACACTCAAATAATAAATAAGATAGACAAATTACAATTAAAAATGTTTAAACAATATAACAATATTATAAATTTATAATGTAAGTATGTAACAAAACAAAGTAACAAACTAACAAATAACAATTAACAAACTAACAATTTAATTAAGATATTTAAATTTTAAAAAAAAAATTGAGGGAACGCCGGCCTACCAGGGCAGACCGGCCTGCCAAGCCGGCGGGCCGGCCGCCATACATTATTTTTATTTTATTTTATTTTTTTACCGTTTGAAGCCATTTTTTATTGTTTTTATTTTTTTTTGAAAAATTTGACCGTTGCTGACGTTAGCAAATGGTCAAAATTTTCAAAACTTACTAAAAATTACAATTTACCCCCTCATCTCTTCTATTTTATATTTTTACCCACATTTCAAATTTCTCTATAAATACCCCCACCCATTCCAAATTTCCAATCCACAATTTCCATACACTTTCTCTCAATCTCTATTCTCTCATACTCTCATTCTCTCCATTCTCCAAGAGTCCAAGTCTCCATTCTCCATTCTCCAACTCTCCAATCTCCATTACTCTCTCTAATCTCTATTCTCTAATAGTCTAATATTATTCTCTAATCTCTCCACCAAAGCTCAAAGGTATCTTTTTCCTTTAAATGTTATTAATTAATTTTATGTTTTATAAAATTTATCATTTTATGAATTTAGGTCTAATAATTAATTTTAATATTTGTATATTTTAATTTATACTTAGTATATTTTGTTTAGTTAGTAAATTGATGATTTTATGTTTAGTAATTAATTTTAATATTGTCATGCTTAGTATATTTATGATTTTAATTATGATTTTTTGCTTAGCCATTTTAATGACTAATGAGTTAATATTTGTATTGTAGGAAATGGATCATAATCATCCTCAATTTTTGAACGATATTATCATGGAGGAAAATTATTTTGACCTTTCCGGGCCGACGGAAACGGCAGCGGGGCCTTCTGGTTTCGGCACAACACCGACATCACGTCCTCCCAAACCTAAAAAGTACACATCAAAAGTATGGGAGTGTTTTGACAAAAAAGAAATACCAAACCCATACGGTAGGGTCACAACAAAATATCGTTGTAAGTTTTGTAAACTCTCATATGATGCCTATCCAGAGTCAGGAACCGGTCATTTGAAAAGGCATATGGCCAAATGCATGGCTCGACACGGAGAGCCAAACACTATAACCCGGACATAACTACAACGGAACCGAGACGACCAGACGGGTCAGTTACGACTCCGCGTATGCTAGAGAATAGAGATTGCACTCTTTTTCCCTTGTCAAATTTTTTATCCCACTGGGTTTTTCTTGATAAGGTTTTTAATGAGATAATCATGAATCATGTAAAAGTGAAAATCCGAAATAAATAAATCATTTTTCATTTCATATTTTCATGTATTTTTTATTTACTTTCATATTTTATCTTTATTTATTCTTTGAATTATTTTATTAAATAAAATAATAAATTTATCTTCTTTTTTTCATTACACTAAAATAATAAATAAGATAGACAATTTAAACAATATTATAATATTTATAAAAAAAAATTATAAAAAAAAAAAAAAGTTGCAGCCTGCGTGCCGGCCCGGCCCGGCCCGGCACATAATGTCCGGCCCGTGCCACCGGCACGTGCCGGGCTCCTCATTTTACAAAATGGACCCGCCCGGCCCGTCACACAAAAAAGGGTGTGCCGTGCCAAGCCGAGAACGGGCTTTTTCAACCCGACACAAATGGGCCGTGCCAGCCCACTTTTACACCACTAGTAGCAGGTGTATGTGGGCTAGACTAAATAATACTACATGAGCTGGATTAATTTATACACCAAATTAAATAATCCGGCCAAAAAAAATACCAAACACTGTACTGTACTAATTTAGTACTGTCCAGTTCACTTATCCTATCCAATGCTATGTACCGAACAGACCCTTAATTATCTATCCATCTCAAATAAGTTTCCATAAGGTAATTAATGAACCGATAATAATAACCATAGCTAATAATGTTTAACAATCAATCACAAATTGAATTTCAATTTAAATTTAAACTTAAATTAACTTCCATGAAATTCAGATTAGGTTATCCATCGATATTCCCAAGCTTCTTAGAATTTCATCGTAAGTTAGAATCTTGCACCTGTCTAAAATATTCTATAAAGATTCATAAAATTATTTGTTGTAGCTTTGCAATTCGAATTTGGATCTTGTGTTGATAGGAATTTTTAACCGATAACTGAGCCACATTCACTACAAAAAAAATGACATTCTAAGACGAATCCATTTCGTCTCCAAATCAAGTTTTTTTGTCACAGAAAGTCTTTCGCTACCAAATTAAGTTGGTCGCGCGGTGGTAGCTAAATCCCCGTCCCAGAATAGCTACTGCGACCAATTACAAAATTCATCTCCAAATGTTGATAATGCACGACCAATTATTTGGTAGCAAATTCCCAAAAAATTTGTCTTAGATATCAAGTCATACAACAATTAGGGATGAAATTTGCCTACCAAATATATCGTCTCCAATAAACTGTGGACTAAACCCATATTAACGCAAATGTGAGGGACTAAAATCAAAATAACCCTAATATTTAAATAAAAAATGTCATTATTTAATATTTAATTAAATAACATTTTTTATATTTATACACCGCTGGACCGCCGCCAAAGACTAGCTGCCGCCACTGTCGCCGCTAGAGACCCACCGCCGCCGCTAACCTCCATTGACAGCCACCACTGCCGTTGACCGCCGCCGTTGACCTCCTTTGACTGCCACTGTTGCCGTTGACCGCTGTAGACTGCCGCCGTTGACCACCACCATAACCGGAGATCCGCCGCCATTGACCTCCTTTGACCACCACTGCTGCCTTTTACCGCTATTGACCGCCATGTACCGCCACCACCACCGCCACCGGAGATCCGCCATCATTGACCTCCTTTGACCGCCACCGCCACTGTTGACCGTTGACCGCCGTTGCAATCGAAGATCCGCCGCCGTTGACCTCTACTACCGCCGTTGACCGCTGCTGCCGGACCTGCCCCACTCCTGAAAATAATGACAATTAATTATCATTAATGGGAATTGAATTTGAGACCTCAAGTTAAAAATTACAAGTCTTTACCACTTGACTACAATATAGAATGTGATAATAATTGAACAATATTTATATATAAGCTATATGAGTTGTTGGAAATAAAAAAGAAAACCTTGTTAGATAAATTTAAATTTATTCAATTAATCAAAATTCTAATTTCTACGACAGATATATATTAAAAAATATTTATTGAAACTTTTTATAAAATTATATTTTTTAAAACATATATAATCGAGTTATTGGTTAATACTTTATGGTCACGTTTGATTACATGGTGGAACGGTAATCAGAATAGTAATGGGAATGAGAATGGAAAGGAAAGGAAAACCTTTTTTTTTTTTTTTTTTTTTTTTTTGTTGGAACTTTAGAATTAGTCTCTGAATTAGTATTATTTTGTTTGGTTAACAACGAAATGGAATGAAGTTAACTGTATTTTGACCAAAATACCCCTAATTATAAAATATTCATAAAAATATGAGAATATTATAATGTTGCCTTGAGTTATGAGAATATTATAATGTTGTGACTGCAAAATTAAATAGAAAATATTAATGTATATACAAGTACAAAAACCATATAATATTTACATAAATAGATAAATTCAGAAAATACATTTATCACATAAAAGCTAATTTCTTTTACTTTTAATTTGTCACATGTCTATAAGCATATTCTAATTTCAATTTTTTTCACTAATCGGTTATTTCAATCATTCTGATAAAAATATATTAATATTCATAGCCAAATCATTTTACAACTAAATAGCAATATAACACTTGATTACAAACAACAATATAAACAAAAATATTATGGAAAACATTCAAACCATTGTTCATCACATGTTTTCTTACTTAAATTACACAAAATTAAAGCTCGACAACTCCACTGGAGCCATGAAAAGAATGAAAAGAATTACTCATCAAGCTTAATTTTAAAAAGTAAATGTACAAAACAAAAACTAAATGCATAAAACTAAAATAATCATAATTTAGAGTTGGAGCCTTGAATAAATCAATAAGTCATAAATAAAGCAAAAAAAAACATAGTAAATAACATTTTTTTTAAAATATAGTAAATTACGTCGGAATTGAGCGGCTAATGTCGAAAGTTGCGTTGGATTGGTGAGGGCAAAGATGATGGATGTGGGATTTGGGTGGGAAAAAATGAGTGAAAAGTTGAGAAATGAGTTGGGAATGAAATTAGGGATTTTGTATTTAAAAGAAATTAGGGATTTAGTATAAAAGTTGAGAAATGAGAGAAGTTTGGCCTTAAATTTGGGTACACAAACTTATTGATTTTTTTATTATATGAAATTGATGAAGTTATTGAATTTGTGTTTATATTTGTGGTAACTTTTCATTTGAAACCGATGAATTTATAAGTATTGGCTATTAAATAATTATTTTTAAATATATATATTTAACCAATTAATTAATAATTTGATAAATCTATGGAGAGCATCATTTGGAGACCAAAATGAGTTGGTCACAAAATGTCATCTTCAGAGACGAATTATATCATCTCCGAATGTCCATCCAAATAAAACCAAAATCTATATATGAGAGCATCATTTGGAGACCAAAATGAGTTGGTTGCAAAATAACATCTTCAGAGACGAATTATGTCGTCTTCGAATGTCCATCCAAATTAAGAAAGAAAAACCAAAATCTAAATAACTAATTTAACTATTTAATTAATAATTTGGTAAATCTATACAAAAGTTTGGCCTTAAATTTTGGTAGATAAACTTATTGATTTTTTTTATTTTTTTTTTAAATTGATGAAATTATTGAATTTGTGTTGACTTCTCATTTGAAACGAATGAATTTATAAGCCTTGGCCATTAATTTATTTATATATATATATATATATATATATGGTAAATTTATACAGAAGTTTGGCCTTAAATTTGGGTACATAAACTAGCTTATTGAAATTTTTTTATATGAAATTGATGACGTTATTGAATTTGTGTTTATATTTGTGGTAACTTTTCATTTGAAATCGATGAATTTATAAGTATTGGCTATTAAATAATTATTTTTAAATATTTATATATTTAACCAATTAATTAATAATTTGATAAATCTAGGGAGAGCATCATTTGGAGACCAAAATGAGTTGGTCGC
The DNA here is from genome assembly GCA_030490815.1 of Acer saccharum. NCBI lineage: Eukaryota > Viridiplantae > Streptophyta > Magnoliopsida > Sapindales > Sapindaceae > Acer > Acer saccharum. The sequence continues at coordinate 23,463,035 of CM059871.1, forward strand.
AAAATGTCATCTTCAGAGATGAATTATGTCGTCTCCGAATATCCATCCAAATAAAACCAAAATCTATTTTGGTCGCAAAATGGCATCTTCAAAGACAAATTATGTCGTCTCCGAATGTCCATCCAAATTAAGAAAGAAAAACCAAAATCTAAATAACTAATTTAACTATTTAATTAATAATTTGGTAAATCTATACAGAAGTTTGGCCTTAAATTTTGGTAGATAAACTTATTGATTTTTATTTTTTTTTTGAAATTGATGAAATTATTGAATTTGTGTTGACTTCTCATTTGAAACGGATGAATTTATAAGCCTTGGCCATTAATTAATTTTAAAAAGTATATATATATGTATGGTAAATTTATAGAGAAGTTTGGCCTTAAATTTGGGTACATAAACTTATTGAAATTTTTTTATATGAAATTGATGACGTTATTGAATTTGTGTTTATATTTGTGGTAACTTTTCATTTGAAACCGATGAATTTATAAGTACAGGCTATTAAATAATTATTTTTAAATATATATATATATATATATTTAACTAATTAATTAATAATTTGATAAATCTATGGAGAGCATCATTTGGAGACCAAAATGAGTTGGTCGCAAAATGTCATCTTCAGCGACGAATTATGTCGTCTCCGAATGTCTATCCAAATAAAACCAAAATCTATATATGAAGAGCATCATTTGGAGACCAAAATGAGTTGGTCGCAAAATGTCATCTTCAGAGACGAATTATGTCGTCTCTGAATGTCCATCCAAATAAAACCAAAATCTATGGAGAGCATCCTTTGGAGACCAAAATGAGTTGCTCGCAAATGTCATCTTCAGAGACGAATAATGTCGTTTCCGAATGTCCATCCGAATAAAACCAACATCTATGGAGAGCATCATTTGGAGACCAAAATAGTTCGTCGCAAAATGTCATCTTAGGAGACCAAATATCAATTCATTGCTGAAAGCTTCATTCTGAGACCAAATTTCAATTCGTCTCCAAAAATATGGTAGCTAATACCCAAATTTCTTGTAGTGATTGAACAATGATCACCTAATAACCATATTTAAAAGGAGTAAATACATGAGACCCTTGAAGTTTGATATAAAGATATTTGGAGAGTAATTAGTTTGTATTTGTCAACTCAAACCTTTTGTTGCATGTCAACAATGGATTTGACATAGTCGTAGGAGGCCAATCCTCCTTCGGCCTGGAGGAGGTGTCTCCTCCTCGCTTGCCTCCTCCAAGAAGAAACACACCTCCAATTGTGACCTTGTCGGAGGAGGATGTTGCTCCTTCTCTGGTCTTGATCTTTGACGGTACCACCAGCACAGTGGCCACCATTTCCGATCGGTAGATAAATATATTTTTTTTAATTTAATTTAATTTAATTAAAAAACAATTATATTTATATTAGTTAACAGTAAAATTTGTTATAAATCCATTAATCCAACTTTGGAAATCATAGTAAAAAAGGACCTCATCACGAGACCACCTCGGTCCACAAGGTAGATCAAAAGGTGCCTATAGATCAAAAGGTGCCTATGTGGATATTAATTAAACCTCGAACTTAAGGTTAAGGAAAGTTGATCCACTTGATTCTTGTTCTCCTATGTGGTCTCAATGGTCTCAAGCAAATCCTAGCAATTGCGAAGAATGTCGAGGTCTAATTGTAGTGCTACGACCAAGCAAATTGAGGTCCAACTAAAGTCAAACACTGTGGCAGAATCGATTGAAAGAGTCCAACGCAGTTACGGTGTATGTAGGAGGCAAGACTCTACCCACCTCTTTGAAGTTTGACTTGGTCTGCATCCTAACCACCATCAAACTCATGGCTTGCACCCATCTAGAAAAAGACATCTGGCATGAGATGATGATAAGTTTGAATTTGGGTAAGAAGAACCGAGAAGAATAGAAGAAAACAAGGAGGAAGTTTAGTTGAATAATTCCATATCTTTATTTCAAAAGTTCCAGACTACATGTATAGTCGAAGAACGTTACAAACTAACAACCAATTAACAACAATGTCAAATATTCTGGAAACCCACTAAGCACACAATCATCACTAAATTATTGATCGGAACCACAAAAGTTCCCACTAACTCCTAACTAACTTGACTAAATCAATCTGGCTAAGTCCCTTGCATGGGTTGCATGTCCAGGTGCACATATCAGATGAGCATGTATTCAAATTACCAAGAACAGTCGTTATAAGACAGTGGTCGAATATCGCACAATGCAAAGTTAGTGGCCACGCACAGTGAAGGCAAGATCATGTCGTCACATTTCCGCCAGAAGCAAGGAAAGTGCTCGTGATGATAAGAGGTGGCCGGGAATATGGAGACCCTACAACCCGAGTGAGGATTTATAAAAGGATGAGAGGAAAAATGTACAAGATAGGTTCATATAGGGAGTAGACTCTAAATTCTTCACTAATCATTCAGTAAACTAATTCGTGGTGGTTTCCCTATGAAACTCTTGCATTCCAAACTCCGATTTCTAACTTAAGCGTCGAAGAGTAACCACCAATCCTTACAGGCATTGCCCTAACCTGGTTCTTATTGTGCAGGTCGAACAAAAAGACCTTGATTCATACCTAGATACTTCACCCCGGGTGTTCTCTAGTCCACCTCGAGTTGATTTTCACCAAAGGCCGCCTTGCAATTATTGTTGACGGGAAATTTGATGTCAACAATATTAAATTTATATTTTTAAATTTGTAGTTTTTAGTATTATCATTATTAAATATAGGGCCAATGTTGTCTTTTATTAAAATAGTGAGGATATATTTGACATTTCTTAATCAATAAGTTATCTTCCCCAATAATCAATTTCCAATAGCAATATGCAACGAACTTCTCAAAAACAGGAAATAGAAGTAGTGAATTATGAAAGAGTCAAGTTAAATCAATTTAAATCTGTAACTTCAACATTTCAACCATACATGTCTTTTAATCCAATGGTTGAGATTTGAATGTATTTATAACTCTTGGATTAAGAGCATATTGGTGGTTAAAATGTTAATTGTCTTAAATTTAAGTTGTTTTAACCTAACCTATTATAAAATAAGCTGATTTTGAGAAATCCACTACTACAAAAATGTTAAAAGACATCAGTTTTTAGGTAACCGATTTAAAAAAAACTTTTAGACATTGGTTCATAAAAAACTAATGTCTTAAATATTGCGGTTTAAAAAGACAAATGGCTTTTGGGGAAACCGATATTAAAAATAAATAAATAAATAAATAATAAATAAAAAAAAAATAAAAATGTTTAGACATTAGTTCATATAAAACTGATGTATTAAATATTACAGTTTGAAAAAACAACAGTCTTTGGGCAAACCGATATGGATTTATTTTACAATAATATATCGGTTTCCCTTAAAACTGATATCTTAAATATTGTGGTTTGAAAAGACAACAGTTTTTGGACAACCCGATATGGATTTATTTTATAATAAGATATCGATTTCCCTTAAAACTGATCTCTTAAATAAATTAAAAATTATTATTTTTTTGGATAAGTAAAATTTTAAATTTAATAAATTTACTTTTAAATCATTTATTTTTAAAAAATTAAAAAAATATATAAAAAAAATTTATTTATTTTGCACCCTCTTGTTTCATACTAAGAGACACGTTAATAATTCAATTACTTATAAAATTAGGAATCCGAGTTTTACATTTGTTCATTAAATTGCAAGATACATGTAGAGAAGTATCTCCCCTATAGTGAGAGTTGTATTTCAAATCATGCTTATTACAATTTATGTCACTAGTCTCCTATAGAGTATAGACCCATAACTCGACTATATATGTTTTAAAAAATATAATTTTATTAAATATTTCAATAAATATTTTTAATATATGTCTGTAGTAGAAATTAGAATTTTAATTACTTGGGTAAATTTAAATTTATGAAACAAGTTTTTTTTTTTTTCTAACAACTCATGTAGGTTATATATAAATATTGTGCAATTGTTAACAAATCAAATCTTATAGTCAAGTGGTAAAGGCTTACTACTTTAACTTAAGGTTTCAAGTTTAATTTCTCATAATGAAAATTAATTGTCACTATTATCAGAGGTGGGGCGGGACGGTGGCGAACGGTGGAGTAGTCGAATAGCGGCGGCCGGATGGTGTGATTAATTTAAAATCATTTACATTAGTTAAAAACCGATGTCGTTAATGCGTTTTTTTATACATCACTCAAATCTATATCGGTTACAAAATTTTGAAAAGCCGATGTCTTCCATATAAAATAACCGATGTCTTTGAACTTTTTTATAGTAGTGATCGATCAAATATATATATTTTGTTTTCTCCAAGCTTATAAAATAAAGCCGTGACAATCTCAAACGCACCCTAAAAAAAGGCATAAAAAGTTCATACTTAATAACTTAAGACTTAAGAGGTATCCATCAAAAATAAAAAATAAAAAAAAACGTTAGGATTTATAATTACCGACAATGGATTACGTGTTAGGCCCCAATTGGCGGTGTTAATGTCAGACGGGTCACCCTTGATGGTTATTTACGTACCCGACCCACCAATTAACATGGGCTATCCAAACTACAAACAATAGCATCCAAAATTAGTTGAAAGTTTGTTAGAAATTAGTTAATAAGACAATAATAATATCTGACTGTGTCTTTCCTAGACCTAGTGCCTTGTAAAAATTGTAATGGAGTTTCTAGATGCTTTCCTAGACCTAGTGTCTTCTAGAAGGTGAACAAGGTATGGAGTATGGACAAGGCCACAAGTATCACCCTGTAAGGCAGTAACTGTATAGACTCCAAACAAGAAAACTACTTGGCCTCAATACAATCCTCTCCTCACGCTTGTCTCTTTGTCCTCCTCTCTCCCTTCATAGATTTTAACTAAACTCTTTTATTTATTTTGTTATTTGCATGTGCCGCGACTAAGTCCATACGCAAGTCTTTTAATTAATTATTATTTAAAACAAACAAAAGTACAAATTTTTAATCAGCATTTAAAAAATATTAAAATTTATAAATGTATAAATATGCTCATTTACATATCATATCTTCTCATAATCTCATTCTAGGAAGCATATATAGTTTTAATTTTTATTTTATATACATATATAATTTATATATATAAAATGATGATGAATCTCTTATTTTAACATAAAGTAAAAACCTTTATAAAATATATCGATTTTAATGAATTTTGATTTGAAATTTTTTGTGGATGGTAAGTTCAATGAAATCTATGTATATGCAAAATTTGAAAATTTTTTTAAAGAACTACAACTATTTTTTTTTTTTCCGATTTTGTTGAATATCAAGCATCGAAAAACTAGGAAAAATGAAAAACATAGTTGTAATTCTTGAAAAAAATTCATATTTTGCATACTAGTAGACTTCATTGAATTTATCATCCACAAAAAACTTTAGATCAAAATTCATTAAAATCGATGGATTTCATCAAGGGCTTTAATTACTTTGTGAACTTCATTTAGGAAGCAATATTTATTTTTATTCAAGAAGAAGAAAAATACTTTCCTTACTAAAGAGATGGCGAGAATGACTCCAAACTCCAAGCACACAGATAAAGAAATCAAGAAAAAAAAATATGGCAGTTATGGCTCTTGTCATTCATGGAGAAAACAAAAATTAATTAAATAGGGAGAATCTTAAAATTGCCAAATCTTGGAGTTCATCAAAGTTTCAAAAATTTAATGGCAAATGGATTGAGAGATTGGATGAGCAGTTGAAAAAAAAAAAAAAAAAGCAATTCGTTGGTGATCGTAATAAAATAGGGCATTCAAAAATTTAGTGAAAATGAAATTGTTTGACTGGCCAAAAATCCCTAATTCTGATTCCCGACCAATAAACTATTTCACTTGTCTAGCTAAGATTGATAAAATCATGAAATAAATCTTGTCCATTGATCTCTTTAATTGCCACATGTCAATAAATGCTTCAAAACTTAGAAAAAGCTTAGGTTATAAAATAATCCAAATCCATATATATATATATATATATATATATGAGAGTGATCTTTTCCTAAAGATCCCTTATTTATAAAATAAGAACATTAATTATTCCATCGATTTTAATAAATTTTAATCTTTATTTTTTATGTGGATATATAACAAGTTTAATGAAATCTACTAATAAACAAAATTTGAAAACATTTTACACCTATAATCTCCATTTTTCTTATTTTTCACCAAATTTTTACTTCATATTCAACGAATTCAGGAAAAATAGTTTTAGTATTTGAAAACTTTTCAAATTTTGTTTACAAATAGATTTCATTGAATTTATTATACACAAAATTTATTAAAATTAATGGATTTCATCATCGTTCGAAAAAAAATCTTTTTATTTTTATTTTTATTTAGACAAAATAAAAGAACTTTTATGAAGCTCTTTATGTACATATAAATGAATCCTTTTAGACCCATTCTTGTTTATATAGAAAGCTTTATCAAAATATAGCCTATATTGAGTATATCCTTTCTTTCACTTCCTCTCTCTCTCTCCGTCTCTACAAAAAAAAAAATGATAGAAAATAAGTCTGTTTTACACGACCCAAAAGAAGAAGAAGAAGCTCTGTCTCTGTGTGACCTTCCACTCGACGAATTCGACGAAATGACGAACAACAAGCACACTAGTAGTAGTAGAATGAATACAGCAACGACAAGAAGATCATCATCGGAGCCAGCCGAGCTGTTCTCGTTCCTGAGCTCCTCCGAGAACATCATGTGCCCAGCCGAAGACATGATCTTCTGCGGAAGACTCATATCGTCTTCACAATCTGTCAAAACTCTCTCCACAGATGACCAAAAACCACATCCCCCACGACGATCCGAGTCACTCTCTGAGTTACAATCCACCTCAACAACTCGTTCCAACACTACCAAGACTAGTAAAAGCAATATCTTGACAAGTAGCCGTTCTCTTGATTACCAAAAACTACGTCGTTTCTCCAGCTCTAAAAACTCCCCCGATTCGGACATGGACCGGAACCCGTCTCTCAGGAGATCCGATAAACTCAAGGCGGTGAAGCCGCGGTGGTATTTCTTCATGTTTGGGATGGTCAAGTTCCCGCCGGAGATGGATCTCCAGGACATCAAGAGCCGCCAGTTCCGCCGGAACTCTTCTTCCGTGTTGTTCCCCCCGTCGGAATCTGACGGGAATTTTCCGGGTCACCGGGGCTCCGGAAAGAGCTCTTGGAAGTTGCTTAAAGCGTTAAGCTGCAAGGACCACGCTAGTATCGCTGTTACGACGTCGTTTTACGTGCCACAAGTGTGATGTGGCAGATTTTCACGTGCCGATCGCATGCATAGTTTTTCTCGTTTGGACGGAATTGCCACCTGACGGGTTTTGTTTGACGATGGACTGCACGGTAGGGGCATGCTAGTCAATGGGGAACATATTGACTTTACGTAGAAGGAAAGATATTGTACAGCTGCGGAACAAGGCATGATGATGCACACTCACTCAGAATTTGGTTTATTTACGTGGGGCCGTAGAAATGAATGATAATCACGAGACTCCCGACAATGACATTATAAATCATCACATATTTATTAGTAAATTTTAAATATCAGGTTTGGATTTTTGTTTTTATTTTTATCTGGAATTTGTTGGGTTTGATTTTAATATTATTATATACTGTGATAATTAAATTGTCTTTCGGTGAATGTTTTTGGCTGTATATAATATATATCAAGTTACAAGCAATCTTTTTACTTGTTTTATTATTAAAGTAATTATTATTTAAATGTTAAATTAATGACAATAACATTGTTCGATGTCTATTGTCTGTGCTGCCAAAGAACAATAATGGGATTTGCTCACGTAAAGAGTTGTTATCTTTTGACGACATTGATTGATTCACCAACTAGATTAACTTTCAAATTTCAGATAGAGAAAATATATATATATATCAAATTGTTCATATTATGTGGTGTTGATCTCTATATTTAATTATTTATATTATTTATAGGGTTTCCATCTTTTTATAAAATGAATAATATGTGATTTGGCTTTTAAATATATAGATCGTTGCCATGTAATTTATCATCAATAAGTTATAATCTTCTATAAATGAATACACGATAAATTAATAATATTTTTATATAATAAATTTTGTCAATCCCAATTTCGGCCAAATATGAATCCATTGTGTTATCTATTTTTTCTTGAAATTTAAGTTTAGATGAATCTCATCTTTTTTTTTTTTTTTTGAAGTATAGTTAGATCTCATCTTTTAACTACTCGTGAGTCGTGATACATAAAAAATTATTATTGTCTTACAACAATAAATTATTTAGTGGAATTCATGCTTTGTTAGTTTGTTTGCTTCCTTGCCGGTAAATAGACTCCAAAATTATTGTATCATCATCAACTTTGTAATTAAAAAGATTCCTTACGACGTAGTCACAATATTATGTACATATTCAATATTTCCATAAATTAATTAGTAAATAAAGTTTATATGATCCCAATGTTATTAATTTATATAAGTTATACTAATATATGTTGGATATGATCTTAGTGGTTGCATTATCTTAAATCTTAATTAGCAGTTAAACAATTGCGCCACAATTTATTATATCAGTAAAAGGGACAGTTGATCTTGCCAGTTGGGGATAATCCTCTAGTACCGATGAACACAGAAACGCCGTGCCTAATATACGCCCATAACTCATAGCAAATAATAACGTCAATAAGCAGAAAAATAAATGAGAGAGAATAAAACAATCACAACACAAGATATACGTGGAAAACCCAAATCGGGTAAAAACAAACCACGGGCCGTTAGGACAACAGAAAAAGTTCCACTATATAATAAATTGTTACAACCATATACTTTAGGATTCTCTCTCACACCTAACCCCAAACCACACTCACAAGATCCTCACCAAGAACCCCACAATATACCCTAGGTCTCCCCTAAATATCACCCACGGATCCCTAACTTGATCCACCGATGTTCCCTTGGATCCCTCCTTGGATATTCCCTTTGGGTCTCCCCGGATCTCACTCACACTCTCTGATGTTTACATGGTGTTCTTTTTGCTCCACAGCCTTTTGGTGTTTTAACACACACAACAACCTAATTACAAAGTTCTATTTATACTAGTTACAGGGAGTATAATATAAAAGGAAATCCTACTCCTAAACGTACAAGACTTACTTGTTCCACATAAATACTATTTCCTTTTATGACAAGTCTTCTTGTAAGGAGTAAATCTTTTTCCTTCAAGCACAAGAACTTCCAGAAGAATACCTTTTCCTATTATGCGCAACATTCCCGATCTCAGCAATACATTGCCTCCGCCATATTGGTTACGGTGTGCACCCTGCTTCCAAACACGTTGAAAAAACACGTCAGCTCCAAACCGCTCTTGTTGCCGCTGTCCAGCCACGACCGCTGCCGGTACCGCTGCCATGATCACAGCGGTCACCGCAACGGTACAAACTAGAATTGGATCGCTACCTTTGCGCTGCTGAACAATTGGCAGCAGTGTCCTACCGCTGCCATACCGCTGCCATAAGCCACAGCGGTTTAAGCTAATCTCTGCTTCTTCAGTTCTTCTTCAATCTTCAACTTCCCTCAGACACCATAATTCAACTTCCAAACGTATCCCACGTCTCCAGGAAGCTCCACATCAGTTGAGTCTTGTTTGGTTCACATTGGGTTCATTCGAGAATACGAGCCAAAATCTAACACTTGCCCTTGTATAGGTATAATGGCAAGATATTCACACTTCTGTTTTTCTTAGGGACTAGGAAGAGTAAGTTATATCCAAATCAATCATGTACCTTTTTTTTTATTTTTAATATCAAATATTACAATAATTCGGGGTTTGGAAATGGGACACAACTCGAAAACACAATCTCATAGTGTAGGTGTGAGCAGTGACGGTCCTGGCCTGGTGCAAGAAGTGTGCCCACCTTGGACCCATAAAGAAAATGGCCAAATTGGCTTGATAAGATGTCTAAATAGGCTCAGTTTTTAAAAATAGGCCCAACAATAATAAAACAGTTTTTTTTGCCCTGGACCCCTGACATGTCAGGGCCGATCCCGGGTGTGAGAGGCATATCATTGAGGCAACATCATCTTGTCTCAGTTTTGTACTCTTATTAAGAACTTTTGGGCAACATAATTTTTTTTATTGTTCTATTTAGTACAATGTCATATGTTTGGAGCAAATGGCAATATATATATATATATATATTATCACAGATGAATTGTAAGTGATCACACAATTAAGTTATTGTTATCGTATCTTATGGCATGTCATCAAATATTAGTTGATGTGGTCATACCAAAAAAGACATGATCACAGTCAAATTTTTTTAGGTGCACCATTCAACGTTGCTCACAAGGACATTCCTATATATATATATGACTAAACTGAAGTATTTGAATCCAATGGTTGATAGTAAGGGTGGGCACCCAAACTGCCAAACCGATCAACCCGCCCAAACCAAACCAATTTAAACAGGATGGTTAGGTTTTGTTAAAGAAAAATAAATGATTGGGTTATTTTTTAACCCAACCCAAACCATTACATAATTAATATATATATATATATATATATAGTCTTTCTACTATCAGTTCGTCTTGATATAAAATATATCAGGATGAAGAATGTGGACCATAGATTATGGAGAAGTTTTGACAAATGCATACACTTTGAGTCAAAGTATGTAAATCTAATAGTCCACATTTTTCGTCCTGATATATTTTATATCAGGATGAACTGACAATAGAAAAATTATATATATATATATATATTATATTTATTTACAAGGTTATCGCTTTTCCAGTTATAAGTTCTAACCCCCTTTATTTATTCTCAAAGCTATTTCATTTCATCCAAAGTTATTGGCACTAAACAACTTATTGAGAGCAAGTAACTATTTATTATTATTATTATTGTTTCGTACAAAAACTCATTAAACGATAAGGTTTAGGTTTTTTTTTATATAAGTTTTATGCGTTCTACACTTACATTTAAAAAAAAAAAAAAAAAAAAACTATTAACCGCCTAAAAAGGCAGGGGTCCAAAGAAGAATTTTCCATCTTTTCCAAGACCATGTGAAGTAAAAAGGACGCTATAATAAGTATCCAACTCCCCTGGGAAGAAGCCAGGACCGGTATACCCAGGTATGCTATCTGTAATCTGTGAATCAAGATCAAGATCGGGGTCGTCCAGATCCCCAGGTACCAAGAATCACTGAAGTCAAGGTCCAAATGACCCCGCTACCACATGATCCCGGTTCCTTGATATTCAGGGAATACTAGTACCACAATCCATGACGTGCTATACCCGAGTATTAGGATTCCCTCCTATGATCAGTCTACCAAGCAACGAAGATTATGATGTATCAGAAAAGAAGACTATCAAGGAAGGAAAGATCGGTACACCAAGGGATCAAAACCATGCTATAGGAAGGACAGTATGCGCCAACATTTGCATACAAGGAAAGTTGACTTCTCCCGCCATATGTAAACTCCATCTTAAAAAGGATTAGTCAACTCTGTCAAATTCACCAAGAAATGAAGCAAATCACTTAATTATGGGATTATTCCCACACCTAAATGAAGCCACCATCAACATCCCTTTAATTGCTAAATTGATTGACTAATTGACAGAGTGAGTAGCAAGAAAAGGAACTTATAAATATGACAAGACTCTCACAAAGAAGGGGGGAGCTCTCGGAATCACCATTGAGATCAAGAATTCTGAACCGAATATTAATCACAGTTTTTTCCACTTATCGACTAGCACGAGATCGCCATCGCCAACTGTGTCTAAATCTCTACACTTAAACTCTCCATAAAAACACCATTGTATCATGTCATTATATTTGATTGATCAATAAAAAAGTTATTTATTCGTCTTCTTGATATATACATTGAACTGTCTTGATTCTTGACCACTTTTATATTTAACTTGCTTTCACTGAGAATGTATAGGTATCAAATGTGATATCTCTCTGACTGTGACCTACCCTGGTCATGGTCTTAAAGTTGTTATTTGGAAATTCACCCATCTGACAATTTTCCACTAACAAAAACTATTATTGTTATGTACTTTGGTTAAATTTAGTATTATTGTTTATCTTATTGATAATGAATTTAACTACTTATATTGATATTATTATATTTGTTCAAATAAAAAAAAATGTAATTAGTTTCTTAAACAGCCAAACCAAACCAAATCAAACCGATTTTTCAAACTGATTTTTATTGGTTTGGTTTGGTTCGGTTTAGTTTTACCTTATAATTGGTTTAATTTGGGTTGTAAAAAAATGAACCGATTTAATAATGGTTTGGTTTGGATATCGTCCAACCCAACCTAAACCCTAAATTTAGATGTTCGAGTAGTTGATTTATTATTTTTTTCCTTATTCCAATGCTATTGCTCTCTCCTAAAGTGGATTATAGTTTATATAATTGTCTCTTTTTTTTCCAATAATTTTATGTTAATTAACAAAACTAAAATGTAAACTAAACCTTCAAATATCGGTGGAAATTGATCCCAAAACCTAAAATTAAAAAAATAAAAAAATAAAAACACTTTTTGAAATATATTATCACCGTCTCACCAAACAAACTAACTGATACAGAATTTGGCTGGATCATGAACACTAATTGTTGCTAAACTAGACACATATAATATGTGCTACTTAAGAGAAAAAATTTCCAAAATAAAAAGAGGATATAATTAATGGTGGAGCATAATTTTACCTCTACACTAAAAGTGGGAAGCCTCAATAAATGTAGGAAGCCTCTAGACTCTCAATGAACGGATCGGAACCTCGGTGGCTCTCATAGGCACTGTGAGGGGTCTGATACAAAATGAATGGAGCCACTGGTCTTCCTTCGAACCCACGATCATATGGTCAAGTTGGCTTCTCGGGTACAAGTGCAGATCCGCTTCTTATGAGCTTTATTATTTGATTCCACTGTCAAGTGGGGGTCCGCATGTATAGGTGCAGATCTGGTACAAAGGGAAAACACACGTGATGATCTGCTGCAACTAGTGTGGATCTGCTGGATTTGGTGCACATTTGCTAGAAAAGCCGAAACAAGTGGGATTTCATTTGTAACGTTGGTAGCCTATTTAGGCCACACTTTGAATTGAATAAATTATCGAATTAATATCAAACATTCTCCAAACCTCTGTTCTCCTTCTTTTTCTCTTCCCTCCCCAAATTCCATTCTTATCAATGGTATCAAAGCCTCCTTCCATGGAGACGCGTGCAAAATCGAGCGCGGAATTCCGCAACGAAATTCATGAAATCTTGTCCAACCATGACACCAAATTCGAACAGATGGGAACAAGATTTGATCAGATGATCAACGAACTACAAGCATTGCGATTACAGCAGAATCCACTTATCGTAGACCATAATCGAACAGTGACCGAAAAGGAGATCAATACATTCGAGGCTGGGGAAGCATCGAACGGCAGCCAACCAGCTCATCACCATTCCAATTACGATCGAAACAATTGCGACCGAAATCACACCAACTTGAAGTTGAACTTCCCAACATATGCTGGCCTGGATGATCCGACGGGGTGGATTTTTAAAGCTGAATAGTATTTCGAATTCAAAGGGATTGAACCACAACAACAAGTGCAACTGGCCTCATTTCACCTGGAAAATGTCTCCTTTCAATGGTATCGTTGGTATACAAAGAACAAAGGTCCTTTGCTCTGGAACGATTTTACCAAAGCAATCCTCCATCAATTTGGACCAACAGACTATGATGATTCGTCAAAAGCCTTGTCACTTCTCAAACAAACAACATCAGTGAATGCGTACCAAGAGGCTTTTGAAAAATTATCCCACAAGGTAGATGATCTCCCGAAAAAAAATTTGGTTGGATCTTTTATTTCAGGGTTGAAGGATGAAATTCGGTTGGACATACGCGTTAAGCAACCGAAAACACTATCCAATGCGATAAGTGTGGCTCATCTCATTGAGGAGCGAAATCAATTCCAACAGAAACCTAGAAGCTATTTCCATCCGGCAGTAACAACGAACCCTATCAGAAAACAGCCAAGTTCCATAGTGGGACTCTTGGGTCCATCTCCTTCTCAGTGTACAAATCAAGCAATCGAAAATTTTCCTAGCCATGTACGACGGATTATGGGACAGGAGGCTCGGGAAAGAAGAAAAAAGGGTCTCTATTTTTATTGTGATGAAAAATACTTGCCCAGACACCGTTATTCACAACCCCAATTGTTCATGATAGAAGAGGTACAACCAGGAGAAGAAATTGACGATGTGGACATAGAAATCGAGCCCTCCAGCGAATCCATACCGGAGATATCGTTCCATGCCTTGGCAGGTACTACTCATCTATAAACTTTTCGAGTGATCAGAAGGGTAGGGAACCAGGACTTGACAATGCTCATTGATGGGGGTAACACACAAAACTTTATTGACCAGTCGATTGTTACCAAATTGGGACTGACAGTGATACGCGGTGAGGTATTTTAGGTCACCGTTGGAAACAAAGAGATCATTGAATGCACTAGGCGTTGCCTTGGTCTGACTGACCTTACGAGCATATTTTTACGTGTTGCTAGTGGTAGCCTGTTAAAGGGTCTTAGGCGTGCAGTGGTTAGAAACTCTCGGCCCCATTGAGATGGACTACAAGAGGCTCAGCATGTCTTTTACATAGGCCGGCCAAACCTACACATTGCAAGGGATGAGGCGTTTGGAACTTACTCCTATAAGCGACAAGGAGTTACTACACATGTCAAGTATAGGGTTTTTTGTTCAGATGGTAATAGATGACTTCCCAACCCAGCAACCGAATTAACACAGGATCTCAGTGACTTGTTGACAAAATTTGCACATGTTTTTGAAGAACCCACCAGGTTGCCACTCAAGCGCTGCCATGACCATCGGATTCCTCTAATTCCGAATCATACACCTAACATAAGACCCTACAGGTACCCACACTATCAGAAAAATGAGATCGAAAAATTGATCCAAGAGTTTCTCAAATCCAAAATTATACGCCCAAGCCGCAGCCCGTTTTCGTCACTAGTTTTGTTGATCAAGAAGTCGAATGGAACTTGGCGTTTTTGTGTTGATTACTGGGCGCTTAATGAAATCACAGTAAAGGATAAATTTTCGATACCAGTCATTAATGAGCTACTCGATGAATTACATGGGGCAAAAACAATTTCGAAGCTGGATTTACGTTCAAGGTACCACCAAATTCGAGTTCAACCGGAAGACATACCTAAAATGGCCTTTCGCACTCATGATGGACACTATGAATTCCTTGTGATGCTGTTTGGACTGACTAACACACATGCCTCCTTTCAGAGTCTCATGAACGACGTTTTCAAGCCACATTTACGAAAATTCATTTTGGTTTTTTTTTTTATGATATTTTAGTGTGTAGCAGGACTTGGAATGAACATCTGCAGCACTTAAGACAAGTCCTTCGAATTCTGTCCAACCAGTGGCTGTTTGTGAAGCATTCCAAATGCCAATTTAGGGTGGAACAAGTGGGTTACTTGGGGCACCTGATTTCTTTCAAAGGAGTGTCCGTTGATCCCACGAAGATTCATTCAGTTCAAAATTGGCCGGTGCCAACATCGATGAAAGGAGTCCATGGTTTCCTCGGATTAGCAGGCTATTATCGCAAGTTTGTGAGAAATTTTGGTGTGATAGCAACCCCATTAACAAGGCTGTTTACTTCAGAAGGGTTCAAATGGACGATGGAAGCTCACTCTGCTTTTGACAAGTTAAAAGCTACTCTTGTTTCACCACCAATGTTGTGGTTACCTGATTTTACACAGCCATTCATGGTGGAATGTGATGCATGTGGAGAGGAGTTAGGTGCAATTTTGTCTCGGTAGAGTCAACCTATAGCTTACTATAGCAAGGCTTTGAAAGGTAAAGCTAAGTTGTTGTCTACTTACGACAAGGAGATGTTGGCAGTAGTAAAACCTGTAAGAAAATGGCGACCTTATCTGATAGGCAAGTCGTTTGTGATCAAAACCGACCATCATAGTCTAAAGTATCTCTTAGAACAACGTATTTCCATGCCTTCGCAAGCTAGGTGGCTACCAAAAATCATGGAATTCAATTACTCAATTCAGTACCGTAAGGGAAAAGAAAATCAGGGGGCCGACACTCTCTCACAAATTGTAGCATTCCAACTTCTTGCTTTGTCTTTGCCAGTTGCGGATTGGTGGGTGAAACTACAACAGAAGGTATTAACACATCTTTACTATGCAACTTTGTCTACTAATCCTTCTTTCAGTGGTGTTCAGAGGGATGGAGTTTAGATGCAAAACGGTAGGATCCACTTGAGCCCTACTTCATTGCTTTTGCCTACAGCCCTGACCGATGCACATTCCTCTCCAACCGCGAGCCATTTCGGGTTCCTGAAAACACTAAGTCGAATTTCTTCCAGCTTTATTTGGCCTGGTATCCGCACCACAGTTAAGGAATTTATTCAGAATTGCGACGTGTGCCAACGGTGTAAACATGAGACCCTTCGTCCAGCCGGATTGCTTCAACCTCTACCCATTTCGTAGCGAATTTGGACTGAAATTTCCATGGACTTTATTGAAGGTTTACCAACATCACAGTCCCATGATGTGGTTATGGTTACGGTGGACCGTCTCTCGAAGTACGCCCATTTCATGCCCCTTAAGCACCCTTTTATAACAGCTTCAGTGGCTAAAAGTTTTATCTTTAATGTAGTGTGATTGCATGGTATGCCTGTCTCAATCGTCAACGATCGAGACAAGGTCTTCATTAGTACTTTTTGGAGAACTTTGTTCAAACAACATGGTACGTTGTTGTGTTTCAGCTCTAGTTATCATCTGTAAACCGATAGCCAAACCGAGGTAGTAAATTGCACCCTTGAGCAATATTTACATTGTTTCACCTTTGATCAACCAAAGAATTGGATGGAATGGCTCTTTTGGGCAGATTATAGGTACAATACGGTTGTGCATACCGCAACCAAAATATCTCATTTCAAAGCAGTTTATGGCATTCCCCCTCCTTCAATGTTGTCTTATGTTCCAGGAACTACAAAGGTGCAGGCTGTAGATGAACTGTTGCGCACAAGAGAAGAAATTCTTAGTGACTTGCGTCGAAATCTAATGGCTGCACAGGAACGTAAGAAGACGCAAGCAGACCAACACCGTAGGGAGGTTACATTTGAAGTGAGCGATTACGTGTTTCTGATGTTACAGCCTTACCGTCAAAAAACGGTGGCATTCAGGAGTTCGTTGAAGTTATCACCTTGTTTCTTTGGACCCTTCAAAGTCCTTGCTCGAATTGGGTCAGTAGCTTACAAACTAAAACTACCAACGAAGGCATAAATTCATGATGTATTTCACGTCAATTTGCTTAAGAAAAAATGGGGTCCTGTTGTTGAATCCGCAATAGCCACATTTCCTCTTGTATCGGCCGATGCTACTGTAATGCCTAAACCTAAGTTCGTTTTGGATCGTAGGGTGATTCAAAAGGGGAAGTATCATCTGAAAATGGAAGTTTTGATACAATGGATATGATTGAATTTGCTGGAGCAGTTGCATATTTGTTGGATAGGAGCTCTACATGTATGGATCTGCTTGATCTGTTTGAGGAGGTGTAGATCTATCGCATGGGAGCTGCGTAGGTGCGGATCAGCTAAGTCTGCCGAAGCAGGTGCAGATCAGCTGGATAGAAGCTTTACAAGTATTGGAACGAATCTGCTACAAGGGAGTAGTACAGGTGTAGCTCTACTGCACAAGAGCTCTACATGTACCAGAGCGGATCTACTGTAGAGGACAGATCTGCATGTATAGGAGCAGGTCTGCTACTAAGGGGCAGCATAGGAGACCAGCTCAACCAAAGCACTGCACATGGTGCGTATGATATATATATATATATATATATATACATATATAAGGAGAAAGACATCTCAAATAATGAATAAATTGCCATGTATAATGAATATATCACTTCAATAATGGTTAAGTAAGCATGTATGGCAACAGATTAGTTAGATCTCATGGATCTACAACCTATTTTCCTCTATATTTCAAACATATTTTAGTAGCAAAATATACACGACGAAATATCAACCAACCAACATAGTAAGAGTTCATTTGGCTCACAAGATCCATGCAATCATTTTTATGTCAACACATTAGCAATAAAGGAACTAGTATAGTGAAATAAAGTTTCATGGCATCATGGGGTAAGCATGTTGGAGTGAATATAGCAAAGGAATGTGTTAGAGCACACTAAAAAAGTGATAATAAACAAGGGATAGAGAAATATAAGCTCGTGTAGAGACAAAATGAGGAAGCCACGTTGGTCTAGTGAGCTCCCTACAGACGGCGCCAAACTGTCATCTAAAAAATTTCGTCGGAACTTTCTGTACAACAATTAGTCGGGAGGTATGGGTGCCCCACGATGGGGTCTCGAGGGTGAGAAGAGGAGATGGTGCTTCAGGTTCCCAAATTGGTCTTTGGTCTTTGGTCTCTGGTCCATGTACATGGTCTCCTCTCTAGGTCTCCTCAATTGTTCCCCAATACAAATGGCATGCAAGGAGGAGGAATATGTGCTCCTCATAGTGGAGGTGGTAACAAAGGATGGGACCACCTGTAAATGACTCTATTTATGGTCCGGTTCCTCTAGTTGGTTGTCGAAGCTCATATAGACTCTTCTAGTTGGTCCAGTGGTAGTTTTAGGGTTTTGGGGGCTTATTTGACCAAGCTCTTCTAGGCTCAATGTTAGATCCCCAGAAAAGGTATTAGCTCCCCACTAAGGGGGTGGTGGAGCTTTGATGGTCCTCTAGTGGGTCCAGCGGTGCTCCTTTGGATTTTGGCTTGGTGAAACTAATTATAGCACGGTGTGTATAAAACTATCTAGAGGGGGGGGTGAATAGATGTTACGCTTTTTACCCAATTTTTGTTTTTAGTCAAATTTACGAAAATGCCCCAAACTAGACAATATAATAATCAAGTGTAATATGGTGCGGAAATATAAACGACACTTGATTTTTACGTGGAAACCCTCACGGGAAAAACCACGGGCTGGTAAGTGCGCCACACTCGAACCTCGAATCCACTAATTGTGATAACGTATACAACCTAATCCAGGTTTGACGGCCTAATCCCGGCCAATATCCCGCTACCACTACCCGCAAGCCTGTAAAAGTGGACCTAGTCCAATTTACTCATGTGACCACCTAATCCCGGTGTCCGACCTAATCCCGGTCTATCACACAAGACTTACAATCTCCTAAGAGATCAAACAACCCTATGTGAATATGCAATGATATCCAAATATTGCAATAAGAGCTAGGGTACTCTAAATGCTTACCTAGGATTATAAGATGACAATATAATCAATCCTAGATATCACATGTAGCTATATGACATGGCATATAACTTTAGCTAAGTAAAGGATAACCAATCCTAAATACAAAGCTATCACAAACAACACTCAATCAATACATCACAAATAATCTCTTTTCTTGTATTTAGCATATGATCTAAAACATACAAGTAATTTAAAAGAGATGGCTTGGTATTTAAAATACTAAAATAAGATGAAATTAATCAAAATCTTACCAAGCAAGTTGTGATGATGCAAACCCATACATGGATGCACTCTATATAGACATAGGAGATGCAATATGAAATTTGATGCAAAAGGGGTTTGATTTGAGTGGTTAAAGGTGAATTCTTGATTTGATTTTCTCTCAAAATCTAACTTTGAAGTTTAGGGTTCTTAAGAGTCAAGAACTTGTTCAGATAATGAGAAAGTGTGATATTTATAGACATCAAGAATAGGGCAAGTGAAAAGACAATTTTGCCCCTGAATCACACTATCGCGGTTGCTCTGTGGCTCGACTGCCGCGGTTGCAAAAACCGCGGCACTGAAACCGCGGCGGGCGTCACAGCACAAAGCTTGATTTTCAAGCGACTCAAAACATGACCAAACGACATCGAAACCTTTCATATAATATACCGTTGGAAAGGTATGGAAGTCTACTTTCTACTCCAATTAACAAAACATGATTTGGATAACTGTAAAAAAATTTATGGTCATTTGAGTGACCAAAGGTCAGATTCGGATAACAGCGGTGATGCCCTGTTTTAGTGGTCACTTTGGAAATTTCAAAACCAATCCAAACGGTCATGAAATATTACGAATAATATACCGTTGGAAAGGTATGGGTGTCTAGTTTGTACAGAAATTTTCAAAACTCATTTTGAAGCTTTGTGTAAAAAGCTATGGTCACACGACCATGCAAAGGTCAGTTTTGAAAACACTTAAAACATTGAAATCCAATCTTTTGAAACTAGACACCTTACTCCAATCAACCCAACCAAACTAAAGCTACCACTTATCCAAGAGAAGAATGAGATCTTCTCAAGTGGTCAACCATCACGCTAAGACAAGCACACCATCGTGCAAGCGCGGACGTTTCCGATCACACAAATGGAAACGAATTACACCACACTTAAGACTAACATACATGAAGTGCACGTGTGGGTATTGAATGCATCATAATGCCTATCATGTCATGGCATTTCATAGAACAAGATGCAATCAATTAAATGCAAGAAGAGATATTGAATAATCAATAAAGCACAATGCACACAAAATATAAACACAACATTCAAGAATAAGAGTTATGCATGTTGTGTGTGTGTGCAACTATATCTCTTCAAGGCAAAGTAAGCACTAGATATACCTTTGGTGCTTGTCCTCTTGAGGTCTTGGAAAGGGTCTTTGATCTTCAACAAATCACTTAGACTACCCTTACAACCAAACCCCAACTTGTGGTTTGCCCACGAAATAAGCCAATCAACAAAACGGGAATCCTTACACTTGGATTTGGCTTTGCTTATCTAGTTCTAATGCTAGATCCTCAAGAAGGTTGTTCAACACCATAGAAAGTTACATGGGAGCTCATTTGCTTCCCGGCTCCTCGACTCCTCTCTAGCAAATCTAGAGGGTACGTCCCCTTTATATGTATGACTCAAAATGTAAATAGGTGGGTAAAGAAGCTAGGACCAGTAGGGTCGGAGCCTAGCTCTCATACATACATAATAAAAGAGATAGAGGGGAGAAATGGCAATTCTTTATATATATGAATAAGATATGCTCCAGGGAGCTTACATAAGTAGCCAAGTAGTACACCGTAAGTGCTCCGGAGAGCTTAAACAAGTAGCCAAGCTCACCGTCTTCTTGAAGGGGTTCTAAAGGGATCAGCAGGTGAGATTCATAGGGGATCTCATAGGAGAGATCCTGTGGAAATCCTACTGTAGAGACCCAAAAGGGGGTCTTCCTAGAGAGGCCTAAGGAGGGTTTCCCTCAGAAATGCCTTAAGAATTCTCCCTTGAATAAATAACCACATTTTGGCGTTAACAAGTGGTATATTAAATATGTAATTTTATGTAAAATGTTTCTTTGATTTTGTTTCAATTATTTGATTACATAATGCATATTCATTTGCTTTTGTTCCAACGATTAGAAATTAACTATTAAAACTAGCCATTAATCGTAAATTTTAATAATATGTAGATATTTATTTAACATAATTTTTTTTTCAGTGAAATATAAAATTTTTTGTTGTTCAAAGCGAGTTGTCAACACACGCATAATATTTATTGTTTCTAGCATTATAGAAGCAAATCATTTACAAGTTTAAATAATTTTCATGTATAAATTTAACAAATATAAATATTCTAAATTATTGAATAGTCCACTGTCGAATTTGTATTAGCTTATTATTAGAAAAAATAAATAAATAAAAAAACAAATAGTACTTTTGTAATGAATCATCTTATTCCACATTTTTTTTTTTTTTGTGGGATTCAATTTTGCACCGTATTTTGCACTGCACCCGATCATTTATGTGTATACATTTGCCCGAACATCAAATATTTCATGGTTACACACGTACACCCATGTTCATGGTTTAGGCCATTCAACACATTCAAGATCAAATCACGGTCCGTAACAAATTGACCAACATACCTTAACCATCTCCTATACCTTTGACTTTAAGAATGAAATCATAGAATTTGAACCTTTTTCCAGGCTCTGAAGTTGTTGCTTAAGCTACAACACTTTAGTCCTCGATTGTTGAGAAAACAGCTTTTTTAAGGTTCTCCGGACCTCAAGACTCAAGAGACGACACACATTCTCTGTGAGTACATAACCTTAATCATATGTGGTATAGTAGTTAATTGAGGGTCCACTAATTCTTTCAAAAAAAAAAAAAATTCAATTATTATTTTCCTAGTTGCTATAATTTTAATTGAGGCTTGGTATTTCCAATATTATCAAAATAAATTCAAAGCCATAATTTGCCGGCATTATAATTGTTGACAGCATGATAATGGTATTATTATGATCATCTAGTAAGAGTAGGAATTACCAATTACTTTACTTCACAAGTTAGATTGTATTATTTCGCATGATGACTCTCAAATAATTCTACAGTTTTTTTTTTTTTTTTTTTTTTTCTCATAGGCACAAAGTATTGGTATATTTATAACATACTAATATACATCACTAGCTCACCGCCTACTAGAGAAAAATTGAAATTATATAGCTAGATTCAAACACTTTTTTTTTTTTTTAATAATATCTATTAATCCGGGACAAAGTATATATATTTTTTTGAAAGCTTTCGCCACTAGTAGGATTCGAGCCGTTGATTTAGAAGTCATTTACATAAGCCCCAAGCTCGTCCATCTACCAGCTGAGTTACACCCCTGTTGGCAACTAGATTCAAACACTAAATTTAACTTATTAATTTATTAACGATTTCAACCTATCATAATATGACTTTTAACTTACGCTCAAGTTGTTAATTATAGGAACTATAAAAAATAATAATAATAATAAAATAAATAAATAAATAATTCTCATGAATCATTCACATCAAAACCAATACATCATTCAAGTACCATAAAAAAAATAGATATTATATTTGCTTCACCTTTTTCGTCACAAATACAAATTATCAACAAAAAAAAAAAAAAAAAAAAAATTATTGTGTTTTGTATCACGGAAGATCCATGACAAAAGAGTTATCGCAACACTTGTAATCCGGTTTTGGTTTTGCCATTACAGCATTTGCAACAAACTTTTAAAGTAGATTGCAATATATATATATATATATATATATATATATAGCAAATTACACCGTACTTTCCAAATGTTTGTATTTTACATGGAACCAACTATACCTTTTAACTTACATTCATCTATGATATCATTATTTTCGTCCGTTAACACTAACCGTTGATTATGTCAAAGTTATAAAAAAGTTAAAAATACCCATAATCTCTTCATTAAATAAATAAAAAATCAAGAAAATGTTCTAAATCTCCACCATCCATAATGACAGAGATCCATTTACAAATTTTGTTTTTTAAATGTCTTTTTAATTTAGATAGGAAAAAAAGAGATTTTCTTCTTTTTTTTTTTTAAGAATAAAAAAAACAGATATCCTTTTTATGAAAAAAAAAAATTAAGAAAATATATTTTGTCCATTTATAGATGGTGGAAATCTATGAAGAAAAAAGAAATAAAATGATTTTTAGAAAAATTAAAAAAAAAAAAAAAAGTATGGTGGAGATTATCATCCCCATTGAGATCATCATTTGGTATGGGTCTCCATCGTCAATAGTGGGATCTCTCCATCGATGATGAAGTCCTTTGCCAAATGGTGATTTGGATCTCCATCGATGGAGATGTGACGATCACAACCACATAGGAAGTTTTAACTCTTAATAACAACAAATTACGAAATATACCCCATATAACATCCTGGAAAAGATGTGAAATCTTGGAGGAAACAAAATGACATCTTGGAGAAAATGTAAAATCTTGTCATTATTTTAAACAAAATATTTCTGAAACCACCCCTCTAAAACCATGTTTTTAACTTTTTTGTACGGTGTTTCAATAATTTGAAAAAAATATATGAAATTTTGACATCTTGGAGAAACGTGAAATCTTGACATTTTTTTTTAAACTAAAAACAAACACCCCAAAACTAGTTTTTAACTTTTTTTTTTTAAACTAAAAACAAACCCCCCAAAACTAGTTTTTAACTTTTTTTTTTTAAACTAAAAACAAACCCCCCAAAACTAGTTTTTAACTTTTTTGTAGGAGAAAATTATTGAAACTCCCTCCGGAAGAGATGTTTCAGTAATTTTCCTGTCGTTTCATGACAATTTTTTTTTTCTGCTATGGCAACAGTGTTACTACACTTGGATGCATGATGCCTAGGAAGCTTCGCCTGAGCTTGCCTAGGCGATGCATGGGCCCAACAACACCTTCATCGGGCGGCACCGCCTCCGGTGAAGTTGGGAGATGTGACATGTGTAAGAGAGAGAGAGAGAGAGAGAGAGAGAGAGGTTTGGGGAGGGTTTTTATATGAGGGTATTTGAGTAATTTTAACAAAAAATATGATTATTAACAATTAAACTTTCGTATGTAGTTAAAAATGAAAGTCTAATTTTAGAGGCTATTTTTTAATTTTCTCCCATTAATAAATAAGTTTTGATAAATCAAATTTCCTTTTTATTTGTTTTCTGATCAATCATTTTCTATGGTAACCATATGTTTATGAAGATTATAACTTTTAATTTAAATTATATGATTTTTAAAAATATGAAATATTTTTAATAAATAAATAATTATATTTTAGAATTTTTTGCAAAAACAAAATATATTTTAGAATTATTAAGTTACTTGTTTTTAGTTATCTTTAATAATGAATATATTGAATTGTAAATACATAACAAATAATAGTTGAAAGGTTGTATATGTAACGTTATTTGTTTTTTGTTATTTGTGACTTAAAAAAAAAAAATCAAACATATTATTCAGTTTGTCATAAAATTAAACACTATTCAGTCTTCGGAAGAAGAAAAAAAAAAAGTTACTCAAGTTAACTAGTCTTCTAAAAAACAGCTAAGGGTGGCCATACCGATTATTCCCAAATCGACCAACATAGGCGCCCTAGGCGGGGTCAATGCGTCCTAAGCCGCGATTACCTAAACTTCTTCTTTTTCTCTCGCCTCTGGCCTCCCCGATCCACACTTCCAACCTCCCGCCGAAGAATTGCCTAAGTGCCCCGCACCGGGCCACCGCATAACTAACGCTTAGCACCTTTCACAACATTGCCATTTATAGACATCCACAATTCAAATAAGCTTCCTTATACAGTCGAAGGTTTTGAATCACTCTATTACATCAAATATAAACTTCTGATTCATCGTAGGAAGAGTGAATCGACCAAGCTTATCCATTCATCATCTTCATTGCCGGACATATAAGAAGTTTGATGGAAAGATAAATTAAGTGGGATGCAATCACGTTGATATCATGCGAGTCATGTGACATCTATCCAATCTGATTAGAGATGGCTTCTACGTAGACATCAATCAAGCTAAAGCATTATATATTGTATTGCCTTGTAATGCAAAATCATAATAAGTAGACACCAATAATTAACATTTGAAACTACTTCAGTCTACATATAATCAATAATCATACCATGACACTCTACTCTCACTCATCAATGACTCAAATTTTACTATTTCTTGGTTTATATTTGATAATAGCTAAACCTATATGCATTTTCCCCAGACAAACAAAAGGAGCAGCATTGAAATTATATGTCAAACATGCTGGTGAGAGAGAGAACTACTACTTTAGGCAAGATCCACACCTCATCTAAGTTCCAACAAAATATAAATTTAATAATTTAATGGAAAAAAAAAAAAAAAAAAAATAGTTATCTTGACCAAAATAGCATATTTAGGGATGACGCTTAGTTAGAAAGGTCCCCATGAACACAAACATGATCCAAGGCCACTACAATACGAAAATTGGAGGATTATACTATAGACAAAGTTTTAAGCCAAAGTAACATTCAGTAGCTACCGGAAGACTCACATAGTTACACTCACCTAAGTAGAATCAAGCATGGTTGTTCAATGTTCATACTAACTTTCACAACTCCTCAATCCAATACACTAAAATTAGTAAAAAGCTTTTACTCTACTAAAAGATTTTGCAATGTTAAAAGGAAAATGCCTGGAATTACCAAAAATCCAATACAAACCAATCTAATTCAATGATAGAGAAAATGGCGATAAAGAGCACCAGTTTAACCAATGTGTTGTCCAATCCCAAGACAATTATTGCACAAGGAGGAGACATATACTTAATATTACAATTCTTGATAACTCTCCTACACGGCTAAGCAGCGATACAGGCATACAGCTAGTCATATAAATCCCAAATCAATGATAAACCGGTTTGATGGTTTAACAAGGACCCCTAACATTATTGTCAAACTTGTTTTGATGATTTAACAAGGGCCCCTGACATTAATGCCAAACTTGTTGCTTTTAATACGCTTAGTGATAAATTAGCTTGTTCTATTTTGGATGTGTAAATGCATCACAAACATAAATAAAGTCTCCCTCTCACTTCTGCTAATGAAATCAAATTCCAACTTCATTTCATTAAGCCAAAGTCATTTTTCAATGATTTGGGAGAATAACCCTGAAATAACTGTCAATGTCTAGGGCAAATGATCTCAAATGCAAATATATTGAACGAGTCCAGCTACAGAATGGATTTCATACGAAAAAACGTTTCAGTTCTTCATGTTGATATCTCAAACCAACATTGGATAGTATAACTGTACAAGATTATACATTTATACCCTATAAGGTTACTACTAGAAGTCTAGAATCCAGCACAGGAATCTTGCTACCGTCAATAATGGAAGGCAAAACTTCAAGAATTTGAATCAAAATCTTTCGTTACCTATGACATGATCAATTTATCTAACTCAAACAAATTGCCTAAGTCGATCACCTGAATAGTAATAAAATACAAAAGCTTCTCATGGTGAAAGGCAAATGGATAGCTTTCCTATGATTATCATCTAAAAGATCTTTAAATTGACACCAACTGTATCAAACAAAAATAACCAGCATATATGGTAAGTCTCCCAATCATTATACAATCTACATTACACAAAAACTCATGTCAAACTCATTGTTTAATATATATGCAAAGTTAGCCAAATTAATTGAACATTTAGAAAAAATAACTCGTGTCTACATTTTAAGACCACCTGATTTTCAATTTTTAACTTAACAAAGCAGCATGCAACATAAAAAGCGACCTAGATTAAGGCTCAAGGCAAAAAGTTATAAAGAGCATAAGACCATAAACACTCAAAACTGGTGCCAAATTAATTGAACATCTCTAAAACTCACTGGTATCTACATTTGAATATGTACTGATTATTCAACTTTAATCTAACAGAGCCATATATAAGAGAAATTACAACCTACATTAAGGCAAATATTCTAAGGAGCCACACTATCGTAACCGGCTTTGGCTTTCACGTCCCTCTCTCTGTCTAAAGAAAAAAGTAAATTCTCAACCATTAATCTTGGATTTCCAAAATCAGTACTGTATAAATCCTTGGGTCCACCATATGCACCTTAACTGAAGAAATTAGGCTATTCGCCTTTCAGACCATGGACAATAAAGAGAAACTGCTGTCAGGTTGTGGAACCATATTATTTGTTTCCTTTCTACTTTTTTTTTTTTTTCAGTAAAAAACCATCTTGATCATGTTTCTTACATACATTAACTAGAAGACTTTAGCAAGCCTTCTATAACCTTAAAAGCAACTACAACATAAAATTCATATTCTCTAAGAGCAATGTTCCCCTTTTGTTCAGAAACAGCATCTTTAAGGTTAATGGCTTTAAAATATTTGAAATAACAAGTCCTGACACTACTCCATTATCAACATCTTACCTTTTAACCAAATTTAACCCTTGTTACATAGTACAACCACAAGGATAACTTTTCCAGACTCGACTCTTAGAGCTTCTAGAAAACTTATCACAATTAAATGTCAATCAGCAACCACCATCTTCATCCACATATTTCTAACTTACAAATCTACAACAGCAAAAATGTCAAGACTAGTACTGCAGAAACAAGATTACTCCATTGCAGACACTAACTTTCTAACAAGCATTTATATTTTGAAAACTAGAATTACGAATTTAGGAAAATAAACAAACAAAACAAGCATGTAAAGAACAAAATATACTATCCATCAATGACAATCAATAACAGAGAACAAAAGATACAGAGCTTTCACTTAACCCTTGATCTGAATTACAAGTTCAGTATAAAAGAATGGTACAATCACACCCAAATTACATATCCCCTGGACCTCCACAAAAAAAAAAAATGCAAAATAAAACACAACACTCAATAAGCATATTCATATAACCATGGGCTAATTGCACATGTAAACCCCAGTCTCATACTTGTGACTAACCTCATAAAAGTCTGTTTTACTCTCAGTAGCAGGCCGCAGACAGACCCCGGACAATGATTGAATCCCTTGTACAGAAAATTTCACATAGCAAACGACATCAATCTCTTCCTCTCCATCTTCCTCACTAGAATCCACAGGCATTCTCACTCTCAATCGACCAGGAGAGCCCTTTAGTGGAATTTCTGGCACATGCCACTTCAATTCTCTATCAGACCTATTCAACACAGCTTTAGGCGAAACCTTCAACAAAGTAGGATCAACAGGTAGTTTCAATACAAATGTTACATCATTCAATGGCATGGGCAATTCTGGGTTCGAAACATATTGTATCATCACCGAAAGCAACGTCCCACTATGTCTTTTTATCAAACGAACTCTTAGAGGCAACGGTGTTAACCTAGGGAGCAAACTATACTTCAAAATCGGCATTGGCTCATCATCAGGAGCTGTTCTCACATGAAACATCCCATTACCTAAACTACTAATCTTGGAACTCTGCATAACAAATCTCTTAACCGCACTCGTACCCTCAACCCGAAATGAAAACTCAGTTTCTTTATCATCACCTGAAGTTTTCTTAGGCAATGTTCTCAGGTAAACCACACCCATTAACCCCACTCTAGCCAGCAAAGATTCCCTAAACTCAGCACTAATTTGTTCTACAATGTACATTTCAGGGCCCTTCATTTCCGTCTTTTTCACCAAAAGATTCTCAAGCGGAGTACCTGCAGCTCCACCAGCAGCTGCAGCAGCAGTAGCTGGAGCATCTGGCCCAGTTTGCAACAATTCAAGCCCACTAAGCCCTTCTTTTTTCGCAATCTTTTTAGGTCCAACAAACTCAGATGCATCCAATCCACCACCCCAGGCATCGCTAAATCCCTCAAAAGTTTCTTCCATGGTCGCCTGATCATTGCTAAATTCGATCCCACCATACTCCCCTTCAAAACCCTCCACACTTATGTGAGTGGACTGCGTTGCCTCAGCCGGAGGCAATGTAGTAACCTCCAATCCCGCTAAAGCAACCGTTAAATCCGATGCTGAAGAATCTTTATTCTTCTTAAAACCACCCGCGAGATCTTCCTCTTTATTAACTGCATCACTAGCAGCAAATGGGTCTTTCTCAGCAGCTGATTCCTCTGGGTTTTCAAATTCTTTATCTTTATCTTGCTCGTTTCCAGTTTGTATAACAAGAGTGGAAGCCACCTCATCCCCCGCCGCAATAGTCTCCGGTGGGAGCTCAAACCGAGCGTTGGTAAATGAATCAACAGTAGCTTGATGCTCAATCGAATGAATTTCAACTGAACTCCACTGATCGGCCCCACGAACCTTGCTTTCGGTGTCCAACATCGAGTGCACCATCTTTGCGATACCTTCTCCGTGCATCGAACCCAGCATTGCCGCCAATCGGATACTGCTGACGCCGCGGAGGACGATGTCCAGAGCCATGTAGGTTTCGGCGTATTTCCGGTTCAGCTTCTCAGGAGTGACATCGACTCCGCGGCATGCCGTGACGATGACGCTGACGGCCTGGTTGACGATGTTGATGCACTCGAACACGTTGATTGAGTTGTCGTAGTCAGCGTTAGTGATGCCGAGAACGTAGATGGAATTGACGAGACGGTAGACGACGCGGTAGCGTGACTCTACGCCAACAATGAGTTGGCCGCTGGAGGCGGCGAGAGGGTCGTCGCCGAGGGAGGCGATGGAATCGGCGGTGGCCTCGTGGTCGGAGGATTTCTTCAGTAGGCTTTGGCGTTTGGTGGCGGCGAAAGCCTCGCGGGTTTGACGGAAGGCAGAGAGAGCGGCGAGGGCTCGTGTCGGCGGAAACCATTCTCGGGTTTGGAGGAGGATGTCGGATCCGTTGACGGGTTGGAGAGAGAGGGCTAGACACGACATTTGGACGGATCTGAACGGGTTCGATCCGATCTAGGGTTTGAATCTACTGATTTTAGCAGGATTGACTACCGAGTTCGATTGTTCATTATTGTCTTAAAGTTGCAGGGATAGTTTGAAACGTCAAATTGCTTATTTTACTTTGCAGAAAAATTAAAATTGAATCGAATTAGATCGATTGGGAGAACATCTCTGGTGCGTAGTGGTTATTGGCCCATCATAGTGGTACTATTTGCACCCTGAATAGGTTCTTAATAAGCTCCACTTACTCTGAAATTTAGGGAAATTATCAAAATCCACTTGTAGTTTGAATTATTACCAAAACTCTCCCCTCTAGTTTGCATTATTCCCCACAAATCCCCTCAACCGTTACTTTATCCACTAAAAAAATGTGTTTTCTAACACGTGGACTATTAAAAGTAAGAATGACAACTTCAACCTAACCCGTGGGTACTGAACCAAACCCAAACTACATGGGGCTAGGTTTGGGTTTTTATATTCAGGTCACCGGTTGAGTTCATTACTCTCAAGACAAACCCTAAAGCGAGTTTGGGTTCAGGTTTGGGTTCGGTTTTGAAATATATATATATACGGTCCTGTTTCTATCAGTGCATCCTGATATAACTTTATCAGGATATTGAATGTGAGCTACTCATTTATAACAGTGATTTGACAAGTGCATACATACCAAGTCAAAGTATGTAAAACAAGTGGCTCACATTCAATATCCTTATATAATTCTATCAGTGCGCACTGATAGGATAATTTCCGTATATATATATATATATATATATATATATAAGCAAGAAAACAAAGGGATGTTTATTGTAATTTTCACCCATATAATTGCCACCATCTTAGAACCGATAATGGTAAGCTTCCATGTGGGGGTGATGAACATGACAAGAGAAGCTAAGGTGGAATTCCACTAACGTCTACAGGTGATTGAGTGGTGTAAATCTACACAATTTCACAACACTCTCCCTTCTGGATGCTTTATGAAGACGATAGCGGGCGCACCAATGCATTAATGAAGGGTTTTCCAATTTCATATGGAGGGGATATGAGTATGATAGGATATCTTCCTACATCAGTGCTATAGGAGCTAACACTAACACAATGAATCTAGCCATCTAGATCACCACATGTATAGACATGACCGCAGTTCGATTCCAACTATGGAACCGAACTAGAATTCTAGGCCTCGGAACTAGATCGGAACTTATTTTCCAATTTCGGAACCGAACCGGAACCGAACCAGAACCGAAACTAGATCATGAACTAGAACAAGGGAGGTTCTAGTTTCGATTCCATAAAATGTAGAACCAGACCGAAATTGTGGGTTCAATTCCGGTTTTGGAACCGACGGTTCCCTTACCAGATTTCTTTTTAAAATATATATATTTTTTAAATATTCAATGGAACCGTTGAGGTCCAATGGTCAACTGATGTCAGCCGACCATTGGCCGCCAACAATTTGCTGACGTCAGTAGGCTGTTGGGCTCAATCGCTCTTTTTTTTTTTTTTTTTCAATTTTCCCCACTCCAATTTTCTCCCAATTCTCTCTAATTCTCAAGTCTCAATTCTCCAAATTTCCAATTCTCTCTCAATTACTAAATTATTAAAATTTATTTTATTTGCAATTACATTTATTTTTAGTTTTTTACTCAATTAAAATTCATTTCCAACAAATTTTTCGAATATATTTCCAACCAATTTTTTCCATCAATTTTTTCACATTTTTTCTTCAAGGATTTTTACAATTCAATTTTTTAAATGGCAAGTGGAAGTGGAGACAATCCAAGGCATTCTATTTCAATGAAAGGTAAGGGTCATATGCCGGACAATGTCGATTATGACGACAACGCCTATCATGAGTTTCTGCAACACCAAACCAATGTTGAATCCCTAAACTCTCCTCATCCCCCTCTATTAATTTCCGAACCTAATGCCACCCCCCATTTCACAAGCCAATCAGAAAATATGCCCGATCCCTCTCTAGATTTTGAATTTCAACCACCTATAGAAGAGAAGTTACTGAAGCAGCTCAAATTTGATCTCTTCGTACTCCATATGAAGAAAGTTACGAAAGCAGATGGAAGCACTATAGTGATTTGCAATTACTATAAAAAAGAATTTAAGTGGAGGATATGGCTCATATCGGAAGCATATAACGAACAGCCATACAAACGCACATGTCAGATCGAGTTCACAAGCCCAAATTTCTACGTACGCTACCTTTAACCAACAATTATTTAATACATTGATGAAAGAAATATAGAAGAATTAGCTAGAATGGTTGCAGTAGAACACTTACCATTTAGTTTTTGTGAAAATGTTGGTTTTGTTAATTATTGTTGTTGACGGTGATTTTTCGTGGTCACGTGGTCAACGATTCGATTCTGACTTATTTTAGTTTACGAATGGGAATGGTTGAAAATATTGAGAATGAAAAGAATAACAAACAGAGGTACGTGGTAAAACTCCGATGGCCGGAGAAACATCCACGGGTTGTTGCCTTAGCAACGAAATAAAATCCACTATGAAAAACTATTACAAAATACTACGCTCAGATCTCTCTTGCTAATTCTCGCGTACCCCTTATTTTGTGTGTTACAGGGGTATTTATTCATAATGTTACTAGGGTTTGTGGGTGCCGCTAGGGTTTGGTGTTATGGTGCCCAAGTTTTAGGCGATTCCCCAGTCCTAGGCGGATTCTGTTTCCTTCTTGAGTGCAACATATTTCCTGATTTGGCTGAGTCCGAGTTTGGGACTGATTCCTTCTCCTTTATTTGCGAGAAACCTATTTGTTTCCTTGTTGAATTCTGGGCAACCACACCGTTGTTTATTGTGAGGATGCTGGTTGTTGATCCTGCCCACGCATTTGGAATGTGAATGCTGGTGACTATCTTTTTTATTGAATCCCGAGTATGCCCGAGCTGGCTCTCTTCATTTGTGATCGGGTTACTTTAATCTTTCCCGAGTAAGTTACTTTGGGGAATTTCTGCCCCTTCGAGTTGACTTCTCTTGACTCCTGCTTATGTGGCTTCTTATGGTGATGACGTGTCCTTTATGACGATTTTTACCTATAACAATTGTCAACAAGCATTAAATCTTGCTGCATGTTGACTCTCACATGTGCACTTTCTAACATTTATAACAAAGAAAAAAGAAAGTTGGAATTTTTTTTTGAAAATTATAAAGGTTGTGTTTCCATACGTGTCAACATATGGACTAACCATTGACAAATTCATTCATACTTGGGTGTCACTTGCCATTATATAGATAATGCATAGACTATCTAAAAAAGAATTCTTACATTTAGAGTTTTTGATGATGCACATACTGCTACTAATATTTTTAGACAACTTAGAATTATTTTTAAAGAGAATAAAATTAAAAACAAAATTTTTACAATTGGTTTTGATAATACTTCCAACAATACCGCAGCTATTCCATATTTAATTGAATTATGCAAATCTTGTCCTTGTGGTAAATTTTTTCATTCATGCAATATTTTAAATTTATGTATTCAAAAAGGATTAAAAATTCTTTAAGATTGAAAGCATAGGTAAAATTTTATAAGCAAAATAGTAGGTATACCATTAGATTTCCTCGTAATATTCCAACACGTTAAAATTCTATTTATAAATTGCTTACTCAAAGTTATAATTATAGAGATTTATTATTTACTTTTATTCAATATAATATTAATCACATTAATCTTTACCAAAGGCCTGCACCGCTTGAACTCTTTCAAAAAACAAAAAAAAAAAATACAACCGGCTAAAGAGGATCCAAATCCTTGAGATGCAAATAACCCCGCTTGTAAAAAAATAAAGTGGAAATAAATAAATAAAAATTAGCATGATAACATCAGATTCTAGGGTTCAGTATGTTAAATGTTCCAAGTAATGTATAAAACACACATCCTCGGCGTATTTGGTAACAAATTTTGACAGCTGTACATCTTGCTTTTTTTCATCACCTCGATTTAAGCTTAGTTTGGATGTTGGTACTCGAATCTTTTCTCAACATCCAAACACAATCCCAAATGCAATCGATTAAATCCTATATATTATGAGCAGAAATTTGGATGAAAAACTCAAAATGAAAACAACACAGCAGCAATTGAGACAATAAATTCTTCATTCACTTTAAAAATATCAATAGAGAAGACATAAAAAGACTGGAATTACATGAGAAACTAAAAACCCTAGCCACCGAAACCGTAGAGAGTCCTGCCCTGCCTCTTCAAGGCATAGACGACATCCATCGCAGTGACGGTCTTGCGGCGAGCGTGCTCAGTGTAGGTGACGGCATCTCGGATGACGTTCTCGAGGAAGATCTTGAGAACACCACGAGTCTCCTCATAAATGAGGCCACTGATACGCTTAACACCACCACGCCGGGCCAGTCGCCTGATGGCAGGCTTGGTGATCCCCTGGATGTTGTCCCTTAACACTTTACGATGCCTCTTTGCTCCTCCCTTTCCCAAACCCTTGCCTCCTTTTCCTCTTCCTGACATTTTCTCTTCTTCGCTGCGTTTTACTTTTCTTTTCTCTGTTTTCCTGGTTTGAAGAAATGGCTGTGTAAGAGTGGGTTTATATAGGGAGAGAGGTGGTCTAATGGCCGTTGGATGAGATGGTGATCCGCGTGAGTAGTAGTGTTTGATATGAAAGCCGTTGGATTGGGTGTTGTTGAGTGTGATTGGTGGAAATGAGGGGGTGTTAGATCGATGGGTTTTTTTTGGAATTTAGGAATAGGCGGGCGTTTTTGGAGGGATTTTTAAGTGACCGGGATGTATTTGCATTGTTTGCCGCGTTTGAGTGCCTCAAAATTTTGCGAGATGCACAACATGTTGAATTTGCTAAATCATTAATGTTATTCTATAGACTACAATTAATACATTTTATATTAAAATTCTAATTTTTTTTTATTACATCAGAAAATATAATTATTTTTTACTAATATAAAATTAAATTTAAAATAGAGGAATGTTTTACATAATTTTTAGAGGAGTTGCACAACCATGAAATAGAGGTGACCGTTGGATCTGTTGCCCAACGAAGGTTTTTTTTTTTTTTTTTTAATTAACCCTTTTCCCCTAATTCCCTACTAATACCCCATCCCATTCATTTCTCTCCTCACTCCAGTTCTCTCTCAAATCTCCAATACTCTCCCCAGTTCTCAATTACTCAATTATCTCTCAATTATTCAATATTTTTTTTATTGCAATTAAATATTTAAATCGCAATTACATTTTTTTTTTTTACTCAATTGAAATTCATTTCCAACAAAATTTTCATTTTTATTTCCAACAATTTTTTTCAAATTTTTTTCCAAGAAATTTTTCAATTCAATTTTTTCAATGGTAAGTGATTGTCCTAGTGGATCAAGTTCAAGGCCCTCCTCTAACAAAGGTAAGGGTCTTATGCAACCAAACCAGTCATAACCGGAACCAAGGTCTCCTTTACCATGAAATCGATCTCTCATTTGGAAACATAAATCTTGTTGAGATCACTCCCTAAACCATTTCTTGTTAATGAACCCATTCGAATCTTTAGCAAGTCTTCACATTCGTAAGTGTCACTGCAACTTGTCTTTTGGTTTGAAAATCAACCGGGATTTGTTGGAATCCTCGCCGATTACAAACCGATACGCAAGTATTGCTGCATTTAGTACTTTGATGCACTCTTAAGGTTTGTTTGGTATGGCTTTTCAAGTAAAGCTTCTAGAGTAGATCTTTT
The DNA here is from genome assembly GCA_030490815.1 of Acer saccharum. Lineage (NCBI taxonomy): Eukaryota > Viridiplantae > Streptophyta > Magnoliopsida > Sapindales > Sapindaceae > Acer > Acer saccharum. The sequence continues at coordinate 23,499,081 of CM059871.1, forward strand.
TCTAATAGAGTTTTTATTGAGTAGAGCTTTTAACAAAAAAAAAAAGCTTTTGGTTATATAAATTACAAAAAAAATGTTGACATTGTATTTTTAAAAGTAACTTTTGGTTGTGTAAATTACAAAAAAAAATGTTGACAATGTATTTATAACGAAAGAGTTGTATGGTGGAATATCTAAATTTTATAAAGGGTAGTTGAGACTAGACATGTCGCCGATTTCGGTTCCGGTTCGGAACCGACGGTTACGGTTTCATCGGTTTAGGTCTGGTTCCAGCGGTTCGGTTCCGTAATTTTTTTTTACTTATGTTTAATCTTATTTAATAAAAAAAAAATTGACATGTAAAATTGTAAATGCATTTTATTGGGTCACCCAAAAATAAAATAAAATAAATAAATGACAAATTAAAAAATTAAATTAAATTAAAGGGAAAGTATCATTTTCCCCCTTGACGTTTGCCCTATTGTTAAGACGACGATAGGGTTTTGCCATATTGGCTGGTCTCCCCCCTCAAATGGAAAGAATGTATTATATGCCACTTTTGTTACCTTTTCCATCCATTAAATGTATTATATGCCCCGTTGACTGTTAAAATTGAAGCAAAAGACCGTTTTATCCTTCAATTAACTCCATATAATTACCATTTAACCCTCAAAATATTCATTAAATAAAAAATATATTTAAAAAAACAGAAAACAAAAAAATAAAATAAAAAAACAATTGAAAAAAAAGATGGATCTCCATCGTCCATCTCTGAGATGGATGGTGGAGATATCTCTTTTTATTTTTTATTAATTTTAAAAATAGAAATTAAAAATAAACAAAGCCTCAACAAACAAAGCCAATTCAACACAAGTTGTCAATAATCATGGCAATGACTAAAAACATGCAATTAACTAATGCAATCAAGGAATTGTCAATCAAAAGCCAATCAACACTAGTTGTCAATGAACATGGTAAGGACAATAAATGCAATTAACAAATGCAATCAATAAATCCTACAATCAATGTCTAAATGAAAATCATGTAGACTTAGCTAGAGGACAAAATGGTCCTAAATGCTAGCTATCAACAAACAACTTATCTCAACCAAAAATCAAAATCTCAAACATGCTAAGAATAACATTAAGCAAGGAGACATGCATTTAATTAACAAATAAATGCTAAACCTAGGCATTCGTGTCATAAGAATGAAATAAGAAGTTCTAGGACAAGTAGAAGTTACCTAGTCAAAGAAAACAAGAAAGCCCATGCTTGGATGATGCTAGGAAGATGCTAGATGCTCATGGGAAGTGGTTTGGTTGAGTAAATGTGAGTTCTTAGGAGCTTCTCTCTCTAGGGTTTGAGTTTCTCTCTCTAAATCTGATTTTGAGCTCATAAAAACGAGCTAGGAAGAAGATGGTACTTGTATAGGAGCCCTAGATGAAGTGGTGTCGTTTTGATAAAAAAAACTGCCCAGTTCCCGTCAAGTGCGCTAGTCGAGTAGCACACAACCAGCGCACACTAGCTGACCCAACATGCGCATGACGACCAGCGTAGATGACCAATGCAAGACCATCGGTGATCTACCCGAGTTGCACTGGTGTGGCGCATGACGACTAGCGCAACGCGCGGGTTAGGGGACTAGCGCACACCACAAAAATGCATATAGAACAATAAAAAATGTGCAAGTATGAAGAGTGAAAATAACATGCATGGAAATAGATGAAATCATGAATATTCACCAAGCATGTGACACACAACAAATATGCAAGATATGAAAATGCATAAGTGTGATGATAAAGCATATAAACACACAATTAAGATAAATACAAATGCAATCATAAAAAATGCAATATGAAAGTGTGTGTGTGCAACTAATCTCTTCAATAAGGGTTAAGCACAAGTGATCATACTTTCAATGATCTCTTGTGCTTAAGAGCTTGAAATCCAAATAAGCTTGATCATGAACAAGGAAGCCCTAAACTACCCTTACATTTTAAACCCCCAAAATGTGGTTTGTCATGAAATAAGCCAATCAAAATTAAGGAACTTACAATCTCTCCCTTTGGCTATTTCATGACAAAACAACCACTCACAAAATAATCCCCACAAAAAGAAAACAAAAGCTATTGGTCAACAAAAGTAGATTCTACGTTACAATAAGAGAAACCTAAGATACTAAGTCTTCAAGGTCTTCAATATTATCGTAGATCATCATACCTACACACAATAGCAAGAAAGCACTTTCCAAGATCAAGTTGAAAATACCTACAAGGTTATACTAAACAACCTAGAGGGGGGGTGAATAGGTTGATACACTAGTTTTAAAAACTCTTTCATGATTTATGTCAAAACCTTGGTGAGCATACAAATTAACTTTAAACATGATTGTTATGAGAAAATAATTAACACATGTATACTCAATTCACCACCCTTAGTTTACAAAATATATACCAACAAACAATGTATCTCATATACAAGATATTCAATTAAGATCAAATTTCACAAGTTGTACTTTAAATATTACAATATAGGTACACTAAGTAGAACTACTACAACTTGCTAATGAAGGAAATATATTAAAACCAAAACAAAGAAAACATGTATTAATATTAATGTTCAATTTATATACAAATATCAATCTAAATACAACTATATAAAAGAATCAAAGAATAAGATAATTATATTTACACAAATGAATTGTACATACAAATATGATCAAAATGAACATTTATTACAAATCACACTTTACACAATCTTGCTTCCAAATATATCACAAGTGAATATTGTACCACAAGATTAAAACATACACATAAACATATATAAAAGAGGGATAGAAAGAATTGACGCATGAGATTTTTTTAACGTGGTAAAACCTCCAAGAAGGAAACATCCATGGGTTGAACTACAACCATTGGGTACTATATATATTGAATGGGAAATTAAAAATTCCACTGTTGTACCCGATTGTGATCTTCAACTAAACTCTGATGACTCCCTCGCCCTCGGAATATTACATCTGATATTATGCATCGGAGTTAATCCCCAAAACTGTTTTCCCTTCGACGCCCATTCCACCGAGAGTGTAATACCGAATATATAATCTGATGTCATCATTCATGGCAGAATCGTACCCGACCACGCAGAGACAGCTGTTGGACCTTACCACTGAACCTTCGACACGTGCCCGAGATGTCAGAGGCTGGGCTATATAAACCCTCATTTTTACCATTTGAGACAATTTTTTCAACTTTCATTTCTCATCCCTAAAAGCATAGAATATTGTGTAAACCCTTTAGAAGTGGGAAGTTACTTCTACTCCATTTAATAAAATTACAGTTCTACTTCATTATTCTACTGTTGGTAATTTTCGAGTGCTTTAACTTCGTAAGCATCATATCCCGGAGGTTCATTTTCGACCCCAACATCCACAAAGTGACCAATCTTTAGCTCACCTACCTAGTGGAGTCTATGTTTACCCAACCCTATTGGAAAGTATGAAATCCCTCAATGATGCGAAGCCACCATATATTGGACAACATATAAAACCAACATCGATGGTAGATTAGAAATTCATCAAGAGTGCATACACATCTCATGTACCCCGCTCTTTTGGAGTCTATGTCTAACCATACGCCTAGGCCTACCAACATATAAGCCAACTCCTTATCCAAGGCACTCATGCCTCTAGGGAGCATCTCATTCATGACTATCCAGACCTTCCCGATCCTAGCCATGACTTCTTACTTGGTTATCCGGACCTCACGTCCTAACCAAGACTTCCTTGCTTGACTATCCGGACACCTTGTCCTAGTCAAGACTTCATGCCTTTTACAAGGACTTCCTAATGTGATCATGTGAATACAAATGATGCAAACAATCAATTCAACATAGAACATGTGATCAATACATTCCATGGAACAACTAGACCTAAACATGTAAGAACACAAGTAAAGTAATCTAGATGCCAAAACATGAATTAAACCTAGAGCATGTGAAAAACATCTAACACAAAAGCTCATAGTTCTATTCATACAAATAACACTTGAATAAACACATATACATGAAACACATATTCAAGATGTCATAAACATACACAAAATTGCTAGAATCACAAAATTTATTCAATGAATATTTAAGCCAAAGATTTAGAGCATGGATATATTGATAAATCAATTGAATCCTAGATGTCTCTAAAAACACATACAAGAGCCTTAATCCTAGATTACATCAATCAAGAATCAAAACACATTTCAAGGATTATTAATCATAAAATGATTCAATCAAGTCACAAATAATCCTAGATATCAAACTAATCACAATACAACTCTCAATCATGTGAAAAACCTAGAATTCTAGAAACTAGTTCACATATGTCTCTAATTAGACTTTTGATAAGGTTTGATAATGAAGCTATCTTTCTCAATAGAATTCACCATACATACACATACATATAAAAGAAGAAACCCCAAGCAAATTGAAGGTTATAAAAGAAGAAATCTCAAAGATATGAACACTACCTTGGATTCTCGACCTGGTTCGGTTTTATGTGTGCAACCACTAGAAAGGTTGATCAAACAGCTTCCAAACCACTTGGAAAAGGTAGAGGACTCGATTACAAACAATCTCCAACTTGAATCACTCAATTCCGATTTCGTATGAGAAAGTTATGGTATTTGGAAGATGAGAAAAATTGGAGAGAAAATTCTGATTTGGATTTCAAGCTTTTCTTCTTGAAAATGGATTGGAGGGAATGGGAGTATTTAAAAGGAAGAGAGAGAAGGGAGGATTCCGGCCAACCAGAAGGTGCCACGTCACCCCTGGCCATGTGGCCCACGGCCTCCACACGGGGTGACCAAGCTTAGCCACTTGGCCTCGCTTGCCTCTCTCGCGCTCTGCTCGCGTTCTTTGGCCGTATTCGGGCCTCCAAACTTTGATTTCGAATCCGTCTTCAGATTACGAATCATGACTTCCTCACGCACAACGAAGACTATGAAACTTTGACAAAAGGTTGAGAATTCATCTCGGAAAACGACGACGAACACAACTCAACGAATGAGAACGAAAAGTAGCGTAGTTACATCGTTTGGACTCGAAACTAAATGAATGAGTAACCGAAATGACCGGAACTCAATAAATAATCAAATAAGATCATGTTCAAGTCCAAATACAAAAATATCAAACACAAAATCACACACGTATGCCATTTCCTAGACATAGTCCTAGAACACGCAAATAACAAAGATTGTCAAATTAGATCTAATGCATGAACATATATTATCAAGTGTGTGAAAGTGATATATAAATGATGTTTAACCATGAAGGAACACATAAGAATGCCATGTGTGTGTGTGTACCTAGCCTTGTAAGAAAAATGAGGTCTTATATACCTTTGTAGATCGATGAAGCACACTTCTCTTTGAAGCCGGCATCTTGCATGAATTGTGGCCAAAACTTTCTTTGACGTCTTGAATCTTCAAAACTTAGACCACTAACCATTAGAAGAGAAACACATTTTGATATGGAATACATGCCAAGACAAACCAAAAACTAACACAAGTGCATGTGAGGTGATCAAATATAAAAAGCATTTGCACTCAATAAAGCAATATAAAGAAATGCATGTGTAATGCTCCCCCTAAAAGGTTACTCTCTTTCAAGGCTTCTCCCCAAAGCATACACAATGCTCCCCCTATATCTCTTAAGACTTCTCCCCCTTTTTGTCATGAGATAGGCAAAAGAGCTCCCCCTATCGGGTTGCTTTAGCAAAGAGAGCTACTAGCACAAAATGCATTTACATAATCATATAAACGAACTTTATGCAACTCAAGTAATTGAGAGAGATTCAAGGAGGGTTTTAATTTAAAAAAAAAATGTGACAAAGATGCTTTGCATGCAAGACATGTTGTATTCAAGTCCAAAATCAATGGTATTTGGCAAAGCAAACATCAAAAGGGTTTCCAAGATAATTCAAACCAATTTGTACCCTTTTTGTCATAAACAAGCAAGATATAGTTTTTCAAAAGATATTTTTGAGCTAAGAGCAACTATATCAATCCTTAAAGGCAAACCAAGACATGGATTCAAGGATCCTATTCGATTTTTCCGGATGAAACATCCGTATGATAGTAGCCTTGTTTACACCTTTAAGAAGAGAGAGAAGACTAATTTGGATATAAAATCCTTATTGATTGAATGGATACTAGATCCTTATTGATTTTAGTATTCTCATTTGCTTTTCACACATAATTTACATATAAGCAATCAAAAACATTTCATGCATATCATATTAAGCATGTCATAAAATTCTCATGTCATGGAGATAAATTATGGGTCATTCATATGTACTTTCCCAAATAATTCTCCTAGTCCAAAAATGCATGTTTAATCATAATTATGACATGGATTGTAAGTAAAGCAATGATGCACACTTATTAAAAAAAGGACATATAAGCATATATGTGCAACCAAAAATCTCAAGCAATTATCAAAAAAGCATAAATTTAATCAACATTTTGCATATGAAAATTCATGCAAGTTTGCTCTCTTTGCTTGAGCTCCCCACAAAGGGTCAATTCCAACCAAGTCAATGGGAGACATGAGCCCATATAGACTTACCAAGTCCATTGGACCTAGTTGTATCTACGAGTATCACATTGGCATAATGGCAAGCGGGTTCATTCTTTCTAACCCACCTAGGTTCCACTTTATCATTTTTAGTGGTCATAGACATGTTTCATTTCCCTAGGTTTTTGCAAACTTGCCCTCTTTTTCAACCGTTTTTCTTTCATGCTTTTTAACCTACACCTATTGATGTAATCAAAGCAATTTGGTCTTAAGTGACCAATCATACCACAAAAATGACAAGTAGGTACAAAGTACGAATTTATACCATTGCATTGAGATCTCATCGAAGCATTGCCATGTTGATGAGGTTGTCTTTGATGGTGCATCGATTTGCTTCTCTTTGGAGCTTAAGCCGATTGGTGGCACCTTTGTTGTCTAGCTTGTTGAGGAGGTTGAGCCGATTGAATATGCCTTCTTGGTTGAATATATTTCTTGTGATCACCTATTTTCCTCATAGTTGGCTTGTTGGAGGAGGTGATTGACTTCTTAAGGACTTGTTCTTTCTTCTTGGATTGCCTAGGCTTTGGTTGAATTGCCAAGGCTTGTGTGGACTTTCCTTGAGTTGAAGGTTGCTTAGATGAAGCTTTACTTTTGCCAAAGGTTGAGGTTGTTTAACCTTGGCTTTCTTTAATTCTTCAAGGCACCTCATCTCTTTTTCCATGACAATCTTCAATAAGTTTTCTTTGTTGGCAAGCTCATCTTTCATTGCCTTCATTCGTTGGTGGTAATCTTTAATCTCCTTCTCATACTCGAACACATCAATCACGTCCGTCTTCAAAAAGTCATCCATGTCCGAACCTGAGGTCATCTTAGCAAGTGTATTTCTTGCCTCTTCAAGTTCCTTCTCCATCATCACTTCATTCACTTGGATAAGTGACACTTCCTCATCTAAGTGAGTCACTTTAGCTCTTAGATGGAGATTATCTTCACGCAACCTCAAAACTTCATCTTTCTTCTTCTTCAAACACTTTCGAAGAAAGTCAATAAACTTTTGATAGTCAACCACACTATCACTTGAGTTTCCAGAGCAAGTACTCCCTTGATCGAAGCTTCTCCCACTTGTGCTTTCATAGGTCATGTCGTCAATGCTAGCTTCTCTCAAACTTGCTCCTCTTTGGTCTCCACTCTTCAAGTTACCCTTCTTGAATTCTTCAAGTGACAAACACTTGGTGACAATTTGAGCTTCTTCTTGGTAGGAGACCGGAAAGGCGAAGTAGTTGTTCTCACACTTAATCAAGCTCGTGAAACATCCTACAACTACTTCAACTTTGCTATCACTCCGTGTAGCGATCATAGCTTCCCCTCTCTTCTTAGACGAGGTCATCTCCTTTTCCTCCTTCACCTAGAGGTCATTCTCTTCTTGTGAGATTTCATGAATCTCCTAAATCTCCTAACCATGAGAGTCACCTCCTCATCAGAGTTATTTTCCTTCCTCTCCACTTTGGAGGTCATTAAAGCAATACCCTCTCTAAGTGTTTCACTCACACTCATAGTGTTTGGTGATATGAATGCAATGAACAAAATGCACACAAATGCAAGACACACAAATATGGCAAGGATCTCCTAAGTATGTCTAGGAACTCGCTCTTATACCAATTGAAAATATATATTACGTGTCTAAACAACCTAGGAGGGGGGGGGGGGGGGGGGGGTGGGGGGTGAATGGATTGTTAATCGATTATTATCAATTTTTCGATTAGTCAAAATTAATCACTATTAGCCCAATTCAACAAACAATAAAAATCAAGTAAAAGTGCAGAAATTAAAGAACACTTGATTTTTACCTGGAAATCCTCAACAGGGAAAAACCACGGGCTGTTATGTGCGCCACATACGAACCTCGAATCCACTAATTCCAATGGTGTTTACAACCTAGGTTGACCTCAACCTCTCACGGTCTATAACCCACCACTACTATCCACAAGCTTTTAAAAGTGAACCTAGTCCAATTTGCTTGAGCATTACACACCGGTAGTCACAAGACTTAACTCTCAATGAAAAGATCAATAACCTATGTGAATATATGGCAATATCCAAAATGTAAATAATACTAGGCTACATTAAATGCTTAACTAGATGTTATAATGCAAATCAACACTCTAGTTATCAACAATGCCTACATGCTTATACATGAGGACCCAATTAGATGCAAAGAGACTCTATCAACCTAATTGTCAACAAACAAAGCTAATTCAACACAAGTTGTCAATAATCATGGCAATGACTAAAAACATGCAATTAACTAATGCAATCAAGGAATTGTCAATCAAAAGCCAATCAACACTAGTTGTCAATGAACATAGTAAGGACAATAAATGCAATTAACAAATGCAAGCAATGAGTCCTACAATCAATGTCTAAATGAAAATCATGTAGACTTAGATAGAGGGCAAAATGGTCCTAAATGCTAGCTATCAACAAACAACTCATCTCAACCAAAAATCAAAGTCTAAAACATGCTAAGAATAACATTAAGCAAGGAGACATACATTTAATTAACAAATAAATGTTAAACCTAGGCATACATGTCATAAGAACGAAATAAAAAGTTCTAGTACATGTAGAAGTTACCTAGTAAAAAAAAACAAAAAAGCCCATGCTTGGATGATGCTAGGAAGATGCTAGATACTAGATGCTCATGGGAAGTGGTTTGGTTGAGTAAATGTGAGTTCTTGGGAGCATCTCTCTCTAGGGTTTGAGTTTCTCTATCTAATATCTGATTTTGAGCTCACAAAAACGAGCTAGGAAGAAGATGGTACTTATATAGGAGCCCTAGATCATTTTGATAAAAAAACTGCCCAGTTCCCGTCAAGTGCGCTGGTCGAGTAGCGCACAACCAGTGCACACCAGCTAACCCAACATGCGCATGACGACCAGCGGTGATCTTCTGCCCAAGTTGCGTTAGTGTGGCGCATGACGACTAGCGCAATGCGCAGGTTAGGGGACTAGTGCACACCACAAAAATGCACATAGAACAATAAAAAATGTGCAAGTGTGAAGAGTGAAAATAACATGCATGGAAATTGATGAAATCATGAATATTCACCAAGCATGTGACACACAACAAATATGCAAGATATGAAAATGCATAAGTGTGATGATAAAACATATAAACACACAATTAAGATAAATACAAATGTAATCATAAAAAATGCAATATGAAAGTGTGTGTGTGCAACTAATCTCTTCAATAAGGGTTAAACACAAGTGATTATACATTTAATGAGCTCTTGTGCTTGAGGACTTGAAATCCAAATAAGCTTGGTCACGAACAAGGAAGCCCTAAACTACCCTTACATTTTAAACCCCCAAAATGTGGTTTGTCATGAAATAAGCCAATCAAAATTAAGGAACTTACAATGGCAATCAAATAAATTTTTGGAAACTCTTTATAATATTGTAACCATTTTTCCTTCATAGCAGTAATGGACTTCAGTAATTATGGGTCGGATGCACAATGAGCAAAGGCACCAGCAATAGTAAGACTCTCAATAATAAATATATTAGTTGTAGGATAATAAATACTAGATAAATTGTTAGTAGCATTATTAAAGACTTTTAACAAACCACAAACTTTGTTACAAACATCCCAATGACTTGGATAAAGATTAATGTGATTAACATGATATTGAATAAGAGTAACTAATAAATCCCTATAATCATAACTTCTACCAAGCAATTTATAAATAGAATTCTATCGTGTTGGAACATCATAAGGAAATCTAACGATATGCCTACCATTTTGTTTACAATATGTAGCCCATACTTTCATTGCAAAAGGATGTTTCCACAAAAAAATAGAGGACATCTTTAATAGGTTGAATAAACTATTGAAGAGTTTGTAATCCTTTTTGAACACATAAATTTAAAACATAGCATGCACATCTTTGATGAAAAAACTTACCATCAAGATAAGGTTTGCATGAATAGCAACAGTATTGTTAAAAGCATTATCAAAACCAATTGCAAGAGCAGCAGTGTGCATCATAAAAAACTCTAAATGCAAGAATTATTTTTTAGATAGTCCATGCATTATCCATATAATGGCAAGTGACACCTAAGTATGAATGCATTTGCCAATGGTCACTCCATATGTCGACACATATGGAAACATGACCATTATATTTTTCAAAATATTTCTCCAACTTTCTTTTTCTTTGTCATAAATCTTTTTAAGTGTTTTTGTGAGCATGGCTCTAGGAACACGACATGCAACTGGATTTAATGCTCATTGACAATAATTAATAAAACCAACCTTTTCACCAAAACTAAATGGTAAGTGTTTTACTACAACTATTCTAGCTAATTCTTCCATATTTTTTTTCGTCACTGCATTAAAATAATTATTGGTTAGGGGTAGCGTATCTGGGAATTTGGGTTTGTGTACTTGATTTGGCCTGTGCGTCTAGATGTTTGTTCGTTATATGCTTCTGATATGAGCCATATCCTTTAGATTTCTGCCACTTAAATATTTTTTTTGCAATAATTGCATACCACTACAGTGCTTCCATCTTCTTGCGTAACTTTCTTCATATGGAGTACGAAGAGATCAAATTTGGCCTGCTTCTGTATCATCTCTTCCGTGGGTGGATCAAATTCAAAATCTGGAGGGGGATCATGCATATTTTCTGATTGGTTTGTCAAATGGGGGGTGGCATCGGGATCGAGTTCAGAAATTATTAAAGGGGGATGAGGAGAGTTTAGGCCTAGGTCTTCAGCATAGACTTGGCGTTGTAGATACTCGTAATAGGCGGTGTCGTCATAACTGAGATTATCTGTCATACAACCCTTAACTTTCATCAAAATGGAACTCTTAGGACCGTCACCACTTCCACTTGCCATTTAAAAATTGAATTGTAAAATTCATTGAACAAAAAATGTTAAAAAATTGATGGAAATAAATTTGTGAGAGAATTGGAAACCTAGTAGTTAGTAATTGCAAATAAAATAAATTGCAAATAAATGAAATTAGAAACTTAGTAATTGACTAATTGCAAATTAAATAAATTGGAAATAGGATAAATTGGGGAGTGGGGTCTTATTGGGGGGGGGGGGGGGGGGGGGGGGGGGGGGGCGTTGTTGTATTTATAGAATAGAATAGAATAAAAAAGAAATTAAAAAAAAGTGAACCATTGGAGGCCTAACGGTCGGTTGACGTCAGCTAATCATTAGGCCTCCAATGGTTCAACCCATTTTTTGTTAAATTTTTTTTCGTTGGAATCGTCGTTTCCAGTCCTGTTCAAACCGGGCAGTTCTTTAAAAATTGGAACCGAAACTGTCTTGGTACCGATTCCGGTTTCGATTTTTCTGGTTTGGTTCGTCGGTTCGAACCGAACCAAACCAGCACCATGTCTAGTTAAGACCATTCACATGTTTTAAAAAAAGCTCAAATAAAGCTTTTTGGAAATGTCCAAATTTTGGGCTTCTCCTAGAAGACATAAAATAGCTTTTATAAAAAGTAGTTGAGACGATTCATATAATAAAAAGCTGTTTTGATTTTTGTCAAACAACATAAAAAGACTTCAAAACATCTTCTAGCATTAAGAAAGTGCTTTTGGCCTTTACAAAAGCCATACCAAACATACACTTAGTGCCCGTTTGGAAGAGCTTCTCTATGCTCTTTTCATTTATTTTTTTTATCGTTTCGTTATCACTCTAGTAGAGCTTTTTGATGATTAATAAAATGTTTTATGTTTACTAGGAGAAGCTCAAATTTTGGATTTTTCCAAATAGATCTCTTTGTGCTTTTTAAATAACACTAAAATGTGTAATATATTCTATTACCTAATATATTTTTGAGTATTTTAGTAATCCTATCATTTAAAAAAACTTTTTTAAAATGACAACCAAACGACCAACAACTTTATTTTAAAAGTTTTACTTATAAAAAATCTACTTGAATAAACTCTTCCAAACAAACCCTTATTCTATTTATTAGCGATACTTGTACTTCTTGTTTTTGAAAAACCTAATTCAAAATTTATTAGGCGCTGTCCAGTAAGTGTTTTTTACCCTATTTTCGTTTTCATTTTTCGAAAATGATTTTGAATTCATGTTAGGTAACCGTTTTTATTTGGTTTTTAAAAAATAAAAACAAAACCAGTGTTAAAATTGAAAATCATGCTACACTTGTTTTCCTTGTTTTTCAATTTGTTTTTTCAAAAAAAATCACAATATATATTTTTTCTTTTCTTTTTTTCTCCCAAATGCTCTTCTTTGATTCTTCTCTTCACTTCCTCCTTTCTTCATCTTATTCTTCTTTCTTCTTCTTCTCCTCCTCCTCCTCCTCCTTCTTCTTCCTATTCTCCGTGAAAGCAAGATTGGAGGATCAGCTGATCTACTCCTCCAAAGCCGGAGGAGGTGAGATCCTCATTCGGCCTTGGATCCGCTGATTTGCTTCTCAAAGAGCAGATCCGCTCCTTTATTAATTTTTTTTTTCTTTTTTCTTTCTTTTAAAGGATTTTAATTTTTTTTTCATATAATTTATATTTAGTAAAAAATTAAAATTTATTTTTAAATTATGATTTAGTTGATAATTATTTGTGATGAATTATCGAACCACTTTTTATTCAAATTAAAAAAATTATAATATAAAAAATAATAGGAAAATTACAATTTTTGATATTTTCCAATTAATCTACTAGAGCATTTTTCCCGTTTTCATTTTTAAAATATAGCTTTCAGCATATGCTATCAGACCTGTTTTCAGATTTCGAAATTGAAACCAAAAATACTGTTTATATTTTCAATTTTCTTTTTGAAAAACAACAAATGAAAAATGCTTACATGACACACCCCAATGTATAAGGGTTTTGTGTTCATTAAGCGTACTTGAGTCTTTTTATCCCACGCGATGGTTATTTGTGAATTTTCACAAAAGGTTGGTTAATTTTGAATTTTGAGAGTTTCGCTTTACAATCCAATATTTTTCTTTATACACTTAATTTCTAAAGACACCCTATTCTAAAAATTTAAATTTAAACAAATTATAAAGACACTTCCTTTTTTTTTTTCAAAATTATCTCTTTTATCTTTTCACACTCCTATTCTAAAGACACTCCATTTATAAAATAATAATAATAATAATAATAATTCTAAAGACACTCCATTTTATTTTAATATTACCCATTTTGAATATATCTGTTTAGAAATTTTGAAACGGTAAATGGAAAAGATAAGTGAAGTAATCAAATAAAAATAAAATAGAGAATAAAACTGAATAAAAGTGAGGATATCATAACAATTAAAAAACTGTTTTCGAGATCAAATTGTGAAAATAGGAAAACAATATTTGTTTTTCTCTTTTGGATTTTAAGTTGAGTAAAAAAATTTCTATTAAGTAAAAAAAAATAAAATATTTTTCTAGAAAAAAGAAAAAAGAATATATATATTCTAGTGATGGTGATGATTGAACGTGGGTGGTATTTGAGAACAAAAAAAAAAATTGATTTCAAATTTTGTTGAATCATAAAATGGGAAAACTTTTTATTATATATATACACACACACACACATATATATATATATATACACACACACACATATATATATATACAGTAATGATAATGATGAAGGGTCTGATTGTGTGTGAGAAAAAAATTATTTCGAAAAAAAGAATAAGATATTTTAAGGTTTGTAAAACAATAATAATAATAATAATAATAAAACTAAAGATGGAATAAACTTTGTTTTAAAAAAAAAATTGTTGAGGTGTCTTTTGAACTTTCTTGTTTTGTTTAGTAAATTTAATTCTGGTTAAAATTGTCATTAATAATAAAATTAAAATGGAGTGTAAATAGATAATTAATAGATTGTCAATATCATTTCTCTTAAATTTTTTGAAATGATTTTTGTTGAAAAAACAAAATTGCCCCTTAACAAAATCTTCAAATAATGGATTCAACTTTAATAAACCATTTTTTTTTTTAAAGAGAATTTATAAACCTCTTTTAAAGATTAAACCCATCTTCATTTGGCGCCCTTGTTTAATACACGAGACTGTCCAGACTCATGAGACCACAGAACCTCCTCCGCCAACCGTTAACCACCCAAAAGTGCACCCTTGGCTGCCCTATCCTTGACCGTTGCCTGGGCGGCGCCATTCCTTGCAACTCCATAACCGAGCTGGTGGCAGAGAGCGGCTCCGGCAAGACTCAACTCTGCCTCCAACTTTCTCTTTCCGCCCAACTCCCCGCCTCCCACGGCGGCCTCTCCGCCTCGTCTCTCTATCTCCACACAGAATTCCCTTTCCCTTTCCGTCGCCTCCACCAACTGAGCACAAATTTCCGGTCTTCTTATCCCTGTAATGATCATGACCCCTGCGATAACATATTCGTTCAGGGCGTACACACCGTAGACAACCTGCTCGACATAATGCCTAGGATAGAGTCGTTCATCAAGAACTCGAAATCCAGATTGCCCATTAGGCTCATTGTGATTGATTCTATCGCAGCCTTGTTTCGATCTGATTTTGAGAACACCCCGGGTGATCTGAAAAAGAGGTCCTCGTTGTTTTTTAAGATATCGGGGAAATTGAAGGCCATGGCGATGTGTTTTGGTTTGGCAGTCGTGGTGACCAATCAGGTGGTTGATTTGGTGGCTCCTGATGAAGGGATAAATGGTTTGAGGGTTGGGAATCTGGGTTGTTTGTATTCTTCCGGGAGACGGGTTTGTCCTGCTCTTGGGTTGGCTTGGGCCAATTGTGTAAATTCGAGGTTGTTTCTCACAAAAGATGACGAGTTTGTCCATCAAGATAATCAATTGGTGAACGGTGATGGTGGAGATTTTGTGTCTAGAAGGACAAGGAGGTGGATTCATGTTGTGTTTGCGCCTCATTTGCCTAATTTATCTTGTGAGTTCGAGATCACAAGAAAAGGGATTTTCGGAGTTGAGAGATAGCAATGCATTTTAGTTATGATTTCAACTAAATGTATTAGCATGCATTTTTTTTTCCCTACTTTTGTTCGCTTTCTCAATCTAATTAATGATTGTGTTTCGGGATGGTGCTAGGATTGACAATTGTGTTTATCTATGCTGTTCAGGTGTAAATTTTGTAAATTTATTGATGTTAGCATAAAAAAAATTTGTATTTAAAGTTTCACTTTTCTTTACTAAGATTCTTATAACTTGGATCCTGATTAAGGTTATGGTTTTGATTGCAGTAGTTCAATTGGAAGTCTGTATTAATGTCAAACTAGACTCTTTTACTATGTATCTGGTACAATAAGATTGTCCATTGAAACTTTTTGATGTAATTTGTGAGCAAAGCAATGTCCTTCCTCTAGAATTAATTAATTTGATTTATGAGAAGATTTTCAGGTAATTGGACAACCACATGAAATGATATACTTTCTACACCAACTGAATCAACTATTTAATGTCATGTGCTCCCATTTTGTTATATAAATTGGATACTAGAATAAACACAAGGAAGAAGTAGCTGCAGCAGTTACAGCTTTCTTTCATTCTTATCTTTGCTATCCTTTTCTTCATTTTCTATTAACCTAAAAAAATTTGGATCAGAGGTCTGGAATTGTCATTGCTGTTTGGAGAAATTCATCAAAGTGTGTATGTTCTTATTATGCTTTGGTATATATATTATCCATGATTTTAGTAAAAGTCACAGTTGTCTCTGTAAGTTGCTGTGTAGAAGCTTAATTGATTTATTTGGCAATTTACATTATGCATTTTACTTGACCATGGTCCATGGTGTTGTTGATCTTAGTCTTCTGGACTCGATAGCATCAACTGGTGGCTAGTTATATGGTGAATTGTTATGATATTAATTTGTTGTACTTTCTTAATATGGTTTTGTTTCTGTGTCTGTGTCTGTGTCTGTGTCAAGAATGTCGATAACTTTGGAGATGCAATTGATCTCAAATTATATACAAATCTTGAGAAGGGGAGAAAATTAAAAGAAAAGGAAGAAGAAACTAATATGATCTTTGCCTCTTCTCTGACATATGCATCTTTTTGGAAAGCATTTGATTCTGTACAGAGAATGCAAACAGGGCTTTGTATTGGAGTTTTATCAATTTCATCATGGAAGCAGCAATTCAATCAAGAATTTTTGGCTGCTTCATTCATTACTTACTCTCTTCAATTATTTATTGGGCAAATTTCATTTTAGTCCCTATCAAATTTTGAGACTTTGGTTTTTTAGTTAAATTTGCACGTTTTGTCAAACCCGTTCTTAAATTTGTAAATAATAATAAAAAAAGCTCATTTAGGTCATTTTGGTCAATTTTTTGACAATCAATCCTAGGGGTGGACATGGTTTTACGATCCAAGATAAATCGAACCTAACATACGTGTTTGAGTCAAGTCATTGTTGTGAAAATTGTTAAGACACAAAATAATTAGGCAAAATAAAAGCAAAGCGGAACAAAAGAAATTTACGTGGTTTAGCGTACAACCTACTTCCACGGGTGGAGATGAAAAGAAATTCACTATGATTAATGGAGATTACAAACAAGTAACTCAGAATCACTCACAAAACCCAAATCCCTGTTACACCCAAAGAACTCTCAAAAGAGACTTATTTCTTAAAAGATCATATAACCACATATTTATAATATGAACAGAGACAAAAAAGGAATCTATATCAATAAGGTTACTAACTAATTTAAGCCATATATTAACAAATCTCCACCTTTGCTTAAATTCGTATCAAGGTATACCGAGTAGAATTTCAGTTTGCCATCTCCTCCAACAAACCCTTTAGGGTAACTTACAAACAGTAAACACAAATCAAGGCCAAACAGCTCTTGAACTTGAGCACAGGAATATGCTTGGTCAATATATCAACTGGATTTTCTACTGTAGCAATTTTCTTGACTATAATTGCTCATTGAGATACAATCTACTGAATAAAGTGATATTTGACATCAATATGTTTGGTCCTCTCATGATACATAATATTTTTCATCAAATGTATCGCACTCTGTCTATCACAAAATACAATTGTAGAATCCTGATATAAACCCAGATTACAAACCAAACCTTTAAGCCAAATAGCTTCCTTCACTGCTTTAACCGTTGCCATATACTCTGCCTCTATAGTAGACAAAGCAACTATAGATTGTAAAATAGCCTCCCAACTAATGGCACAACCCGAAAGTGTGAAGACATAACCTGTCAGAGATTGCCTTTTATCTAAATCAACAACATAATCAGAATCCACATAACCAATAATGTTATTGGTTGTATTATTTTTTCCAAAGACCAAACTCAAATCTGTAGCACCTTTCAAATATCAAAAAATCCACTTTACTGCATCTCAATGAATTTTTCCTAGAGAACCTATAATTTTGCTAACCACACTAACGTCATGTGAAATATCAGGACGAGTGCAAACGATAACATACATCATACTCCCAACTGCACTAGCATATGGAACTCGACACATTTTCTCCACCTCATCCTTAGACGTTGGTGAAAAAGTTGAGGAAAGTTTAAAATATGTAGCCAATGGAGTAGTCACAGGTTTAGAATCTTTCATACCGAAACATTCAATAATTTTTTATATATAATTTTTCTGTAACAAAAATAACTTGCCCGCTAATCTATCCTAGTGAATTTCCATACCCAAAATTTTCTTCGCAGCACCAAAATCTTTCATATCAAATTCATTTCTAAGCTAAGATTTCAATTTATTAATCTCACTTTTACTTTTTGTAGCAATCAACATGTCATCAACATACTGCAATAAATAAATAAAAGAACCATTTGGGAGTTTCTTGTGATACACACAACTGTCATAATCACTTCGTAAGTAACCATTACTAACCATTAAAGTATCAAACCGCTTGTACCATTGTCGAGGAGACTGCTTCAAACCGTATAATGATTTCTTCAACAAATAAACATGGTCTTCTTTTTCTTGAACAACAAACCCCTCCGATTGATCTACACATTTTTGTACCTATTTTAGGTTCTCATTGTAAGTGTCGCAGCAAAAAGTTTTGTTAAGATCGATAGGTTTTAAATTTTTTTATCATCTTTGGACCTTTTTGTATACATGAACATGAGGAAAAGATTTGTTTTCATACCTTTAAAGAACACTCCTTCGTTTTCTTTTCGACCCTTCACCACTAAGCCTTCCAAGCTATTTCCCACGATCTAGCAACTGTGTGTGTGGGCACGTCACGTATTCCGGGGGCAGTTGAATGGAGGCTTGAGAGATCCGAAAGACAACCCTTTGTCTTCTTCCTTGAATTCGTCAAAGCTTGTGAAGAAAAATATATATTTTATTTTTTCTTTTCCTTTCACCTTGCTGCTCTCTCTCTCTCTCTCTCTCTCTCTCTCTCTCTCTCTCTCTCAATTAGGTTTAGGTTAGTTTATTTTGCATAATAAGTATATCTTATATACCAGGATCCTAGGGTTTTGTAAACCAAGTTAAAATAGGATTATAAATCCTTTTTAATTCGGTTACCACTAGGGTTTGAACCTTTGACCGCTTTAAAGCAAATAAAAATGATCTCTTATTATTTTATTCTTTTGCTCTTGTTAAGATTTGAAACTGAAACCACCAAATAACAATTAATAATTCTTAATTATTAATATGTCAATTAAATAATCATATTATTTAATAATATTTAATTAATCAATTAAATAATATATTAATTAAATAATCATATCATTTAATTAATTCCCATAATATATTTAAGTTACTTTCGTAACATAATTAATTAGACCATCCAATTATTCGTGAGCATTGTTACTATAAATTGTAAAAGGGCTAGCAAGAGGACATAATGGACCCACAATTTTGACCTCCAATAATACTTAGAAAAATTAATTAAACTCTTTAATTAATATTTCACAATTATTAACCTCAAAGTTATTCCACTAAAAACCCAAGATTGTACTCTCGTAACTATCGATGTTTTACACAACCATATAATCAGTGTCCATCGATATAGCTATTTCATATGGTATGATCCTCCACAAGTAGTTCATAATTAGAGCTAGGTCATAAAGTCTGTTATATCCTCTAATTATATCTTTTCCTTTAAGTACCATTGATTCTCTAATGAATGATTATATCCTTCATTCATTTACGGAAGAAGGAGAGCGCTCTTAATTGTTCAAGTCTCGAATCAACCCTTAAGGGAACTACTCATCTATTTCTCACAAGAAGGAGTGGATTCCTCTATTATGTGCATACCTTCCCAGCCATAATCCAAACCGTGATTCCAAGATACGAGGTTATTAATCAGGAATGCTACTCCGATCTCACCCATGATATTTCAAGAAACACGATCTAACTTAAAGGAGTCAGTAAGACACTTAGAATTTAGATCACTCATATATAGCCATCAATTGTCGATATACATGAATCTTTTCAACTAATGGATCTTAGTGATAGATTCATATAGATCGTGGCCCAGTCTTATATGATCACATCATATAAGGTGCCTCCATTCTCATATTACCATATGAGTAGTCTAGGATAAGACCACCATACATTACGAAATGAACCGCCGCTGTAGATTAACCACAAATAAAGTATCCCAACTTTATTTGCTTTCTATGGACTCTTTATATTGCATGTCTCAAAATGAATTCCTCTGTATATGACATTCATATACTCAGTTTGAGATTACATCTACCAATCTTGGATGTTTAGCACATATAATATAAACGTATGAGTCATATTAATTTAATGAAATAACTACTTCTTTTATTAATGAATTTATAACATTTATAAATTACAAGCTTTAGGGTATAAATCCCAACAATCTCCCACTTGCACTAAAGTAGGTGAGACATATGTCGTAATCCCAGACCTTCTAGGTGAGCTTTCCTCTTTTGTGGCTTCTTGGTTTTTTGGAATTAGCCACTACACCACTATTATCACAATAAAGTGTCATGGGCTTACCTAAATCTGGAACAACTTCCAGATCACTCAAGAACTTACGGAGCCATATAGCCTCTTTAGCTGCTTCACAAGCTACTATATATTCGGCCTTCATAGTGGAATCAATAATACAAGATTGTTTGATACTCCTTCACATTATGGCTCCACCACCAAGGGTGAATACTGACCCAAACGTGGATTCCTAGAATCCTTGTATGCTTGAAAGTCAGAATCCGTATATCTTAAAGGGATTATATCCTGTTCTGACTTCTGAATATACTAACATATAGTTTCTCGTTTCTTGAAGATACTTGAGAATAAGTTTCACAACCACCTAATGATCCAATCATGGGTTAGACTGGAATCTACTGGCTACTCCCACTGCGAAGCAGATGTCAAATTTCATTTATAACATAGCATACATGAGACTGCCTACTACTGACGCATATGGAACTCGTCTCATATCCTCAATTTCTTGATGTGTCTTAGGACACTGTTCCTTAGACAAGTGAACTCCATGCCTATAAGGTAGATTACCTTTCTTAGAGTTCTCTATCGAGAATCCCACAAGAATCTTGTTGATATATGATGCTTGAGACAGTGCTAACATTTTGTTCTTTTGATCCCTTATTAATTGGATCCCTATAACATAACTTGTCTCTCCCAAATTTTTCATTTGGAATTGGCTAGCAAGCCAGCCCTTTACTTCCGATAATACTCCCACATCATTCCTAATGAGTAGGATATCATCTACGTAAAGGACCAGGAAAACTACTTTTGCAAATGCCTCACTTTTTGATTGGCTTATTTCGTTGACAAAATCACAATGGGGTTTAAAATTGTAAGGGTAGATTTGGATTGAAGAATTCTTCTCAAATGCTATTGGACCTCATTGTGGGCTTCAAGTGCTTCAAGAAAGGTAGTTTGCTTGTCTTGACTCTTAATTAAAGAGATTTAGTTGCACACACACACACACACACACACACACACACACATATCTTGTATATTCTTGTGTGTTTCATGTTTGATGCTTATGCATGTTATTTACTTACTTCACACTTGCACAACGTTCATATAGATTAGGTGTGCCTTGTTGATTTGAAAAGGAATTTTTCTCTTTACCGCGGTCCGTAAGGCTTTAGGTACCGCAGTTGGTTCCCTTGCATGAACTGCGGTTCTTATCAAGTGCAGGCTCTAATGTTTTTCGCCGTGTATGCCACAGCTGGTGCACTTTGCCTCTGGAGCGGTCCAAACCGCTAAGTTTTCTAGAGCCTCCACACCGTGTGTACCACGGTATGACATGTTTTTGCAGCTGCTTAGCCAAAATGACGCCATTTCTTTTAGGGCCTTATATATATATATATATATATGTATCTTTCTCTCCTTAAAAGACCTAGAGCTTATAATTTGAGTTTCTTAAAAGCTTGAGAGTGTCTTGCAAGAAAATTTATCAAGACTTGATTATTATCAACCAAAACTCAAATACCCATCATCCATTCATGTTTCAAACATCATCTAGCATCATCTAGGTTGTGTTCTTCGTGGGTTCTCTTAAACACACATGACTTGGTAAGTAGAACATCATCTTCATCCATTCTTGTGTTCTTGTTTTACAAGATATCTCCTTTATGACTTGACTAGTATCAAGGTTAGATTTTTATCTATATGTTGCGATTTTTGTGTTGTGTGTTGAGCCTTATTTGTGAAAGCTATTGCATCTAGGTTTTTATTTGCTCATATCGCTAAGTTGTATGCATGTAATTTAGCAACAAGATATCTAGGATTGTTTGGCTTGTTCATCAATGGCTAGATAAGCACTAAATGTCTGACCTTGCATTTATGCACTTTGAATATTGTTCATATTCACATTATGTTACATTTCTCTTCTATTGAGAGTTAAGTCTTGTATTTACCATGAGTAGTTTACAAGCAAGAGCCTAGAATCACTATTAAAGGCCCGCGGGTAGTAAAGATGGATTAGTAATCATATATGTGTGATGTCACCCCCCCTTCTAGGTTTACTTAGACACATATTATATATATTTTTTCAATTGGTATCAAAGTCTAGTTCCTTAACATAATTAGGAGATTCCTTGCTCTCATTAGAGTGTCTTGCATTAGTTTGCATATAGTTAGTGTGTCTTGTTTGCCTTGTTTTGTTGTTTGCATTCATCTTATTCATACACCCAAACACTATGAGTATGAACGGAGTTGGAAACGAGGGAGCCTCAAGCACAAGACCCCATTTGCTTACCGGGGTGAACTATGTAAATGCCTTATTTTTGATTGGCTCATTTCATTGACAAAACCACAATGGGGTTCAATTTGTAAGGTAGCTTAGGAGTGAAGAAATCCTCATCAAATGTCAAAGAACCTCATTATGGACTTCAAGTGCTTCAAGTTTGGTAATTCGCTTGACTTAACTCTAATTTGAAGAGATGTAGATGCACACACTCACATCACTTGCATATGTTCATTGATTGCATCTTGTGTTTATAATGGCATCATGTTAGCCTTAGGTTGCATTCCTTTTTGTTTTGACCCTTGCATGTGTGTATGTGTGCTTAAGGGAGTGGGTGTGCGTTGGTCGTGCGCTGGTCCGCACCAGCGCATCTCCTCCAGTGGAGTGCCGCTGGTCGTGACCAGCGTAACTTCTCTAGAATGTTACCGCTGGTCTTGCGCCCCTCAGTGGTGCCGCTCGTCCAGCGCCCTTGCAAATTTAAGGGCATGCGCTGGTGAGGTGCGCTGGTCGTCCAGTGCTACACCAACGCAAATGGCGGAATCTGAATCGTTTTTCTTCAAAACGACGTCATTTCTTTTGGATCTCTTATATATATAACTTGATAGTCTTGGCTCGTTTTTTAGAGCAAAAATTACACCTTTGAGAGCACTTTGAGCACCTTCAAAGCCAAGGTATCAAGACTCCATTTTTATTACTCAAAACACAAAAACCCATCTTTCTTGCATGTTTGATATGTCATCTAGGATGTTCTAGTTTGATTTTCTTTAGGGTTTCATCTTTGCTTACATGACTTGTAGTTAGAACATCATTTGCATTCTTCACATGTTCTTTCACTACAAGATAGCTTCTTTATTTCATGACTTGTCTCAAGATTGCTTCTTTATGACTTGAATAGGTTCAAGATAGCTTCTTTATTGTGTTTGTGAGTTGTATTGTGGTAGACATTGCATATAAGACCTTGTTTGCTAATTTAGCTATGTTATATGAATGTCATCTAGCAAAATGATGTCTAGGAATGTCTAACATGCTCATCCATGCCTAGATAAGCTTGAATGTCTAACCTTGCATTTTAGCATCTTGAATATAGCATATATTCACCTTAGGTTGTGTTATCTCTTCACTTTAGAGACAAGTCTTGTTTTTGCCATTGGTAGATTGCAAGCATTGGACTAGATTCACTCTTGAAGGCCTGCGGGTAGTATTGGTAGATTAGTAACCGTTTAAGGTTTGACGTGGTCAACCTAGGTTGTAATTGCCATTACAATTAGTGGATTGAAGTTCGTGTGTGGCGCACATAACAGCCCGTGGTTTTTCTCGTGTGGGTTTCCATGTAAAAACTCAAGTGTTATTTATTTTTCGTATTTTTCACTTACTTGTTTTTCTTTGACTAGTTAGGGGTTGTTCATAGAAAATTGACTAATCATGAAAATTGGTAATAGTTGATTAAAATCTATTCACCCCCCTCTAGATTATATTAGACACGCTTAATATATATTTTCAATTGGTATCAGAGCGGGTTCCTTAACATAATTAGGAGATCCATTGCTTTTAGTAGTGTCTTTGCATTTTTTTTGTGTCTTGTGTGCTTAGCTTGTTTGTGTGCATTCATATCATTCTCACCCAAACACAATGAGTGGAAATGGAATTGGAGGCGAGGGTGCCTCTAGCACAAGACCCCCCTTGCTCACCGGGGTGAACTACGCATCATGGAAGGGCAAAATTGAAGCATATGTGTGCCAAATTCATGACCGGGCATGGATGGCAATTGAAGATGGGTACACGATACCTATGATAACTCCTACGGGAGGTTGAGAGGAAGTTCCCAAACCGAAGGCACAATGGACCCCCCAAGAATTTGAGGCTTCGA
The DNA here is from genome assembly GCA_030490815.1 of Acer saccharum. Lineage (NCBI taxonomy): Eukaryota > Viridiplantae > Streptophyta > Magnoliopsida > Sapindales > Sapindaceae > Acer > Acer saccharum. The sequence goes on from CM059871.1 coordinate 23,523,656, forward strand.
AATGGAACAATAAAGCCATGCATGCAATCCTATGTGCCATGGATGACAACCAATACAAACTCATTCAAACTACAAGGATAGCAAATGAAGCTTGGGACATATTGGAGACGGCTCATGAAGGAACCGAAGTGGTTAAGGATTCCAAGCTCCAAGTCCTCCAAACTCAATTTAAGACCATAATGATGGAGGAGGATGAGTGCTTCAATGACTTCCAAGTGAAGCTTATGGACATAGTGAACCAAAGTCACCAACTTGGTGATCCCTACTCGGATAGAAGAATCAAGCAAAAGATTATGAGATCGCTTCCCGAGAGGTTTGTATCCAAAGTTACGGCTTTGGAAGAAAATAGTGACTACTCAAGGATGAAGCTAAGTGAAATAATTGGAAGGCTTTTGGCCTATGAATCTAGGAAGGGTCTTACATCTACAACCCTAAAGAAGCAAAAGAGTCTTGCCTTGAAAAGCATCAAGGTAGACAAGGATGAAGAAGACTCGGATGAAGAAATTGCCTTGATGGCAAAGAAGTTCAAGTAATTTATGAGGTTTGAGAATAAAAGGTTTGGCTCCAAGGGAAAGTTTGTGAAAAAGAAGGCTCATTTCAAGAAAGTGGAGCAAGCTCAAGAGAAAGACCATAAGAAAGGTGTCCAATGTTATGAGTGTAGTGGCTTTGGACACACTGCTCTCGAGTGTGCTAATTTGAAGAAGAAGAAAGGAAGAGCTATGACGGTTACTTGGAGCGATAGTGATGACCTAGAAGATGAAGACAAGTCTTCGGATGATGATGATGACCAAGTTGCCAACTTCATTGCCTTCTCATCCTCTCACAATAGCAATGAAGTTATGAGTGATAAAGCAGAGGAAAAGGACAAGCAAGAAGAAGTAGATGAAAATGACTCAAATGGTGGGAGAAACTCCTCAATGTCCAATTTTGAGTTTAATGAAGAGATGGACTATGATGACTTCATGAGATTTTTTGGGAACTCAAGATTGAAGAAGAAAAAGGAGATACAGAAGTTGAAAGGGGAGAAGCTTGAGTTGACTTTCAAAGTGACTCATTTGAGCAAGGAAATGAGTAAGGCAAAAGAGATGGAAGAAGGGTTAAAGATGGAGTTAGTCTTGGCCAAGAAAAATGAAGAAAGCTTGAGGAAAGAGCTTATGTAAGCAAATGAGTTGATTGCTAAGATGACTTTCGGAACCGAGAAGCTTGACAAAATGCTATCTTGTGGGAAGAGTCCTAGTGACAAGAAGGGGTTAGGATATGTGGAAGAAATGGAAGCCACATCCTTGAAGAAGACAACTTTTGTCAAGAGCAAAGAGGTTGATAATGCTCAAACCCCTCAACAATCAACAAAGTGGGTTGAAGTTGGTGAATCCTCCAAGCAAGCACAAGCAAGGATTCCAACAAGAGCTCCACCACAAGCTAGAGCTCTACAATCAAGGCCTCTTCAACCTAGAGCTCCTCAACCAAGACCCCCACAACCAAGACCTCCACAACAAAGGATCCCACAAGCTCAACATGGGGTCTTTCATGCTCAACCTAGAAGACATGCCAACTTGGCTTAACCACAAAGGAGAGAGTTGCCTCAACATCCAAGAGCAACTCAAAATAGAAGGAGGCCACAAATGCTTGCTCAAGGCTATGGTATGAACTCCTACTTTACTCCTACTTGCCATTTTTGTGGATTTGAAGGTCACATTAGGCTAAATTGCTTTAAGTATATTAAATTGTGTAGAAGAGAAAGTATGATTGAGAAAAATATGCTTAGAAGAGCCACAATGCATGTATATAGGAATCTTAGAGCTAATAGACCAATGGCTCATAGGAATGACCATGTTTCACCTAGGATAAGTAGAAATGATGAATATTATTGCTATATGGCCCAAGTTGCCTTGAAAGCTAATGCCTCCAACACTTGGTACCTTGATAGTGGGTGTTCTAGGCACATGACCGGAAACAAGAGTTTCTTTAAAACTCTTGTGATGGAGGATGGTGGGTTTGTCACCTTTGGTGATGGATCTAAGAAAAAGGTCATAGGGAAAGGTAATATATCCATTCCCGGTTTACCCTCCTTACCCAATGCTCTCTATGTTGATGGCTTACAAGCCAATCTCATTAGTATATCACATTTAAGTGATGAAGGGCTTTCAGTTATGTTTGGCAAAGTTGATTGCTCTATTCTTAAGGAAAATGGGCAAGTTTTGTTGAAAGGCAAGAGATCAAGTGACAATTGCTCTTGTCTTGAGTCTAATCTCATCTCTTGTAACTTGTCTACTAGTGAGCAAATTGAGGTGTGGCACCAAGGACTTGGCCATATGAACTATAGGGACTTGAAAGTCCTTGATAGGTTGAATGTTTTTAGGGGCCTTCCCAAGTTTGTGAAAAAGGTTGAGGGAGTTTGTGGACCTTGTCAACAAGGAAAGCAAACTAAAAGTGTGCACAGGAAAGGCAAATACCTCTCCACCAAAGAGCCATTGGAGCTCATCCATATGGACTTTATGGGTCCCATTCAAACCGAATGTTTAGGTGGTAGAAGGTACATTCTTGTTGTTGTTGATGACTTCTCTAGGTTTACATGGACTTACTTCCTTAGAGAAAAGTCCGAAGCCTTTGAGAAATTAAAATGCTTTGTGTCAAAATTCAAAATGAGAAAACTTCTCACATTAAAAGCATTAAGAAAATTAGATGTGATCACGGGAAAGAATTTAAAAATGCTAAGTTTGAAAATTTTTGCAATAGCTTAGACATTTTCCATGAATTTTCAGCCCCTAGGACTCCTTAACAAAATGGTGTTGTTGAGAGGAAGAATAGAGTCCTCCAAGAGATGTCCCGTGTGATGTTGCTTGGCAACAAAATCCCTAGAAATCTTTAGGCCGAAGCCATCAATACGGCTTGCTACATAGGGAATAGAGTCTTCCTTAGGCCCGAGACCAAACAAACATCCTATGAGTTATGGAAGGGTAGAAAACCTAATGTGAGCTACTTCCACATCTTTGGGAGTAAGTGCTATATACTAAATGACCGGGATCAACTTGGCAAGTTTGATGCCAAGAGTGATGAGGGTATTTTCATTGGGTATGCACTTAATAGCAAGGTCTATAGAGTTTTTAATCTAAAGACTCAAAGTGTTATGGAATCATCAAATGTTGTCTTTGATGAATGTAGGCCCAAACATGATGACCATGAGGAGGATGTTTGTGAGGTGGATGACCTTCCTTTGAAAGAAAGTGGTGAGACTTTAAGTGATGTGAAGTCAAACCTAGATGAAGAGGATGATTTGCCTCTTAATAGTGTTCCTCCTTGGGTTAGAAAGCTCCATGATAAGGATGATATCATTGGAGAGGTTAGAGAGGGTGTTAGGACTAGGCGTCAAATAGCTAATCAAATTAGCTACACTTGTTACACATTTCAAATAGAACCTAAAAAGGTTGATGAAGCCTTGGAAGATGAGTTTTGGGTTCTTGCCATGCAAGAAGAGCTAAACCAATTTGAGAGAAATGAGGTTTGGACTCTTGTTCCTAGACCTAGAAACACCAATGTCATAGGCATTAAATGGGTGTTTAGGAACAAATCCGATGAGGATGGCAACATTGTGCGAAACAAGGCAAGGCTTGTTGCACAAGGATACTCTCAAATTGAGGGTATTGACTTTGAGGAGACTTTTGCTCTCGTTGCCCGTCTTGAGTCCATAAGGCTTCTCTTATCCATTTCTTGTGTGTACAAATTCAAGTTACACCAAATGGATGTCAAGAGTGCCTTTCTCAATGGCTTATTGCATGAGGAAGTGTTTGTTGAGCAACCCAAGGGATTTGTGGATCCTCACCACCCCTCTCATGTCTATCGCCTCAAGAAGGCTCTATATGGGTTGAAATAAGCACCGAGGGCTTGGTATGAGCGCCTCACTCTTTATCTTGTTGACAATGGCTACTCAAGAGGTAGTGTTGACAAGACTTTGTTCATCAAGTACACTAAAGATGAGCTATTCATAGCTCAAATTTATGTTGATGACATTGTATTTGGTTCCACCAACCAATCCAAAGTTAGACAATTTGTTGATGTCATGTCTCATGAGTTTGAAATGAGCATGGTTGGTGAACTAAATTATTTCCTAGGCTTGCAAATCAAGCAAATGCATGATGGGATCTTCATATCCCAAGCTAAGTATTCTAAGAGCCTAGTGAAGAAGTTTGGCCTTGAGAATGCCAAACATTGTGACACACCCATGAGCACCACCTTGAAACTTAGTAAAGATGCTAGTGGAAAAGATGTGGAGCAAAGTCTATATCGTGGCATGATAGGTAGCTTGCTTTACTTAACCGCAAGTAGGCCCGATATTTGTTTTAGTATGGGTGTTTGTGCTAGGTACCAAGCTAATCCCAAAGAATTTCACCTTGTTGCGGTGAAGAGGATCATTCGGTTTGTAAATGGTACCTCAAATCATGGGATATGGTACTCCTTTGACACTAATCCAAGTTTTGTTGGATTTAGTGATGCCGATTGGGCTGGAAATTATGATGATAGAAAGAGTACATCGGGCGGTTGCTTCTTCCTTGGGAACAATTTGGTTTCTTGGTTTTGCAAGAAGCAAAACTCAATTTCCCTATCCACGGCCGAGGCGGAATATATTGCCGCCGGTAGTGCTTGCACTCAATTGATGTGGATGAAACAAATGCTAGCCGACTATGGCTTGGAGCAAGGTACTCTTACTTTATTTTGTGATAACATGAGTGCCATTAACATTTCTAAAAATCAACATTCTAGGACAAAGAACATTGACATTAGACACCATTTCATAAGAGAGCTAGTTGAGGGCAAAACCATTGCATTGGAACATGTGGGAACAAATGACCAATTAGCGGATTTGCTTACAAAGCCTTTAGACACCATTAGGTTTGGGAACTTTAGCAAGTTTATTGGGATTTGTCACTTGGATTGAAATGGCATGTCTTGACCCCATATGGGGAGCTCAAGCAAAGAGAGTAAAGTTGCATGATCATGCATTGTGTTACATTAAAATATTTTATGCCTCTTAGTTAATTGCTTGAGATGATTGGTTGTACATACTTATATGTATTTTCTTAATAAGTGTGCTACATTGCCTTGCTTGCAATCCATGTCATATTTATGCTCAAACATGCATTTTTGGAATAGGAGATGTACTTGGAAGTACTTTTTGAATGACCTTTAATTGATCTCCATGACATGATGATTCTTTTTAATGACTTGCTTAGTTGAAAAGTATAAGATGAAAATGTGAAATGTTTGATTGCAACTGTTGAATGCAAATATGTGTAAAAAAACAATATTGAGACTTAAATCTATAAGGATCTTAATATCCAAAGTTTCTCTTTCTTTATTTGTAGAACAAGGCTACTATCATACGGGTATCTTACTCGGAAAAATCAAATAGGGTGCAAAGTCGCTCATGTCTTGTTTTGCTTATAAAGTTGGATATAGTTGCTCTTTATTTTGAAATGCTAAAATTTTATATCCTTGCTTTTTCCATGACAAAGGGTGAATTGGTTTGAATTCCTTTAGGAAACCTTTGTTATTTGCTTTGCCAAATACCATTGCTTTTGAACTTGAATGCAACATGTCTTGCATGCCAAGCATCCTTGTCACACATTTTCTTAAAATAAAACTCCTTGAATCTCTCTTACTTGATTGAGGTGCATAAAATTGCTTATATGATTATGCATATGTGCTCCTGCTACAAGCTCTCCTTGCTAATGCTTACCTATTAGGGGAGACTCCCTTTGCCTATCCCATGACAAAAATGGGGAGTAAGGTTTGGGGAAAATTTGTGCTATTAGGCATTGCATTTAGGGGGAGTTGAGAGTGAGTAACCCATGTTGGGAGATGATTGCATTTAAGGGGAGTTGTATTGCATTGCATGATTACATTTTCTATTGATTGTATTGATTCTCTTTGGCAATTGCAATTAATCTTGTCACTAGCACATCTCACACTTGTTCTTAGAAGGTATATTTCTTGTTGATTGTGTGTAGGGTGGAATTTTCCACAAGCTTGGAATTAACTTAAAGATGTTCAAGACTTAGACTAGGAGCTTTATTGTAATGTAGAAAATTTTTGCTGACCATTTTTTGTTTTGTGAGGATTCTATTTGAGTGTTGGTTTTGTCACGAAATAGTCAAAGGGGGAGATTGTAAATGCCTCATTTTTGATTGGCTCATTTCGTTGACAAAACCACAATGGGGTTCAATTTGTAAGGGTAGCTTAGGAGTGAAGAAATCCTCATCAAATGTCAAAGAACCTCATTGTGGACTTCAAGTGCTTCAAGTTTGGTAATTCGCTTGACTTAACTCTAATTTGAAGAGATGTAGTTGCACACACTCACATCACTTGCATATGTTAATTGATTGCATCTTGTGTTTATAATGGCATCATGTTAGCCTTAGGTTGCATTCCTTTTTGTTTTGACCCTTGCACGTGTGTATGTGTGCTTAAGGGAGTGGGTGTGCGCTGGTCGTGCACTGGTCCGCACCAGCATAAGCCACCAGCGCATCTCCTCCAGTGGAGTGCTGCTGGTCGTGACTAGTGCAAGCACACCAGCGCAACTTCTCCAGAATGTTGCCGCTGGTCTTGCGCCCCTTAGTGGCGCCGCTCGTCCAGCGCGCTACACCAGCGCAAATGGTGGAATCTGAATCGTTTTTCTTCAAAACAACGTCATTTCTTTTGGATATTTTATATATATAACTTGATAGTCTTGGCTCATTTTTTAGAGCAAAAATTACACCTTTGAGAGCACTTTTGAGCACCTTCAAAGCCAAGGTATCAAGACTCCATTTTTATTACTCAAAACACAAAAACCCATCTTTCTTGAAAGTTTGATATGTCATCTAGGATGTTCTAGTTTGATTTTCTTTAGGGTTTCATCTTTGCTTACATGACTTGTAGTTAGAACATCATTTGCATTCTTCACATGTTCTTTCACTACAAGATAGCTTCTTTATTTCATGACTTGTCTCAAGATTGCTTCTTTATGACTTGAATAGGTTCAAGATAGCTTCTTTATTGTGTTTGTGAGTTGTATTGTGGTAGACATTGCATATAGGACCTTGTTTGCTAATTTAGCTATGTTATATGAATGTCATCTAGCAAAATGATATCTAGGAATGTCTAACATGCTCATCCATGCCTAGATAAGCTTGAATGTCTAACCTTGCATTTTAGCATCTTGAATATAGCATATATTCACCTTAGGTTGTGTTATCTCTTCACTTTAGAGACAAGTCTTGTTTTTGCCATTGGTAGATTGCAAGCATTGGACTAGATTCACTCTTGAAGGCCTGCGGGTAGTATTGGTAGATTAGTAACCGTTTAAGGTTTGATGTGGTCAACCTAGGTTGTAATTGTCATTACAATTAGTGGATTGAGGTTCGTGTGTGGCGCACATAATAGCCCGTGGTTTTTCCCGTGTGGGTTTCCACGTAAAAACTCAAGTGTTATTTATTTTTCGTATTTTTCACTTGCTTGTTTTTCTTTGACTAGTTAGGGGTTGTTCATAGAAAATTGACTAATCACGAAAATTGGTAATAGTTGATTAAAATCTATTCACCCCCCCTCTAGATTATATTAGACACGCTTAACATATATTTTCACCAATCATACCAAAACAAACACAAACAAAGAAGTGCTAGTGTGAGTTGAAACATAAATGCACACAATCATGGAAACACAAATGCAAAGTAATATGAGAATGCATGTAAGTGTGTGTGTGCACCTAATCTCTTCAAGAATTAAGTCAAGTGAATTACCTTTCGCTCTTGCACTTAATCTTGAAGTCACAGAGATGCTTGGAAGCTTGCCAATGGAACCTAAGCTACCCATTACAGAGACATCCCTAAGTGTGGTATGTCATGAAATAAGCCAATCACAAAATAGAGGTCCTTACAAAGACAAAAATACCCTTGAAATCGTTTACTTTGACCAACGATTGACTCATAGAGGGATAAAAATTGATGAGTTTTTGAAATTATAGGGACCAAGCCAGTGAAAAATGGACAAGCAATTAAAAAAGCATATAATTCAAAAAAACATAAGGACCCAAATGATAATTCCTTCTTCTTTTTTTTTTTTTTTTGTTATCATATTTTCAAACAGATTATTAATCGTTTTGTAGTGTTTTTGAAAAAAAATAATATGGAAAAGGTAAAAATAAAATTTGAATAAATATTTAATAATAACTAAAAAAGCAAAACCATGGAAATGGTGATAAGGATTAAGGACCGATCTCCACTGTTAGAGATCGACAAATGATCTCCACCATGTAGCGGAAATCCATCTCCAACTTGCCGATGGATCTAGACCGCATGGTTAAGAACAAAAAATAAAATAAAAAAAATAAAAAATAAAAACAGAGATCTGGTCTCTAACAAGACCAACACCCTACCCATAAAAAAAAAAAAAAAAACAGAGATCTGGTCTCTAACAAGACCAACACCCTACCCATAACTGATCCTCGCCAAATCTACACCACCCAATCATCATCAATCCTCATATCTATAGCACCCAATCATCAGCAACACCATTATCCGCACCATCACCATCTCCTCTATGAAGATTGCACCAGAGGAGTTCCGGCTGTTTTGGGAACTTGAGATTGGTAGAGTCTGTCTTCCAATATTTTTTTCTTGATTTTTTTTTCTAAATAGAGAAATGAGAGAGAGATGAGAAGAGATTTTTATTTTTTATTTTATAAGAAAATGTTCCAAACAAGGAGAGAATGTGGCAAAGGGATATCACTGAGATTATTTATTTATTTATTTTTTACTTTTACTTATTTTTTAATTTTTAATTTTCAATTTTTTGCTAAGGATAGATGAAAGTACCATTTTGCCCTTAACAGAACACCGCCGTTAGAACTCATGGGAGGTTTTTGAATAAATGCATTTTTGTCTACCCATCCAATAATAGTTGAAAGGTCAGGTATGTTTTTAATGTTAATCCAAAAAAAAATTGAATGAGACGGTCACAACATCATTTATGCATCCATCCAATTAAAACTCACAATGTGATAAAAAAAAAAGATATAAACAGTGTAGGGGATCATATTAGACACGCTTAATATATATTTTCAAACTATGCCTCATGGAAAGGCAAGATGAAGGCATATGTTTGCCAAATACATGACCAAGCATGGATGGCAATATAAGATGGCTACACTCCACCAACTATGACCTCTACGGAAGGTGGTGAAGTTTCCAAGCCTAAATCTCAATGGAGCAATCAAGAGTTCGAAGCCTCTAAGTGGAATAACGAGGCAATGCATGCCATCCTTTGTGCCATGAACGACAATCAATACAAGTTGATCCAAACCACTAGAATTGCAAATGAGGCTTGGGAGATTCTAGAGACAGCTTATGAAGGAACCGAGGTGGTCAAGGATTCCAAACTTCAAGTCTTCCAAACTCAATTTGAGACAATTAAAATGGAGGAGGATGAGTGCTTTAATGCCTTCCAAGTGAAGTTGATGGACATAATGAACCAAAGTCATTAACTTGGTGACCCTTACTCGGATAGGAGGATCAAGCAAAAGATCATGAAGTCACTTCCCGAGAGATTTGAGTCCAAAGTGACGGCTTTAAAGGAAAATAGTGACTACACGAAAATGAAGCCGAGTGAAGTTATCTAAAGGCTTTTAGTCTATGAATCTAGGAAGGCTTCTACAATCACACCTCTAAAGAAGCAAAAGAGTTTTGCCTTAAAGACTATCAAGGTGGAAAAAGAGGAAAAAGATTCGGATGAAGAAATAGCTCTAATGGAAAAGAAGTTCAAGCAATTTATGAGATTTGAGAAGAAGAGTTTTGGTTCCAAGGGAAATTTTGTGAAGAAGAAGACTCTTTTCAAGAAAGTGAAGCAAACTTAAGAGAATGACTACAAGAAGGGTATTCAATGCTACGAGGTAGTGGCTATTGACACATTGCTCCCGAGTGTGCTAATTTGAAGAAAAAGAAAAGAAAGGCTATGTCGGCTACTTGGAGTGATAGTGATGACTTAGAAGAAGAAGAAAAGTCTTCAGATGATGAAGACCAAGTTGCCAACTTCATTGCCTTATCATCTTCTCATAATGGCAAGAAAGTTATGAGTGACAAAAAAGAGGAAGAGGACAAGCAAAAAGAAGAAGATGAAAATGACTCGAATGATAGGAGTATTTCATCCAAGTCCAATCATGACTTTGGTGAGGAGATGGACTATGATGATTTCATAAAGTTCTTTGAGAGTTCTAGATTGAAGAAGAAAAAAGAGATACAAAAGCTAAAAGGGGAGAACCTTGAATTGACTTCCAAGATGACTCACTTGAGTGAGGAAATGAGAAGAGTAAGAGAAATGGAAGAAAGATTGAAAATGGAGCTAATCATGGTTAATAAGAGTGAAGAAAGTGTGGATAAAGAACTTGTGGAGGTAAAAAGTTTGATTGCTAAGATGACCTCCAGAACTGAAAAGCTTGATAAGATGTTATCATGTGGAAATAATCCTAGTGATAAGAAAGGCTTGGGATATGTGGAAGACATAGAGACCACATCCTTGACGAAGACAACATTTGTCAAGAGCAAAGAGATTGAAGGTGCTCAAATCCCTCAACAACCAACTAAAAGGGTTGAAGTTGGTGAATCCTCAAAGCATGCTCAAGCCAAGGTTCCAACAAGAGCTCGACCACAACAAGCTAGCGCACATCAATCAAGACCTCCAAAACCAAGGATCCTTTAAGCTCAAAAAAGGATCTCTTATGCTCAACCAAAAGGAGAGAGTTGGCTCAACATCAAAGAAAAACTCAAAGTAGAAAGAAGCCCCAAATGAGTTCACAAAGCTATGGTATGAACTCTTATTTCACTCCTACTTGTTATTATTGTGGAATTGAAGGCCACATTAGACCTAATTGCTTTAAATATATCAAATTGTGTAGAATTGAAAGTATGATTGAGAAAAACATGCTTAGGAGAGCTGAAAAGTATGCACCTAAGAATTTGGTAATGATGAGAAACTAATCATAGATCTCACCATTTCAATCAGGGTTCTATTTCTCCTTTCCGCAACACCATTCTGTTATAGGTATTCCTGGAGCTGTGAGTTGGGATACAATCTCATGCTCAACCAAATAGTCCTCAAACTCTTGGTTAAGATACTCACCTCCGACGATTTGAGTGCATGAGAGTTAGGGTTGTGCTTTTGGATGACCTTCCGGGCATGATCTTGACTAATTAGCTCTAAAAAATGGGAAAAGCTTGTTTTATCCATGACCCTGCTAGAATAGGTTTTGGTTCTATGTTCTTGTGCATTAATGGGTCTTTAGCTATTGCTCATTCTATGACCATAGATAGGTGAGTGATGGTTGAAGACACAATTGCTCTTCCATGACCTTTGGAGAGTAATGATTAAATTTTGGTAATTCCTTAATCAAGAGAACGAACCCTTAACTTGAATTGAATGTGCTTAATTGTTTAACAACCAACTTGATGTGCATATTTTTTTGGTGAACTTATTTCCCTTGTGTGTCCATTATCTTGTAGCTCTCCTAGCAACCCTTGTTTTCATAATTCGGGTGTCTTGCCTTTAGGAGTGGTTTAATTTAGTTTAGGAATAGTGTAATTTAGAAGGCAAGCTCCCAATTACTTTTATGCTTTAGTTTTAGGTTATTTTTATTCGCATACTCTTGCACCAACCGCATTATGCTTACATTTCACACCAGTGTTCGAAAAAACAGTAAAATTGGCTACCTAAGTGCTGACTATACGCTAGGCGGACGTCGGCCGTCTCGTTTCAGCCAAATCGGCCAAATTAGGCACCCAGAAGAAAATCAACTGATTTGGCTGGAAAAATTGACCGATTTGGGAAAAAATATGGCTAATAAGAGTCAAAGTTTTTGACTTTGCCTAGTCGTTCCAAAACTCGTCGTCGACAGAAGTCGTTTGACCAGTCAAACCGTCTCTGAAAGGTCATTGCCGCTGGCGAGTGGGTCGTCACCACCCTGACCAGAAGCTTCAGAAGGTGCTAGAGAATAAAACCCAGGTGCCCAGTGTCCAGATCCGACACCATTCACAGCGGGAAAAAAAAAAAAACACATGTTTGAGAATTTAGAGGAAGATGAAGATGAAGATAAGTTTTAGAGAAAAGAAAATAAAAAAATGAGTCTACTTTGAATAGAGGGATGAAGAGAGAGACAGGGAGTGTATGTGTTGAAAATTAAAATATGATTATTGAGGTTAGGTTTATCGAGAAAAGAAGAGGAAAAGATTTTAAGGAAAAAAAGGGTGAAATTCACTTTCGTCCCTCTAGTTTGACCTAATAGCCAAACTGGTCCCCCGGTTTTCAGTATTATGTTGACAGGTCCCTCTAGTTTCCAAAAATCTATATTTTGATCCCTATCGTTCAATTCCGTTAGGGTTTTCAAAGATTTCGTCATTGTTGCAAGGGTAAAATGGTAACTTACAAAATTAATGGTATATTAATAATTGAAAAAAAAAAACAACTAAAAAATTAATTTACCAAATTTAAAAATTAAAAAGAAAAAAAAAGGATAAAAGAAAAAGAAAAGAAAAAAAAATAAATGATGGTGGATGGACGGTGGACCTCCACCATCCAAATGAATCGAAACCTAGAAATCCAGAAATTGTTTTTTGTTTAAAAAAAATTTCTCTCTTATTCTCTCAATCTTATTCTGATGAACCCAAACCCAAACTTATTCTCTCTCACCAAAAATTTTCGAACAAAACAAGATCTAAAAAAATTTTTGTTTGAACAAAACCAAATATGGAAAATTTTGTTTTAATAAAACCAGATCTCCACCCAAACCCTAGCCTTCACTGTTTCATTCGCCGCCTCATCATTCGACCGTTTTTCTTCCTCCATCTCCATCACATCACCTAGATATTTCTTCCCCCTCCTCAATCTGCCACCTCTAATCTCACCCACTGCTCTCAATCTCCGTAATTGATGGAGAACACCACAAAAAAAAAAAAAAAAAAAAAAAAAAAAAAAAAAAAAAAAAAAAAAAAAACAGTAATTCATATATAAATATATATCTCACTCAACCCTCCTCTCTTCGAATCCCTCTCTCTTGAATCCATCTCTAGCAAATCTCTCTCTCTCTCTCTCTCTCCTCTCCTCTCTCTCTCTCTCTCGCGATATGGTTCTAGTGGTGGTGTAGTTTGTGGTGTTCGGGTTCTGGGTTTGGGTCTAGGGATGGCGGTCCGGTTCAGGGTCTGGGCATTATGGTGGTGGTGGTTGACAGTGGGCATGGTTGGGTTTGATTTTGTTTGGGTTTGGATCTAGTGGGAATGTCTGTGTTTGAGATGAATCAGATGATTTGTTTTTGTTTTTTGTTCCATTTTGAGATGAATCAGATGATTGGGTTTTATGTTCGGTGTTGTTGATAATGATTGTGGTTTGGTGGTGGTGTTAGTGGTGGTGTTAGTGGTGGTGTTAATGATGGTGGTTTTTTTTGGAATTTGGTTTGAGGGTTTTTAGATTAAATGAAAAAGAAAGAAGATGATGGTGGAATTTGTTTGGTGGTTTCTGGAATTTGTTGAATTTGATGAATTTTTTTTTTCGATTTTGCTTCTCATTTTTTAATTTCAATTTCTTGGATGAAATTGGATGAATTTGTTGGGTGTGTGTTTGGTGGTGGTGGTGGTGGTGGTGGTGAATTGGAGAATTGGATGAATTTCTGTCACAATTTTTTTTTTCTTATGTTTAAAACAAAAATCAGGGGTAGCAGGGTCGTTTGACCCTTTGTCCCTATTAAATTTCACTTTTTCAATGGAAATCGTGACAGAAGGACTAAACCAGACAATTCTGAAAATCGAGGGGACCAGTTTGGCTATTAGGTCAAACTAGTGGGATGAAAATTAATTTCAACCAAACAAATTGAAATATGGAAATTGAAAACTGAAAAGAAGTTGAATGTTGAAGAGAGAGATAGAGAGAGTGTATTAGTCTGTGTTGAAAATTAGATATGTGACTTGAAAATTGGAATATAATTATGGAGGTTTATTAGGAAAAGAAATATATATATATATATATATATATATAATATTTTATGGGATTTTTTTTTTGAAAGACTATGGTGGATGATGGTGGGTGGTGATGTTTAAATGCCTCACTTTTTGATTGGCTTATTTCGTTGATAAAATCACAATGGGGTTTAAAATTGTAAGGGCAGCTGAGGTTTGAAGAACTCTCCTCAAATGTTATTGGACCTCATTGTGGACTTCAAGTGCTTCAAGGAAGGTAGCTTACTTGTCATGACTTTTAATTGAAGAGATTTAGTTGCACACACACACACACACACACACACACACACACACACACACACACATAAACATCTCATGCATTTACATATCTTGTATATTTTTGTGTGTTTCATGTTTGATGCTCATGCATGTTATTTACTCACTTCACACTTGCACAACATTCATATAGATTAGGTGTGTCTTAGTGATTTGTAAAGAGATTTTTCTCTTTGCCGTGGTCCGTACTGCTTCGGGTACCGCGGATGGTTCCCTTGCATGAACGGCGGTTCTTGTCAAGTGCAGCCTTTGATGTTTTTCGCCATGTATGCCGTGGCTGGTGCAAGTTGCCTCTACAGCGGTCCCAACAGTGAGGTCTTCCAAAAGTAAGACGCCGTGTATGCCGCGGCTAGTGCAAGTTGCCTATGCAGCGGTCCTAACTGCGTAGTTTGGCAGGAGAGTGACGTCATGTGTACTGCGGTGTGAACACTTTGTCCGTACCGCAGCACGTACCGCGGTATGACACGTTTTTACAGCTGTTTAGCCAAAACGATGTCATTTATTTTAGGGCTTCATATATATATATGCCTCTTTCTCTCCTTGGTTGAACTAGAGCTTATAATTTGAGTTTCTTGGAAGCTTGAGAGTGCCTTGCAAGAATAGTTATCAAGATTTGATTTTTATCAATCAAAACTCAAATACCCACAATCTATTCATGTTTCAAACATCATCTAGGTTGTGTTCTTCATGGGTTTTCTTAAACACACATGATGAAACAAATATTGCACGGTATGTATAAGACTATCTAGAGAGAGGGGGGGGGGGGGGGGGGGGGGGGGGGGGGGGGGGGTGGGGTGAATAGATTTTAAACGTATTACCCAATTTTTGTGTGAAGTCAATATTACGAAATTACCCCTAACTAGATAAAGCAATAAATCAAGTATAAAATGCGGAAATTAAATAACACTTGATTTTTACATGGAAACCCTCACGGGAAAAAACCACGGGCTAATAAGTGAGCCACACCCTGAACCTCGAATCCACTAAGTGATGAAAATTACAACCTAATCCTGGAAGTAATCACACACCTACCTACTCCCGGTATGAGTGAACCTAGTTCGAATGCTTGCGATCTAAGCAACCTAATCCCGGATGCTACACACAAGACTTATGTTCTCAATGAAGAGATTAACACTATAAGTGAATATATGAATATCCAAATGCAACATAGAGCAAGGGAAACCCTATATGCTTATCTAAGATGATGAATTAGCAATTAGAACAATCCTAGATATTAAAACTAAATGACATGTCAAATAGCTTAGCTAATCAAGATTATACAAAAACCTAATTAGCTATCACAATACAACACTCAATCATGTCAAACAAAACAATCTCTATTTTGAATATTAGATTGTAATCTAAGAACAAACAAATAATAAAAGAGATGCCTTGATAAATAAAACACTAATTATAAATGATAATAGTGAAGAACATACCAAGGGAAGTGTGTTGACCAAGACCCATGCAAGTAAACATCCTAACTATGCTAGAAAATGCTTAGATGATATTTTGATACATATGAAAATGAGTTTTGAGAGTTAAAGACAAGTTCTTGGGAGTTTCTCTCTTGAAGATATTTGTCTTTCAAAAGTGTGTTAAGTGAAGAAGAAAGCAAATATATATATATATATATATATATTACATGTAACAGGTCTTGCAACAAAAGAAAAAAAAGCCATCATTTTTATATAAATATATATAACGTTAATATATATATATATAATATGCAAAAGTCAAAAGTGTTAGGTGATGCACGTGAATAAATAAATAAATAAATAATATAATATATATATATATATATATATATATATATATAATATGCAAAAGACAAAAAAGGGTTATATAAATATAAATATATATATATATATATATATATTATATATTGACACACAATCAGAGCAAGAGGAACAAAACAAAATAGTTAAAAAAAAAATCAAAGTGCGCCGTGTGTGTCCCCGTGGCACCAACGCGGGTAGAGAAGTGATTTGGGCGTGGGGAGCACGCCACCCCTTGCAGCCTTGCTAGGTGTGGCTATCATGCCACACTAAGCTGACTTCGGACTCGAGCGTTCTTCAGTCTAGTTGACCTCGAACCTTGGAATTCAATTCCGTCTTCAAAATATTGACCCGGACTTAATCATAAATATAGAAAATTATATAACTTTCCAATTTAAGCTCGGAATTGAAATCCAGTTTCCGATAAAAACACGGAATGTCCCAAATGTCTCTAAAATCATCTGAAACATATAGAAAAGTCTTCGAATCGCTCGGAACTCATCTATGAACAAATCCACACATAAAAAATATAACAAAGAAGTGCAAGTGTGAAATGTCATGTGAAGAGAATGCACACAAGTACAAGTATGCTAAGTGTATGTGTGCTAACTAAATCTCTTCAAAGAAAAACTAAGCACTAGAAATTATACCTTTGGCGTGCTTGTCCCTTGAGGTTTGAAAGGGCCTTTGAGCTTTAACCTCACTCACTTAAACTACCCTTACACAATAAACCCCAACATGTGGTTTGTCCACGAAATAAGCCAATCAACAACCGGGAATCCTTACAATCTCACCCTTTGGCTATTTCGTGACAAAACCACCACTCACATTGATTCCTCACAAAAAAATAGAAACTACGGGACCAATAGATCTTCTACATTACACAGAGATATTTAAAGAATAAAATCTTCAAGGCATCAATCTCTTGTAGAACAATCAAACCTGCAAGACAAGGTTTCTATACTTTCCAAATAAAACATGTGAGATTAATCAAGTGAGTACAAAGCACAAGCATTTGCATTTTAAGAGATTTGGCACAACATTATACAATGTATGTGTATGCAATGCTCCCCCTCAACGGGTTACTCCCCCTCAATGAATATTCTCCCCAATATGCACAATTGCTACTACAATTTGCAACTCCCCTTACCATATCCTACTCCCCCTTTTTGTCATGATATAGGCAAAGGAGTAGTCCCCAACCAGGTCACTCTTAGCAAAGAGAGATGGTAGCATGCAAGAAATTTGCATAATAATATAAGTCACTTTATGCATCCCAATTAATTGAAGAGAAACAAGGAGATTTATTTGAAGAAAATGTGTGAATCAAACATGCTTTGCATACAAGACATGTAGCATTCAAGTCCAAAATACAATGGTATTTGGCAAAGCAAATGACAAAGGTTTCTAAAAAGAATTCAAACCAATTTCACCATTGTCATGAGAAAAGCAAGGATATAGAGATTTCATTGATTTTAATTAAAGAGCAACTATATCCAACTTTATAAGCGAAACATGGCATGAGCGACTTTGCACCCTATTTGATTTTTCCGGATAAGATATCCGTATGATAGTAACCATGTTCAACTAATAAAGAAAGAGAGACATTTGGATGTTTAGATCCTTTGAATGAATACAAGATCCTTTATTCATTTTGAGTCTCATAAGTCTTTTTCACACAAGTTTTGCATTTTAAGAACGCAATCATCAATTCATGCTTTTTCATTTGAGCATGTTATATGAATTTCATGCTTTTTCATTTGACATTAGCATGTTATAAAAGAATCATCATGTCATGGAGATAACTATAGGTCATTCAAATCATACTTCTTATGTAGATCTCCTAGTCCAAAAATGCATATTTGAACATAAATATGACATGGATTGTAAACAAGCAAGGTTCACACTTATTGAATTGAAAAACATATATACATATGTGCAACCAAGCTTACTCAAGTAATTAAAAGAAGAAGCATAAGATATTTCAAATTTTTTACAAGTAACAAGAATACAAAATAGCTCTCTTTGCTTGAGTTCCTCATATGGGGTCAGAAAAACAAATCACATCACTCCACAAGACATATCCCAATAGATCTACTCAGTGTTTTAAATCGAGTAGCATCTAAGGGTTTAGTAAATAGGTCCGCAAGTTGATCATTAGTACCTACATGTTCAAGTACTATGCATTTATTTTCAACAAGCTCTCTAATGAAATGATGGCGGATGTCAATATGCTTAGTTCTAGAATGTTGTACCGGATTCTTGGAAATATTAATGGCACTCATGTTATCACAAAAGAGAGTGAGAGTACCTTGGTTGAATCTATAGTCTACTAGCATTTGCTTCATCCATAGGAGTTGTGTGCATCCACTCCCCGCGGCTATGTACTCGGCTTCGGCTGTGGACAAGGAAAATCGAGTTTTGCTTCTTGCAAAACCAAGACACCAAGTTGTTGCTTAGAAAGAAGCAACCACCCGATGTGCTCTTCCTATCATCTCAATTTCCTGCCCAATCCACATCATTAAAGCCTACAAGACTAGCGTTAGTGTCAAACGAGTACCAAATCCCATAGTTGGAAGTCCCATTCACACAGCGAATGATTCTCTTAACGGAAGAGAGATGTGACTCCTTAGGATCTGCTTGATACCTAGCACACACACCCACATTAAAAGATATATCAGGCCTACTTGCGGTCAAGTAAAGCAAGCTCCCAATCATGCCACGATATAACGTTTGTTCCACACTTTTACCACTAGCATCCTTGCTTAGCTTCAAAGTGGTACTCATGGGTGTATCACAATGTTTGGCATTTTCAAGACCAAACTTCTTCACTAGGTTATTGGCATATTTGGCGTGGGTAATAAAGATCCCATCATCTAATTGCCTAATTTGCAAACCTAGGAAGTAACTTAGCTCACCAATAAGACTCATCTCAAATTCATGAGACATAACATCAACAAATTGTTGGACCTTGGTGTTGTTGGTGGAGCCAAACACTATATCATCAACATAGATTTGAGCTATAAAGAGCTCATTCTTGTCCTTATTGATGAATAGTGTCTTGTCAACACTACCCCTTATGTAGTTATTGTCAACAAGAAATTGAGTGAGGCACTCATACCAAGCCCTTCGGTGCTTCAACCCATATAGAGCCTTCTTGAGGCGATAGACGTGATTGGGGTGGTGTGCATCCACAAACCCCTTAGGTTGTTCAACAAACACTTCCTCTTACAAGAAGCCATTGAGGAAGGCACTCTTGACGTCCATTTGGTGCAATTTGAACTTGTGCACACAAGAAATGGACAAGAGAAGCCTAACGGACTCTAAACGGGCAACGGGAGCAAAAGTCTCCTCAAAGTCGATACCCTCAATTTGAGAGTAACCTTGTGCTACAAGTCTAGCCTTGTTCCGCACTATGTTGCCATCCTCATCAGATTTGTTCCTATAAATCCACTTAGTGCCTATCACATGAGTGCTTTTAGGCCTAGGAACTAGAGTTCAAACCTCATTCCTTTCGAATTGGTTTAGCTCTTCTTGCATGGCAAGAATCCAAAATTCATCATTCAAGGCTTCATCAACCTTTTTGGGTTCAATTTGAGAGGTGTAACATGTAAAGCTAATGAGATTAGCTATTTGACGCCTAGTCCTAACACCCTCATTCACATCTCCAATAACATTCTCTTTGTTATGAAGTCTTCTAACCCATGGAGCGGGTTCATTAGAGTCCAAAAGAGGAACTCTAGTAAAAGGTTGTGTGTCCTCATTATTACCATTGGACGTCCCAACATTGGGAGTCTCCACAACCCTCTCCAAAGGAGAGTCATCATCTAAAATATCCTCATCCTCATGGTCATTAGACTTGAGCCTTGTATCATCAATGACAACATTCGATGATTCCATGACGGTTCGAGTCTTCAAGTTGAAAACTCTATAGGCTCTACTATTCAAGGCATAGCCAATAAAGATACCCTCATCACTCTTAGCATCAAATTTGCCGAGTTGATCACGGTCATTTAAAATGTAGCATTTGCTTCCAAATGTGTGGAAGTAGCTAACATTTGGCTGCTTACCCTTCCATAACTCATAGGAGGTATTTCTAGATCTGTGCCTTAGGAAAACTCTATTCCCTATATAGCAAGCTGTATTGACGGCTTCGGCCCATAGGTTTCTAGGGACATTGTTGCTAAGCAACATCACATGGGCCATTTCTTGAAGGACCCTATTCTTCCTCTTAACAACTCCATTTTGTTGAGGTGTCCTAGGAGTAGAAAACTTATGGGAGATGCCTAAGCTATTGCAATAGCTTTCAAAAGAGGCATTCTCAAATTCCCTCCCATGGTCACTTCTAATCCGTTTAATGCTTTTAATGTTAGAATTCATTTCATTTTGTATTTTAGTACAAAGCATTTTAAACATCTCAAAAGTTTTGGATTTTTCTCTAAGAAAATATGTCTATGTAAATCTAGAGAAATCATCAACACAAACAAAAATGTATCTCTTTCCACCTAAACTCTCGGTTTGCATTGGACCCATGAGATCCATGTGGAGAAGCTCTAGGGGCTCCTTGGTGGAGAGATACTTGCCCTTTTTGTGCATGCTCTTAGTTTGTTTTCCTTGTTGGTAAGGTCCACAAACACCAATGGCTTTCTTCCCAAGCTTAGGGAGGCCACGCACACAATTGAACTTTCCAAGGGTTCTTAAATCCCTAAAGTTCATGTGGCCAAGTCTTTCATGCCACAATTCTAGTTGTTCATCCATGGACACATTGTTTGAGACTATTCTAGCTTCAAGACAATAGTAATTGTCGCTAGATCTCATACCTTTCAACAAGGTTTGTCCATCGGGCTTTAGGATAGAGCAATCATTTTTACTAAACATGACGGAATATCCTTCATTACTAAGATGAGAAATGCTTATCAAATTTGCTTTCAAGCCATCAATAAACAAAGCATTAGATAAGGAGGATAATCCGGGAATGGAAATGGTTCCTTTCCCTATAACTTTCTTTTTGGATCCATCACCAAAAGTGACATATCCTCCTTCCTCCATAACAAGAGTCTCAAAGAAACTCTTGTTTCCAGTCATATGCCTAGAGCACCCACTATCTAAATACCAAAAATTAGAAGAATTTGCCTTCAAGCCTATTTGAGCAACATGGCAAACATTTTCATTCTTTCTAATCCACCTAGAAACAATCTTAGTGGTCTTTGGTACAAGGGCTCTAGTTATCCTAGGATCATGCACATCAATTTTATCATTCCTAGGAACATGCATCTTGGCTCTATTCTTTCTCTTTTCAATCATGCTACGTGTTTTACACATTTTAATATATCGAAAGCAATTTGGTCTAATATGACCATCAAATCCACAAAAATGACATGTAGGAATAAAATAAGAAATCATACCTTGTCCTTGAGCATGCATGTGAGGTTGTCCATGTCTTTGTGGTTGAGTGGGTTCAATCCATTTTCGTTGTTGAACCGGTCTAGCTTGCTTCCTAGCTTGAGGTTGCATAATTGGTCTCTTTCCTTTGTGAGCCAATTGTTGAGGAATGTTAACTTGAGAGGGTTGAGCTTGAGGTTGCCTTCTTGGCACCATCTTCACTTGTGCATTTGAACATTGTCCTAGTTCTAACTTCTTCCTAGGAATTTGCACCAAAGGAGTTTCTTTGTTCCCCAAACTCTTGACAAACACGGTCTTGTTAGTGGTTGAGATCTTCTTACCATCTTCATACCCAAGACCCCTCTTGTCACATGGACTCTTTCCAACACCAAGTATATGGTCAAGCTTCTTGGTGCTAGAATCCATCCTAGCTAATGATTCTTTAGCTTCATCAAGCTCCCTCTTCAAACCTTCTTCATTCCTCTTAGATAAGACTAACTCCTCTCTTAGCTTATCTTCATTCGATTTGGATCTCACTACTTCTTCACTTAATTGATCTATATAAGATGAGAGCTCTAGGTTTTCTTCCTTCAATCTCATGATCTCTCTCTTGTTCTTTAACCTAGAATTCTCAAAACTTGACCATGTAGTCTCTAAGATCGATCCTATCCACTTTTCCATTAGTGGAGTGAGATGAATAGCCATCATCACTTGAGTCAATTTCCTCTTGACCCTCATTTTCTTCTTCACTAGAACCTTTGCTTTTATGGGATGAGGCAAAGGCTATGAAGTTAGCCATGAGCTCTTCATCATCTGAAGACTCATCTCCCTAATTGGAGTCATCACTTCCACTCCATGTAGCGGCCATCACTTTTCCCTTTTTCTTGTTAACGTGATTAGCACATTCGGGGGCAAAGTGGCCTATGCCACCACACTCATAGCATCGGACCCCTTTCCTTTCGGTCTTCTCTTGCCTAGGCTTAAACTTCTTGAATGGAGTCTTTTTCTTGAAGTCTTGACCCTTGGATCCGAAACCTTTCTTCTCGGACTTGTAGAATTTCTTGAACCTTCTCATCAATAGAGCCATTTCTTCGTCCGAGTCATTATTCTCCTCCTTCTTAACTTTGGAGGCTTTCAAAGCAATTCCTTTTTGCTTTTTAGGAGGTGTGGAGGTAGGACCCTTCCTAGACTCATAAGCTAGAAGCCTCCCTATCACCTCACTTGGCTTCATATCCTTATATGTGCTATTCTCCTCTAAAGCCGTCACCTTTGATTCAAACCTATCGGGGAGAGATCTCATAATCTTTTGCTTAATTCTCCTATTCGAATACGGGTCACCAAGTTGATGACTTTGGTTGACTATGTCCATCAACTTGATCTCGAAGTCGTTGAAGCACTCATTCTCCTCCATCTTAAGCATCTCAAATTGAGTTTGGAAGACTTGAAGCTTAGAGTCCTTCACTACTTCGGTTCCCTCATGTGCAATCTCTAGGATGTCCCAAGCCTCCTTAGCTATCCTAGTATTCTAAATCAATTTATATTGATTTTCGTCCATTGCACATAGGATGGCATGCATCGCCTTCCTATTCCATTTTGATGTCTCAAACTCTTACGCGTTCCATTGCGCCTTAGGCTTGAGCACATCCTCTCCTCCACCTGTAGGAGTCATCATAGGTGATGTGTAGCCATCTTTAACCGCCATCCAAGCCCGGTCATGGATTTGACATATGTACGACTCCATCTTGCCTTTCCAAGAGGCATAATTCAACCCGGTAAGAAGCGGAGACCTTGTGCTAGAAGCACCTTCGTTGCCACCACCATTTTCACCGTTTCCACTCATAGTGTTTATGAATGAATGAAAAGAATGCAAATGTATGAATGATCAAAAATCACACAAAATGCAAAACACACCAAAAAGAGCAAAGGATCACTTAAGTTTATCTAGGAACCCGCTCTGATACCAATTGAAACAAATATTGCACGGTGTGTATAAAACTATCTAGAGGGGGGGGGGGGGGGGGTGAATAGATTTTAAACGTATTACCCAATTTTTGTGTGAAGTCAATATTACGAAATTACCCCTAACTAGATAAAGCAATAAATCAAGTATAAAATACGGAAATTAAATAACACTTGAATTTTACGTGGAAACTGAATGTACACAAACGAAGTTAAATTGCTTAAAGCATACCTAGAGGGGGGGGGGGGGGGGGGGGGGGTGAATAGGTTTTTACACCTTTTTCAAACCCTTGAACAAACATTCGTTTGTCCCTCAAGGTAGCCTTACACACAACACAATAAGCCAAGGAAGACATACATAGACAATACGATAATACAATCATAAGAGCAACGTCTAAGTATATCAACAAGTTATGTGAGATAAAATAGCAAATAAACATAACAACAAAATAAGCTTGTATTTCGTAAGATGTTCAATGTGTTACAAGAGTGATCAAAATGTCACTATACAAAAATTACAATATATAAAAGAATCAAAGATACAAAATTGATCTAAGGAATGAATATACTAATCACACTATACAATGTCTTGTTTCACAATACATCACATGTAAATATTATGAATCAAGACAATAAAATATACAATTAAAATATAAGAGAAAGAGATAGGAAGAATTAACACAAGGGATTTTTTAACGTGGTAAAACCTCCAAGGAGGAAACATCCACGGGTTGAACTACAACCATTGGGTACTATATTATTGGAAAGTAAACATAGAACATTCACAAAGTGACCAATCTTTAGCTCACCCAACCTAGTGAAGTCTAAGCCTACCCAACCCTATTGGAAAGTGTAAAATCCCTCAATAATGCGGAACCACCATATATTGGACACCACACACAACCAACATCGATGGTAGATTAGAAATTCCTCAAGAGTGCATACACCTCCCGTGTACCCCGCTCTATCGGACTCTATGTCTAACCATATGCCTAGGCCTACCAATACAATAGCCAACTCCCTATCCAAGGCACTCTTGCCTCTAGGGAGCCTCCCATGCATGACTATCCGAGTCCTCCCGACTCTAGCCATGACTCCTTGCTTACCTATCTGAGTCATCCCGATTCTAGGCAAGACTTCTTGCTTGGCTATTCGAGTCACCCCGACTCTAACCAAGACTTCATGCCTTTTACAAGGACTTCCTAGTGTGATCATGTGAATGCAAATGATGCAAACATTCAATACAACATAGAACATGTGATCAATACATTCTATGGCACAAATAGACCTAAACATGTGAAATCACAAATAATCAAGTCTAGATGCAAAAATACATGAATAGAAACCTAAGCATGTGAAACACCTAACACATACACTCAAAGTCTCATTCACACACATAACACTTGAATCACAATATATTCATGAAGTACAAATTCAAGATGCTATCAATATACAATTAAATGCTAGATATATGAGATTAAAATCAATCAATATACTAGACAAAAATATAGAGCAAGGTTTTGAGATTTACATCAATCAAAACCTATATTCTCTAAATCACAAACAAATACACAAATCCTAGATTTTATTAATCAAAGGATCAAAACAAATCTCAAAGTCATTTTAACACAAAATTAATTCAACTAAGTATCAAACAACCTAAGATGCCATTCTAATCACAATACAACTCACAAACATATGTAAAACCTAGAATCATAGAATCTAGTCAACATTAGTCCACAAATTGAGTTTCAATTAGAATGATAATCAAGCTATCTTTCCAAATAGCTTTTACCAAACATTAACATAGATATTGAAGAAGAAACCCCAAGCAAATGGAAGGTCAAATAACAAGAAATCCCAAAGTTGAGACTCATACCTTGGATTTTGCAGTTGGTTCGGAAATCAGTGTTCAACCACTGGAAATCACAATCAAACAGCCACCAAACCACTTGGAGATGTTAGAGGACTCAAATAAGAACACTCTCCAACTTGAATCACTCAAATCCGACTTCGGATGAGGAAGATATGGTGTTTCGAATATCTGAAAAACTGGAGAGAATGTGTTGCGGGAATTCTGAAATTTTTCTTCTTAGATTTCAAAATGGAGAGAGAGAGAGGGAAGAAATAGGAGGAAAGAGAGAGAGGTTTTCGGCCAACCACGTGGTGCCACGTCACCCCCTGGCCGTGGGGGGCACGTGGCCCACACGGGAGCAGAGGCTGCTCCAGGCCGTGGTGCCCACGGCCTCATCCACGGCCAGCCCATGTGGCCCACGGCCTGGGCTGTCCTCTCGCGCGCTCCCTCGGTTCGTCGGCCCGTATCTCGGGTGTCCAAACTCTGAATTTGAATCCGTTTCTAGATTACGAACCGTGACTCTCTCACGCACGACGAAGACTATACAACTTTGAAAAACGGTTGAGAAATCATCTCGGAAATTATCGATGAAGTCAACTCAACGAAAGAGAACGTAAAGTAGCATAGTCAACTTGTTTGGACTCGAAACCTTATGAATGAGTAACCGAAACGACCGGAACTCAATAAGGTATTGAATAAGAACATGTTCAAGTCCTAAACACAAAATACGGAAATATACAAACACAAAGACATACACATATGCTAGTTTCCGGACATAGTCCTAGAAAATGCAAAACACAAAGTTTATTAACCAAATATGAATGCATGAGCATATTTTGCCAAGTGTGTGAAAGTGAAATGTAAATGAAATTAAATCATGAAGGAACACACAAGAATGATATGTGTGAGTGTGTGCCTAGCCTTGTAAGAGATAAGAGGTCTTTGAATACCTTTGTCGACCGATAATGCCCGAATCTCTTAAAAGCCGGTAACTTGAACGAATTGTGGTTGAGACGTCCTTCGTCTTCGAAATTCTTCAATTACTAACCACTAAACATTACAAGTTAAACACGTTTTGATATGGAATTAATGCCAACACTAATTATCAACCTAACAGAAACCCTCACAGGAAAAACCACGGGCTAATAAGTGAGCCACACCCGAACCTCGAATCCACTAAGTGATGAAAATTACAACCTAATCCCGGAAGTAATCACACACCTACCTAATCCCGGTATGAGTGAACCTAGTTCGAATGCTTGCGATCTAAGCAACCTAATCCCCGGATGCTACACACAAGACTTATGTTCTCAATGAAGAGATTAACACCCTAAGTGAATATATGAATATCCAAATGCAACATAGAGCAAGGGAAACCCTATATGCTTATCTAAGATGATGAATTAGCAATTAGAACAATCCTAGATATTAAAACTAAATGACATGTCAAATAGCTTAGTTAATCAAGATTATACAAAAACTTAATTAGCTATCACAATACAACACTTAATCATGTCAAACACAACAATCTCTATTTTGAATATTAGATTTTAATCTAAGAACAAACAAATAATAAAAGAGATGCCTTGATAAATAAAACACTAATTATAAATGATAATAGTGAAGAACATACCAAGGGAAGTGTGTTGACCAAGACCCATGCAAGTAAACATCCTAACTATGCTAGAAAATGCTTAGATGATATTTTGATGCATATGAAAATGGGTTTTGAGAGTTAAAGACAAGTTCTTGGGAGTTTCTCTCTTGAAGATATTTGTCTCTCAAAAGTGTGTTAAATGAAGAAGAAAGCAAAACTATATATATATATATTACATGTAACAGGTCTTGCAACAAAAGAAAAAAAACGCCATCGTTTTTATATAAATATATATAACGTTAATATATATATATAATATGCAAAAGTCAAAAGTGTTAGGTGATGCACGTGAATAAATATATATATATATATATATATATATATAATATGCAAAAGACAAAAAAGGGTTATATAAATATATATATATATATATATATTGACACACAATCAGAGCAAGAGGAACAAAACAAAATAGTTAAAAAAAAAATCAAAGTGCGCCGTGTGTGTCCCCGTGGCACCAACGCGGACAGAGAAATGATTTGAGCGTGGGTCGCCTGTGGGGAGCACGCCACCCCTTGCAGCCTTGCTAGGTGTGGCTATCATGCCACACTAAGCTGACTTCGGACCCGAGCGTTCTTCAGTCTAGTTGACCTCGAACCTTGGAATTCAATTCCATCTTTGGAATATTGATCCGGACTTAATCATAAATATAGAAAATTGTATAACTTTCCAATTTAAGCTCGGAATTGAAATCCGATTTCTGATAAAAACACGGAATGTCCTAAATGTCTCGGAAATCATTTGAAACATATAGAAAAGTCTCTGAATCGCTCGGAACTCATCTATGGACAAATCCACACAAAAAAAATATAACAAAGAAGTGCAAGTGTGAAATGTCACGTGAAGAGAATGCACACAAGTACAAGTATGCTAAGTGTGTGTGTGTGCTAACTAAATCTCTTCAAAGAAAAACTAAGCACTAGAAATTATACCTTTGGCGTGCTTGTCCCTTGAGGTTTAAAAGGGCCTTTGAGCTTTAACCTCACTCACTTAAACTACCCTTACACATAAACCCCAACATGTGGTTTGTCCACAAAATAAGCCAATCAACAACCGGGAATCCTTACACATGACTTGGTAAGTAGAACAGCATCTTCATCCATTCTTGTGTTCTTGCTTTATAAGATATCTCATTTATGACTTGACTAGTATGAATATTAGATTTTTATCTATATGTTGAGATTTTTGTGTTATGTGTTGAGCTTTGTTTGTGATAGATATTGCATCTAGGGTTTTATTTGTTTATATAGCTAAGTTGTATGCATGTCATATAGCAACATGATATCTAGGATTGTTTGACTTGTTCATCCATGGCTAGATAAGCTTTAAATGTTTTGACCTTACAATTATGCACTTTGAATATTGTTCATTTTCACATTAGGTTGCATATCTCTTCTATTGAAAGTTAAGTCTTGTATTTACCGTGGGTAGTTTACAAGCAAGAGCCCATAATCACTATTAAAGGCATGTGGGTAGCAAAGATGGATTAGTAATCGAATATGTGTGATGTGGTCAACCTAGATTGTAATCGTTTTTGTAAATAGTGGAGTTAAGGGTTCGATTGGCAATTATGCCTATGAGTTTTTACCCTCTTGAGGTTTTCTCACGTAAAACAAATCATTGTGTCATTGCTATTATTTTCCACACTTACTTTACATGATGGTTTATGTTAGCATTAGGGGTGTTTGTGATTAATATTGATTAACCGAAAAAGTTGGCGATTAATTTGGTTAAAACCTATTTACCCCCCTCTAGGTTTACTTAGACACATAATATATATATTTTCATGATGCAATTAAATAAAGAAATTAAAAAAAAAAAAGTAAAGTAAAAATAGAATAAAATAGAAAAAAAAAAAAAAAAAAAAAAACCTAGACGTTAGGCGCTGGACTACTGCTCGACTAGCACCTAACGTTTACTAGAACACTGTTTCACACACTATTCTCACATCTTTCATGTTCTATTTTCATTGCTTTCAATAATGTTATAGCTAGAGATGACATAATAATGATGACCCTTCTTGTGGGAACGACCCTACTTAGTGCTATACTACCATGTTATGATCCATGCACTTGTGGGATAAACGTGCACGCTTACATATTTAGGAACCATTCCAGGCGTGTCAAGTTTTTGGCACCGCTACTGTAGAGGTATGAAAAATAATGCCTCATTAAACACACTTGTCTATAGATTTGAAATCATGTATAGAGCTTCAAGGCAGCCATAACTAATAAGAAAATTAGCTACACATAACTAAAAAAAAAAAAATCTAAATTAAAGAAAGGTAGAAGAAAGAGAATGTTGATCTTTAGTCTTCAACTTCGAACCTCCAACTCCCCACCATTTCATAGTAGAAAATATTAAGGAAAACCTAACCAACTCAACAACTTGAAGACTTTGTATCCATCTTATACTCTTATACGTGAAGTCTTTGTATATATTTCACATTGTTATTATTCCTTTAAGTGGTATTTTATCATTTCCGCTTTTGTATAGAATTAGTCAATAAAGTTAAGTAGAATTTATTCTCTACATGGTATCAGAGCATAACTTAACTCAAACGAGTTCCTGATCCAATATGACTAACACTGCTACATCCTCTCCCTCACAATCAATAACCGTAATTTCTTCGTCTTCGTCTTCTTCCTCACATGAGATTGGTTCTTCCTCAAACACCATTGTCTCCATAAACGTTGCTATTCAAGCCCCACTAAAACTCACAACAACTAATTATCGCTCATGGAAACTTCAGTTTCATACTCTACTTGTTGGGTTCGATCTTATGAGCTTTATTAATGGTCAAAAACCATGCCCACCGGCAACCGTCATAGTGAACGACATTGTAGTACCTAATCCCGCTTACAATATCTGGACTAGACAAGACCAACTGCTCCTAAATGCAATCCTTGGTTCAATATCTCCATCAATTATTCCATCCATTGTTTCCGCTCAAAACGCTTGTGATGCGTGGTCTACGCTTGCCAACACATATGCAAAGCCTTCCAGAGGCCATATCATGCACCTCAAGAGTTTCCTCACTAATGTCATCAAATGAACCCAAACCGTGACCGAATACATGTAACACGTCAAAAGCGTTGCAAATGAGCTAGCCATGCTTGATGCGCCGGAAAACTCTAAAAATCTAACTGTCAAA
This sequence comes from Acer saccharum, assembly GCA_030490815.1. Classification (NCBI taxonomy): domain Eukaryota; kingdom Viridiplantae; phylum Streptophyta; class Magnoliopsida; order Sapindales; family Sapindaceae; genus Acer; species Acer saccharum. The sequence goes on from CM059871.1 coordinate 23,553,747, forward strand.
ATTTTGAATGGCTTAGGTGATGAATTCAAAGATATCTCCTCCGATGTCCGTGCTCGGGATTCAACGATATCCTTCGATGAACTTCATGAGAAACTCATTAATTTTGAAACGGTACTGAAGCAAGAAGCCACGAAGAGTCAGCGGCTGCCCATTACTGCCAACTATGCCTCTTGGCCTTCCGACAATCAATCCAACAACACCAACCCTTCCAATAGTAGCAGCTACAATTCCGACACTAGCAACCACAGCCGACAGTCCCTCAATCGGTCACACAATACGGTAGTCCCTCACTCACAACAACAACACACCAGGTATTCTCCGAACCAATCTAATAAGCTACGACAATACCGTGGTTTTGGTCAATTATGTGGTGAGCAAGGTCATACAGCAAAGCAATGCTCCATGTTTACGCTAAATCCTATACAATCTCAAGCTCCTTCAAACCAGCCTACCAGGCAATGGCAGCCCCATGCTAACTATGCAGCTCCAAATTCGGCTCCCTCTCCTGAATGGTTGCTTGACTCATATGCCTCACATCATGTCACCAAGGACCTTAACAACCTCTCACTACATTCTCCATACAGCAGCTCTGATGACATTCTGATCGGTGATGGTTCAGGTTTAAACATCACACATACTGGTTCTATTCATCTACCCTCTGAAAATTCAAACTTTTTATTGTCTAATGTGTTATGTGTTCCCAATATGAAACAAAACCTAATCTCTGTATCAAAGTTTTGTACCTTTAACCAAGTTTCCATTGAATTCTCACCTTTTTTGTTTCTGTGAAGGATCTTCGTATGGGGGCGCGACTCCTACAAGGACGGACTAGAAATGGTGTCTACGAATGGTTGTCCCATGCTAGGAACAAGAAACCACCCATCATTACTCTCTCTAGTGTCAACGCCTCTCTTCCGGACTGGCATTATCGTTTAGGTCATCCTTCGTTCAAAATAATAAGTCAGTTAGTGTCCTCCTAGGCACTATCTATTTTGTCGTCTAATGAGTCTAGTGTCCCATGTGATACTTGCAAGTGTAATAAAACTCATAAACTACTTTTCTCGGTTTCAACTGTCTGCAGTTCCAAACCGCTTAAGGTTATTTATTCAGATGTCTGGAGTTCTCCAGTTATTTCCAAAGATGGCTTTAAATATTATGTTCTTTTTGTTGATCATTTTACAAAATATATATGGCTCTATCCTTTGAAAAATAAATCTGATGTCCATGATGTGTTCAAATGTTTTAAACTTTTGGTGGAAATTTTTTTTGGTCACTCCATTGTCTTTTTTTACAGCGCCAACGGTGGTGAATTTATTGCTTTAAAACAAACACTTGCAAGTCATGGTATATCACACTTCACCATACCACCGCACACACCTGAACACAGTGGCGTCTTTGAACGACGTCATCGTCATATTGTAGAAACCGGTCTGTCACTTCTCACTCACGCATCAATGCCACTCACCTTCTGGTCATATGCATTCACCATAACCATATACTTGATAAATAGGATGCTTACACCGGTGCTTAGCATGTCAACACCTTTTGAAAAAAATATTTTCTATGCGTCCCTCATACGACACATTACGTGTGTTTGGGTGTCTGTCTTACCCATGGATTAGACCGTACAAGATGCCCTAATATGAGGGTATTTTTGTCCGAACACATATTTTAGTGCTATTAATACAACACTTATTAATGTGGTGCTATTTGCGCACGACCTCCCCCAGAAAGTGCTATTTAATTTTTGAATCCTTTTAGAGAAGCTTGGAGAAGTGCCTATGTTGAACATCGATATTGCAGAGATCATCACTTTTTCCACAAATCGAATTGGGTTGCTATCCATAAATAATTGGAAAGCTATGGATGTCTAGTTTCTGATAAACTTTACAGTTAGTGATTCTAAATTTTCTAAAGAAAGTTATGGTTGCTTTAGTGAATGATGGTTAGAACTGAGAAGTCTTTCGCGAGCTAAGACCACAAAAAGTGGATAGCGAACTTTTTCCAGTGTGTTTCGCAGGCAAGACACTCATGAGCATGGACTGAGAACCCAAACCGCAATTCCTAGTAGGAAACAACTTCGAAATTGGTCTAGATTGTGTAGAAACTTCTCAAATCAAAATCTAATGATTCTAAAAGATCAAGGGACATTTGGAAAACTTCCTAAACTCAATTGAAAGTCAATATGTCAAGCATAGAAGCCAAGTTTGGAAAGAAATCTTATTCCTTTATTCATTCTACTTTCCTACTTGGAGGATTTCCTAAACTGAGAAGAATTGGGAGCTCACAAGAAGAAGTCACCTATAAATACAAAGTGTTTTCTGTAGAGAATAAATTCTACTTAACTTTATTGACTAAATTGATTACATATATATACACACAAGTCGTGTGTTGTAGAGTTGGTATACTGATTCTATACAAAAGCGGAAAGGATAAAATACAACTTAAAGGAATAATAACAATGTGAGATATATACAAAGACTTCACGTATGAGAGTATGAGATGGATACAAAGTCTTCAAGTTGTTAAGTTGGTTGGGTTTTCCTTAATACGCCCCCGCAAGATGGTGGGCATTTCAAACACACCAATCTTGGACCGTAGTAGTGCGAACCTTGTCCTAGACAGTGGCTTGGTGAGTAAGTCGGCTAGCTGATCTACGGATGCAACATGTGATACCCGAATTTAGCCTCGTGAACTCTTTCACGGACAAAGTGGAAGTCAATGGCGATATGTTTTATTCGGGAGTGGAAGACCGGATTGGAGCAAAGGTATGTGGCGACAATGTTGTCACAATAGATTATTAGTGGTGAGGTGGGTTGAACGAGCAGTTCTTGTAGGAGAGAGGACAACCAAAGAACCTCAGATGCGGTAAGCGCAACTACCCTATACTCTGCTTCATTGGATGAACGAGCGACTGATCTTTGTTTGCGAGAGCACCAAGAGATAGTGTTGGAGCCAAGAAAGAGAACATAGGCACTTGTTGAGGTTCGATCATCCTGGTTGCCTGCCCAGTTCACATCAGAGAATGTGTGCAAGGTGATGGGCGAGTCACGGCGCAGTAGCAAGCCATGACCGATCGTACCTCTTAGGTACCGAAGAAGGCGTTTGGTGAGAGTCCAGTGGCCAATCGTGGGGCGATGCATAAATTGGGCAAGCTTGATCACTGTAAACGTGATGTCAGGTCGAGTAAAAGATAGATATTGTAGTGCTCCAATTACCTGACGAAATTCAGTGGCGTCTGTAAGAGACGTGCCATCAAGAAGCTTCAGAGAATGGTCTGTTGGTAGCAGAGTTGACACCGGTTTGGCATCAAGCATTTTGGTGCGAACCAACAAATCAATTACATATTTCTGTTGAGAGAGAAACATGCCATATGAAGAGGTAAGAACCTCAACCCCGAGAAAATACGACAGCGAGCCTAGGTCTTTAATTGAGAATCATCGAGCATCCCCACAAACTTTTCCACTAGAGCCCCGTTACTTCCACTGATGATTATGTCGTCAACATACACCAATAGAAACATGACATAATCATTAGCATTAAATATGAATAGAGATGAGTCGGATTTAGAGTTGACAAACCCGGTTTGGAGAAGATATTGACGAAGCTCATTGTACCACACCCGATGAGCCTGTTTTAGAACATAAATGGCTTTTCTGAGGCAATATATGTGTGCAGGACAGGCGGGATCTATGAAGTCCAGCGGTTGTGCCATGAAGACATCTTCAGATAGGTGCCCTTGAAGAAAGGCATTATTCACATCCATTTGACAAAGTGACCAACCACGAGAAACAACAACACTTAGTACCACATGAATTGTGGTGGATTTAACCACTAGATTGAAGGTCTTAGTGTAGTTAAGGCCCGACCGTTGATGAAATCCTTTAGCTACCAAGCGAGCCTTGTATCGAGAGATGGAACCATCCGGTGACCTTTTAATGCGAAACACCCATTTGCACCCTACAATATTGTGAGTCGAGTTTGAAGGAACCAAGTCTCATGTACCATTCTATATGAGTGCATCGAATTCTTCCAACATCGCTCTCCTCCATTCCGAAACCTTTAGAGCTTGAGAGGCACAAGTTGGCTCAATTTGTGCGGGGGATGACAATACACTTGTGAGGGACAGCTTGGTGATCGGTTTGTGGATATTATTTTTGGATCTTGTAATCATAGGGTGCCCGGTTTAGGTTGCTGGATCAAGTCTCGGTTCAGGTGGTGTAGTGTTGAGCTGGTGCGGATGAGTTGTGGGTGAGCTGGTGTGCGTTGCGGGTTGGTTAGTATGGCTTGCGGGTAAGCTGGTGTGAGTTGTGAGATGGCTAGTATGGCTTGCGAGTGAGCTGATATGATTTGCGAGAGGGCTGGTGTGTGTCACGGCTGGGCTAGTTGTTGTGGGACGGCCATGTGAAGCAATTGGACCTAGTGCGGGTAGGGCTGTGGTTGGCCGAGAAGGAGCGGGGATCACGGCTCTAGCTTTGGAGCTGGGTGGTGTCGCCGAACAAAGGGTCCCATGCAAGGCAAAATCCGATATGTGTGCATAAGTAAGAGGAATCGAAACATATGGTGTAGGTAGAGACAACCATGACATGTGTGTGTCAGTGTTGTAACGAAGGAGTTGACAATGGAGACTCGTGTAGGGAAATATGGACTCAACGAATGTAACATGTCGGGAGACAAAAATACGATCGTTTTCTAAATCTAGATAGTGATACGCACTTAGAGATAAAGAGTACCCAATAAAGAGACATGCTTTAGACTGATGCTCTAATTTGTGAGTTTACTTTTTTTGTTTTTTCATCTCAAACTTTCTTTACTCATTGACTTAAGGAAAGAAGAAAAAGTTGAAGCAACATCGACAACCCTATTGACGGCAACAACAGGGAGGTCTTCGACGGCACCAGCAACAACCGCGAGGACTTCGACAGCACCAGTGACAACCGAGAGGACTTCGACAGTAGCCGCAAGACTCCGGCAACATGTCCAACAGAGTTCTCATCGATCACGATTTGAGGTATTTTTGTTTGGGTTTTGTTTTCAAATTTGATATTGTTGATTTTCCGAAATTTAATTTGTTTTGGTTGATTTCGATTTAGTTTTTTGTGAATTTCAAATGTTGTTGTTTGAATAAGAATGGTGGTGTTATACGAGTGATATTTATTTTGAATCTATATTTCGATTTTTTTTTTGTTTGGTTGATTTCAATTCTTTTTATCAAATAAAAAAAAAAAAAAGAATTAGCTTGTCTGAATTGTGGTAGGTTAGGGTTTTCTGTTTAGAGAAGACGATGAACAGTACACAAAATTAGGGATTTTTCAAAGCATCTGTCGAGACTTAGTACATATTTTTGAGATTTAATACTTTGTTTGCGAGACTTATTTTTGCTTTTTCTAGACTTAAATACCGTTATGAGATTTATATCATCTTTGTGAGATTTATATCATCATTTTCGGGACTTATTTAAGGATTGTCGAGACTTATTTAGCATATATTCGAGATTTAATACATGTTAATGCAAGACTTACATCTGTATTCAAGACTTACTAGTGTATATTCGAGACTTAATTGTTTATTTTTGAGATTTACTGGTGTTTATATTTTCTAGACATAGTTGCTTCATTGGAGACTTATCGTGTGCTATGTAGTTATGGTTGCCTATTTATATATGCTTGTAGACTGGTAGCTTGTAGCTTTGAACATTTGCAGCTTGGTAACGAAACAAAATTACTTATTTTTGAAAAAAGGTACAAGATTTTGTAATGAGTGACAAACTTCTATTAGAGTGTTTTTGATTTGTTTTGTTTCTATGGTATGTTGTAGTTGTTTTGAATGTGCTGCTTGTACCCTTGTGGCTTTTTTTTTTTTTTTTTTTTTTTTTTATGGTAATAAAACTCTTATTCATCTACTCATCCAAAATGAATATTCACAAGTCATGTGTTACGACCGTTTATGTTTAGAATTACATTTTGTGTACTGCATAAGTGGTTTGGTGAGTGTGGAATTTGACTTTGGAGTTGATTTTGCTGATGGAAATAAGAGTCATGCTCATGATCTAGATAACAATTATATATTCATTCATTCATCGGTTAATGTTTATTGATCATTTGAATTTTGAGAATTGGCAAATGTGCATGTGTCCATGTTCATATTCACATCGTATTGTTGCAAGCTTTAACATTTCTATGCTGCTCTTTGCTGCTGATTTGCGTTTCTTTGATGCTCAAGCTTCAATGCCACTTGCAATATCCAATATATTTGCTTGCTCTTACATTAAAAAGAAATGATAAATGGAAGTGAAAAGAGAAATGATAAGAGGTATTGATTAAGCATACTATGGCAAAGATGAGAAAGAAGTTCAATTGGACTGATGAGCAAATGCCTCATATGTGACTGAAAATAGCCGTGGAAGTATTTTCAAACTCCATTGTTTCGGTTCGGTGAATGCGATTACAATGAATAGGGTAATGGATTTTTTGTTTATTACGAATGGATGTATGAATGTATTTATAATGTTGATTAACAACGAATGTATTTTTTTGTTATTACGGATGTATGAATTATGTTGATTACTTTTGAATGGTCATGTTGGATGGAATTGACATGGACATCATAGAATGACTGTGTTTATAATGAATATTTTTAAATGAATGGAATTGAATGGTTATTTTTCAATGGATGGAATTGAAGGGTTGTTTTTTGAATGAATGGTTTTGTTTTCAGTAAGTCTCGAATTTATTATATTCGGGACTTAATATATAAAAAATCGAGACTTATTGTACGTTCGAGGGTTATTTGGATCATTCGAGACTTATTACAATAATTTCAAGACTTATTCGGTACTTTCGAGACTTATTTGGTACTTTCGAGACATATTGAGAGCAAATGTCATTCTCTATTACAAACCTTTAAACCTACACTAATGAATTTTATAATGCAACATAATACCTACTAACCATCCACATGCAAATTACAAACCAAGAAATGTCATTTAGTTTTTACAAAACATATTCATATGCGTTTTTATGCAGCTTCTTTACCTCTTCCATATCCTGATCATAATCCACTTGCTTGTATGCTCTAACAGCCTGTTGAAATATTTCTGCAACATCCTTTCTATGGAACATTTTCCTTACATTCTCGAAAATGTGCCAAATACAAAATACATGGGTTGCATTTGGGAAGACTTTCTATATCCCAACTTCAATTTCTAGCTTTTACATGTCAATTTCATACCTGTTCGGATCATATTTGACAATGGCCTTTACAACCCCCAACAATTCTTCGTATGTCAAATTCTTCCGGACATATACACCTTTATTAATGGCGCCAACATATCTCTGGCTTCCGTCTGGTAGTTCATTCCATCGTCTATAATATGATATCAATATTCTAACACGATCCATCGTCCTGGAAACAAGTAACACTATCAAAAAACCATATGAAAACTAATCAAAAAATTACTGGCAGTCTAATTCATCCCAGTAAGTCTCAAATTCTTCCATTTATATCTCGAAATTGATATAAATAAGTATTGATAAATATATAAATAAGTCTCGATAAAGATACAAATAAGTCTCGAATATGACATAAATAGGTCTCAAAATTTATATAAATAGGTCTCAATTATAGAATAAATAATTCTCAAAATTGATATAACTATGTCTCAAAATAATAACATTAAGTCTCGAAAACATCAAATAAGTAAATAAGTCTCGAAAAACACAAACTATTCCAGCAAATCAAATCGAAATGGAGATTTAGCTTCAGTTCAACATAAATATCTAACAAATTGAAACTGCAAGTTTCTAGGCTAGAACTGAAAAAGAAAAAAAAAAAAAAAAAAAAAAAAAAGTCATTCACGAGTTTCTTAACTAGTTTATGGAGGAAATTTACCTTATCAACTCTTCCAATAATCCAAATAGCTTGTCTGGATTTGAAATTAAAAATGGAGAATTCGCATTAGTTCAACATAAACATCTAACAAATTGAAAGTGTAAGCTTCCAGACCGCAACTGAAAAAAATGTCTAACAAATGAACGAGTTTCTCAACTAGTTTATTATTGAAATTTACCTTCCAATAATCCAATTAGCTTGTCTAAATCTGAAATTAATGAAGGAAAATACTCTTCAAACCTAGGTGGAAGAATGAGCTATGAAATGGAAGAAAGGAGAGTTCTCGTCAACTTTGGTTGAAGAATGAACAACCCCATGGAAGAATGAATTATGTCTTGGAAGAAAGGAGTTCATTGTTCAGACAAAGTGAGGGAAATTGAAAATTGAAAATGAAAATTAAAAGTGGACAAAAGTTAAAGTGGGGGCATTTTGGTCTCAAACCCCTTTTTGGTGCTATTAAAAGTTTAAAACAAGACTTAGTAATGTGGTGATAGTTGCACAAGTCCAAGTTTAAAAAGTGCTATTTTGTCCCATTTCCTCTCTCTAAAATCACCATTTTAACTTCAAACTCATCTCAAGAGCTAATTTCTACTCAAACTCCATGAAACATTAAAAAGTCCAAATTCACACAAGAACATAACACAATATATAGGAATTAGGGGTCTCAAATATCAACATTTAACAACCTAACATATAATATTGTATTATACATGCTAATGTTTTTTGTAATTAATTTTTGGATTAAATTTAGAGTGTATAATCCAAAAAATTTTGGATTATACACACCAAGAAGAAAATAATTGGTGTGTATTTTGAATTATATTATACAAGCCAAAAAAATAAAAATTTACGTGTATAATACACGCCAAAAAGAAAAATATTTGTTTGTATAATCAAAAAATTTGGATTGTACACGCCAAAAAAAAAATATCATTTATATTTGAATTATACACACTAATTTTTTAATTGAACAGAACCAAACCGAAAATACGTGTTTAGGTCGAGTCACCCTGCTGAAATGAGTCAATCCAATTTTAAAAATTGAAAATCAAGTTTAAGTGAGTCATGGATTGTTTTGGCTTGATAAAAACCAAACCGATCCGACTAAACCGAGGAAATATTAAATATATAAATATAAATATATATATATATATATATATATATTATAAACTAAATATAAATAAATATAAGGTTTATTTTAAGTAACTTTACATATTTATATATTATTTTATTAAATATTAGATTTATATTGATTTAAGTTAATGAATATTTTTTTATTAATATTACATATATATATATATATATATAATAAGTATTAACTAAAATATAAATAGAATATACATTTAGTCGTTATTTGGACTATGCGATTTGTTGGACCGAAAGGCAACTCAAGAGGAGGGGTGAATTGGGTTTCTAACAATTTGAAACAATTAAGCACTTTCCTAACCAAAATATTAAATTCTAAAAATGCATATAAAGTGTGCAAATAAAAATATGAACAATATAAGTAAAATTGCAGAAATTAGAGAGATAATGGATAGAGAAATCAAACACGATAAGTTTTACGTGGTTCAACCTCGCCTACTCCACACTTCCAAGCTCACCAAGCTAGAGGATTACTCTACTACTCAAATTTGACATCTGGGTGCCAATTAAACATTTACAACAATTTCTACCAAGTGATCTGTCACACTTTGATTTCTCTCACTTCAAGTGTTTCTCAATACTCAACAAATGTTTCTCACACTCAAATACAATATGAAAGATTAAGCACAAAAGAATCTCTCTCCCAAAGAGTAAATAAAGAAGATTTAAGCACTAGAGAATGTGTGATTTGATTTAACGATTCAAATTAGCTCTATTATCACTAAGAGACTTCATAAGAATGATGAGAAAGTTTGCATGCTCTTGGAAGACTCAAAAAAGGGCTTAGGAGATGAATTTTAATGAAAACATTCATACTAGCCATTTTTTGCTCGTTGGATGGCAAATTATAATTGGGTCCCTCTTGTTTTGAAATTTTCATCTTAACCCTTACAACGTGACTTGGTTTGCTCGGGTGTGGAAGGATTGTGCTCATGGATTGAGGAATAGATATGTAGATGGTTGAAAAGCTAGCGAATACCATTCAATTCTTTTAGGAATTAAGTTAAGGAATAAGAGTAAAGGACTTCGAGTGAAGTGACGCAGAAGATGAAGTCGAGTTGAGTCTCCTGTTAGGTGAGTTCAATCAGAACCGGTGAGTAAGAAATATGAGGATTTTCAGTGTTACGTGGATCACTCCATGAATTGATGATTTCACTTCCACGAGTCGAGCCCGAAAAGCGTGAGAGAAATGATTTCTCAACGAAAAATTACATTTTCGTCCCTTTAGTTTTGGAAATTTCCTTTTGACCTCATTAAAATCTTTCAACGATAAATTCAAAAAAGTTACCGTCGGAACTGTGTGGACAATTATGATTTGGTCCCGCTAGTTGTAAAATTCACTTGTGGGCTAAAGAGCTTTGAAACTGTTCAATTTGGTCCCTATAAAATGACAGTTTTCGCCCCAAAGTTTCAAAATAGTGCAGTTATACCCCTAATCGACCATAATGCATTCGAGGTTGGTTTTTCATGTCTAAATGACATCCAACACATAGACTAGTTTATAATATATTAAAGTAATAAGCCAAAAACTAGTCTACTTTCCTTCAAGCTTCAATGAAATCTTCTCTTCGACATCCAAAAGCTTAATGTGATACCTCTCCATGCATGTAGATGAATTCTTCAAAGTATTAGAACTTTGCATGGTGCCTTTTTGCTATTCTTCTCCAATAGCTTGAAACTTTACAAAAATCAAAGCTAAGTTAAATATGTTAGAACTTTCATTAATGTTTGTTATTATCAAATCAGGCATTAAAGCCATGGGCTAACACTATTAACATTTAGTCATGATTGTTATTATTATTATGGACTATATTTTAAATTATTATTATGGACTATTAATATTCAGTCATGATTGTTGAGAAGAGTCAATCTGATTCAAAAAAAATAATAAATGAAAACCTAGTATAAGTGAATCATGGATGGTTTCGGTCGAAAACCAAATAGAGTTGACTCGCATCCACCCCTAATCTTTGAGATTTATTATTTGGATCTTTGAGATCTTTAACCAAATAAAGAATCTCTAAGAATACTAAGAAAATATCAAGAATCTATAAGAATGTCTAGATATAATAAGAATCATCTGGACTTTCTATATATATTTGCTAACTTTTATTGTTCTTTTCACCTACTATATATATGTCACTCACTGACCCTCCTTAACTATATATACAGGGTGTGACTCATAAGTTGGATATATATTCAGATTTAAATCCTATGACTGATGAAATCATATGGTATATTATATCATAACTTTTGAAACTCATAATGTTAAAAATAAGGTCAAATTCCAAGAAAAGTGATGAAGTATTGGAAGCAATGTTTGGGAATGAGAAGTGGCAGATTGAGAGAGTGATATCGGAGGTTGAATTGCTATCAAAAGAAAACATCGTGTTCTTTTCAGATGAAATTGAAAAACATATAATTCCATATTTGAAGGGAAAAGATAGCAAAGACTTGAGGGAAGGCAAAGCAGTACATGTTGTTGTCTATGACGAAGACACCAAGAATTCTTTCAACTTGAAGCTGACATTTCAACAACCTTTTTACCATCTATCAGACACCACTGAATTGTTTGAAAAGATGGAATTGACTCCAGGCCAACGAATTGGATTTAGGTATGAAGGATGGTTTGCTACATTAGTCGTTAAGGTTCTGAAAAAAAATGAGGTAATTCAAATGTGATTTGTGGTGTGTTCGGCTGTTTGAAAGTGCTTTTTATTGATTTTTATTTATTTATTGATATACCGCTTGTGGTGGCGGCGACTCGAATAAGAAACATCGTTAAGTTGAATGAGTTGAAGGCATAACTTGGCTAGAAAATCTACTATTGATTTACCTTCTCAATATTAATTTTATTCTCACCAATTTTTTGTTTTTGAGTTCCTAAGAGCAACGAAAGCCAAAACTATTTTACAATCACACTCCAACCAAAGATTAGTTCACTCATGTTGCACTGCATAATTAAAAGCATTGATGAAAACCACATAAATTCAACATAAAAAACTATTTGTTTTTTAAAACCATGTCTATCGGAACCTATCGAGATCAAATATTACAAGCGCGGCCCAAATATCTACTTTCATAATCGGAATAAGTTGTATCTCAACACCAAATTTTTTTCATTGCCTTGACAATTTTCAAATAATTATATCAAATGATGATTTATTTTGCAAATTTCTTACTATATAGTCAGGGGTGGGTGCGATTCAGATTGGTTAAGTTTTCAACCAAAACCGTATATGACTCGCTTATACTCGGTTTTCATTTTTTTTTTAAAATTAGGTTGACTCTTATAAATAGATTAACTCGATGTGACTCAGACCTAATTTTTCGAATTCAATTTTGTTCGGTTTAATAAGGTGTTGGACCTTTTGGGTCTAATAAGTTTGACTACACCTAGTGGCAGAGCTAAACTTTTTTGATCCGGACCTAATTTTTCAAATTCAATTTTATTCAGTTTAATACGGTTTTGGACCTGTTAGGTCTAATGAGTTTGACTACACCTAGTGGCAGAGCCAAAAATTTCATTCAACGGGGCTTAGTTCAAACATAGTAAAATTTACAAATATAAATAAGAATAATAATAACAAGATTATTAGTAAAAATAAAAACTTCCATATTCATTCAAAACCGTAAAAGCATTTACAATTGTCCTCAACGTGGTTTCATATTTTAAAATCGTTGCAAAGTAGATTCGTTATCAATACTTTTGAACACATCTCTTTCAATGTACACAATTAGGCTATCATTCAACCATTGATCTCCCATTCGATTTTGTAAACGAGTCTTCAAGATGTTTAAAATTTCTCCAAACACCCCTAAAAACTAATTACAATTTAATATATGAAAATTCACAATCACTATTCACTAATTTCATACTATAATGAAATTTAAAGTAAAATCAATTTAGGTTTAAAATTGTTAACTTGAATTAAATAAATAAACATACATCAATAGGATGAGAATTTTGTACAAAGAATGTGAAATCAGAAGTGAAGCAAAACTATGAAGAGAATGAATATAGGGGATAATATCACTAAAGTCTCTACTTTTTGGTGAAATGTCACCTATTAATTAAATGTCTTTTTCATATTAGTAACTTTAGTCCCTTATTTTTTTCAAAATACATCATTTTAGTCAATCCGCCAGTCAAAGGTAAGTCATACTTAATGGAACTCGAATTATTTTGGTCTTTTGCACAATAGCAACTAAATTAAAAAAAAAAAATACTTTCAAATAATAATAAAAAAAGAAATCAATGGATCTCCATTGCTGAAACAATAGAGATCTCCAGATCTCCATCGTTTCAGTGATGGAGATCATGGGATCTCCACTTGCTCCACCAATGGAGACCCTTCGACGGTCTCCATCACTGGCCAATAGATGGGTATCTATCGCTGGTTGATGGAGATCCGTCATCTCGATCTTCATCGAGCGATGAAGGTCTGTGGATCTCCATTGTTCTACTATCAGAGCGAGGGGTCATCTTTTACATCGATCTTCATCAAGTGATGGAGTCCATGGATATGCAAGGAGTTTAAACAATGGAGATCCATTGATTGATCTCCTTAATTTTTTTATTTTTTAAAATCATTTTTTATTTTTACTATTTTTTTAATTATTATTTTACATTTTTTCATTTTCTTTTTTTTTTAGAATTTTTTGTTATTGTTAATTATATTTTTATTTAATTTATTCTTTTTAAAAATAATTTTATTTACTATTTTTTTTAAAAATAATTTTATTTACTATTTTGTTTTTGAAAAAATATGTTTATTTAATATATTTTTTTTCGAAAAATATTTTTATCTAATATTTTTTTTTTTCGAAAAAATATTTTTATTTCATATTAAAATATGGATAGTATTTTATTGAAATTATGAAAATAAAAGTGTAATAACATAAAAAAGTTTAGGTGCAAAATTGACCTCTTCAACTTGACTTATATATTAACAAGGACAAAATTGTACTTTTGTGTATAAAGTAACAGTTGAGTGTTAGTATTTTGATTAAAGGGACTAAAGTGATGTATTTTGAAAAAAATAAAGAACAAGAGTTACTAGTATTACAAAGACATTTAAATATGTGATATTTCACCAAAAAGTAGAGACTTTTGTGAAATTACTGTATAATTATATAAAGTGTGGTGTTTTGTTTGGCTAGAGAACGAATAAAAAACCAAGAAAATAGTAAAGAATGGTGTTTTGTCCGGAAAGAAAAGGAATGGTGTCTTTTGTTTAAAGACTACTGCACGAACGATGAAAATAGGAAGGAAAAATTTACTTGAAGAAAAAAACTTGTGAAACTTTTGTTTGTAAAAAAGGTTTTGGGCTAAAGTTTGTAAAAAAGATTTGGGGAATGCTATCTACCTTTCCCATTTGCCTTTCCCATTTGCCTTTCCCATTTACCTTTCCCACTCATTGTTTGACACGTGTACACTTTTTCATTTAATAAAAAGCTCTCACTTTTTGCTACAAAGTTTGTTTACATATTTACCCCTTATTAATGAAATGATAAAAGCAACCATCAAGGGTAAATATGTAAACAAGCTTTGTAGCAAAAAGTGAGAGATTTTATTAAATGAAAAAGTGTACACGTGTCAAACAATGAGTGGGAAAGGTAAATGGGAAAGGCAAATGGGAAAGGTAGATAGCATTCCCCAAAAGATTTTGGGCTAAAGTTTGGGTTTTAGTTACAAATCTTTAAATATATATATATATACACAGAAATTCTATTATCAGTTCGAACTGACAAAAGTTATATCAGTTCCTTGCATGTGGGCCACTGGGTTTAAATACTTTGACTTGGCTGTATGCACTTGTCAGTCAAAGTATTTAAATCCAGTGGCCCACATACAAGGAACTGATATAACTTTTGTCAGTTCGAACTGATAATAGAAAGACTGTATATATATTTGCATCCCTCAAAAACCGTATATACACCCAAAATTAATACATTTTCAAAAATTCAATATTACCCTTGATTAAAATAAATAAAATGTTTGTAAGTATACCAAAAAATTATTAATCAGTTTTCTTTATCCTAAAACCCTAAAACTCTTTCTATTTTTTTAAACCCTAATTTATCTTCTAAATATGCTTTCAAATACAAATTGGAATCATCTGTGGGTTGTAGAACCGATCAGAAAACAATCACGAACTTAAAAAGTTTTCTCAATTCACACCACAAAAACCCACACTATTAGATAAATAAGAGAGTAAAAATTTGTATTGATTTTTCTCACCTCTACCCATATGTACCGGTGTATTACACTGGCAAAAAACATTGATTGTTTGCTTAGTCCGTGCGTTGCCAATTGCCCTTTTTTTATTTTACTTTTTTACTAGATTTTAACAAAATGGGTTCTTTTATTCCTTTTCCCCTTCATTATATATATATATATATATATATATATATATATATATATATATATATATAACGAATTTCTGTAACTTTTTTTAAGGAAAATTTCGGTAAGTTAAATTAGTTCAAAACCAAACTCATTTTGTTATAATTTATGTATTTAAGAGTTAGAATTTTTTTTTTTTTTTTGAAAAACAAGAAATAAAATAGCAAAATTTTAAATAATAATAAAATTGATTAAATAATAAAACAGGTGTAGGTGAGGTGTAATTACAAAAATACAGTACAATAGAAATAAAGAAAAGGATATTTTTGCCATTAAGTGGGGTTTGTTAACAAACTAAAGTTTTTTTCTTAAATTTTAATAGTGTGTGCTTAAGTGGGGTGTATATACAGTTTTTGAGAGATGCAAATACCGTCACTTATTAAAAAATGTTTAATTTTAAGCCCAATTACTTAAAGAGTAGCGACATTTGCACTCCTTCAAAATTGTATGTGCACCCCAAACAATTATGTTTTCAAAAATTTCAATGTTACCCTTAACCAAATGGTGCAGATATTGCCACCCAAAGAAATTATTTAGATACCCTTATGGGTAAATTACATAAACGTACCCTGGCTATATGAACAAGTGATCTTGGTCTTCACTAGCCGCCCTAATGGAATAACGTTATAAAAAAAAAACATTGACATTATCTAGAAGTAGAATACATGTTTAATTAAATAATATCTGAACATGCTAGACAATTTTCGAATAAAACCGTTTAAAAAAATCATGATGACACTAAACTCATTTGATCCGTTGACTAATGGTTGACCAACGTTAGTCGATCGTGGAAAAGGGACCATGTATGTCTTGCTCTTGTTCTAGTATTTTGAAATATTATCTTAAATAAATTAATGAATTAAAAATCTGAAAAAAAAATTATATGTATATATAAAAAAAATCAAATAACTGTCGGAAAGAAATCAGAAAATTTTGAAAAAAGAGATCACTATAAAGTTTAAAATAAAACAAAAATTGCATTTAATAGTTTTGTTTTAAAAGATCATTTTAAAATTTTTAGAAAATTTGAAAAGATCATTTGATTTTTTTAACTAAAACTTTTAAAATGATCTTTCAAAAAAAAAAAAAAAACTATTAAATACAATTTTATTTAAAAAAAAACTATTAAAATGAAAAAAAATCTCATCAATCATATTAATTCAATATTTAATATTTTAAATTTTTTATCAAAAACTATAATTAGTTAAAAAAAATAAAATAAAGATTATAATATCTTTTTATTAAATTATTAATTAAAATTTAAATAGTAATTATTTAAAATTAAAAAAATTAAGAACAAAAAACCATTTAATCTATTAAATAAACTAAAATAAAAAATTTAAATGAAATAAAAGAAAAGCAGAAGAAAAAGAAAGAAACAAAGATGGGAGAGGCTGCCGAACCGGAGGTTTCCAATTCTTAAATAAATAAAAAAAACCATCTCAAATCTGGGAAGAGGTGGATCTTCGATCTTCTATCATTTTTTTTTGAAACTATATTCCCTACTTTTGTTTTTCATTTTTTATCTTAATTTTATATCTCATTAAATTAATATTGTTTTTAAAAAATTATAAGAAAGAGAATATTTGTAATGTGTGGGGGTGTGTTTACAAATTATAATGTTTGAATTTTTTTTAAAGGGGTGCACATTAAAAAAGGTGCATACGTAAAGTTTTTTAGGGGTGCAAATATCGTCACTCTTATTTAAAACAACTTAATAATGTTTTAGACTTAGATCTAATAATTTTGAGCAAAATTAGAATGATGATATTTGCATTCCTAAAAAACCGTATTTGCATCCATTCTTAAAAAAAAAAAATTAAAAAAAATTAAAAAAAAACGTATATACACCTCTTTTGTATGTAAACCCTATTAAAATTTTTAAAATGTTATAGTTTGTAAGTATACCTCACATGTTACGAAAAATATCATTTCTTTTAGCATTTTTTTTTTTTTTTTTTGGAAAAACCTTCTTTTAGTTTTTGATCAACTAAAGTAACTAATAAATTATAAAATAAATAAAATAAAAACAAAAAGCATGGAATGAGGCTCCAGCTGTCCAGCATGCCTTTTTTTTTTTTTTTTTTTTTTCATTATTATTTAAATTTTATTCTAACTTATTTTTAAGAAAATTTCACATAGTTTGTTCACTCATAATTTTTTGATTTTACCGTTAAGATTATTTTTATCGACTTCCAAAATTTTAGGTTTGTGATTAACAAATATTTTAATTTTATTTTGAAAGCTTGTGTTATTATATATTTATTATTTTTTTTAGGTTATTAATATGGTTTTGATAAATTTATTTTACTCGTTTGTAATTGAAATTTATTCAAACATATTTATACGTTAATTTGGTTTGATATAAAGAGTGGTTTTCTCATAAGGGATAATTTAATTTTAATTTCGGTAAGGACTTTGATGAAATCACATCCATTTTTATGAATTTTGATCTGAATTTTTGTGTGGATAATATGTTCAACGAAATCTACCTATGAATAAAATTTAAGAATTTTTCAAGCACTGCAACTATTTTTCTTGAATATCCTATATTTCGCCCATTTTCCATTGCCTTTATATTTAACAAAATCGGGATAAATAGTTGTAGTGCTTGAAAAATTATTAAATTTTTTTGATTAGTAGATTTCATTGAACTTATAATCTACAAAAAAAAAAATTCGGATCAAAATTTATAGAAATTGATGTAATTTCATTAAGGTCCTTACCGAAATTAAAATAAGGGATCCCTTATGAGAGAATCACTCTTAATATAAATATTATGAAGTTAAATTATAAGTATGTAAATAATTGTTATTTAAATATATTAATGGTATAGTGATATTTTAAATATTTTATAAGAATTATATATTTATTAATTAGGAACTATTGAAAGAGACATTTCATCTATTCTTTTTTTTTGCAGTAATTGCAAACCGCTGCAAAGCTTCCATCGTCTTTCACAATTTTCTTCATATGAAGTACGAAGAGATCATATTTGGGCTGCTTCTCTAGGTTCCCTTCAGTAGATGGTACAAAATCTGGAGGGGGATCGAGCATATTCTGATTGGCGTGTGAAATTGGAGGTGTCATTGGGTTTGGAAATTATTATAGGGGGATTATGAGAGTTTATGGATTCAAGATATGCTTGATGTTGCAGGAACTCAAGATAAATGGTGTCATCATAATTGACATTGTCCGGCATAGCCATAGGACACTTACCTTTGCTGGAATGCCTTGAACCATCTCCACTTCCACTTGCCATTGAAAAAATTCTTGAAAAAAAAATGTGAAAAATGATGGAAATAAATTTATAGGTATTTATATAATAATAAGAAAAGAGAAAGAACTTTTCAAAAAAAAAAAGAAAAGAGAAAGAAAAAAAAATGGTTGGTGCTGTTAGAGGCCCAACAATTAGCTGAGTCCGTTGGGCCTCCAACATCTCCAACAATTTTTTTTAAAAGAATTAAAAAAATAATAATAGTAGTAGTAATGGAACCGCTAGTTCCACTCCGGTTTTTAAAAAAGGTGAACTGGTTCGGTTTCGGCTTGGTTTTTAGGGGACCGGTTCTGGTTCGGTTCCACGGTTAAAACCGAATAGCAGTCATGTCTAGCTTGAAGTGGGGACTGAAACAAGGGATGGGAACAAAGGCTGGTCATCACTTGAGTGGTAAGGAACTAGAGGTGTCTTGGTCCAAAAAATATCGGATTGGATTCGGATCGAATTTTCCTAAAAAAAAGTCTTCCAATCAGATAATTCGTATCGGATATGGATATGGACATTTTCGGATTCAAATCGGATTCGGACTTATGTCGGATTGGATTCTGACTTTTTCATATTTTTTGTAAAAAACATATTTAAAAAAACAATTTATTTTTTAACTTTTTAAAAAAGTGTGTAATGTGTAGTGTTTGCACACTACACAAAAAAATAAATTTTTTTTTTCCTTAAAAAATAATTATTTTTTTTATTGTTTTTTGAAATATTGGATTTGGATTCGGTTCGGTTTCTGATTAGATTCAGATTATCTTCGGATTTGAATTATCCAAATCCAAACAGTATATTTCCAATTCCAAATTTGAAATCAGATATGGACATGTTCGGATATATACTTTTTTTGGTCTGAATATTCAGACCAGATTATTTACACCTTTATGAGGATTGATGTCTCACCCACTTGAAGCAGTGAGGGTTATTGCTAAAGCTGGCAATTCGGATTCACGGGTCAGGTTGGGCTCAACCCGACATAATACAAACCTGTGTATAGACCTGGCGCCGGTTCGGTTTGAACCGGCAAACCAAACCGGAACCGAACCGACAAACCAAACTGGAACTGAACTGGTAATACTGGGACCGGGGCTGGAACCAAACCCGAACTAGGACCAGGGTGGTTCCGATTCCGGTGCCATTTTTCACAGAACCGCCCGATTTAAACAGGGTAGGAACCGGTGGTTTTTTTTTTATTTTTTTAATTTTTAATTTTTTAATTTTTATAATTATTAAAAAAAAAAAAACACTTTATTTATAAAAATAAAATGTTTAAAAGAGAAATGACATTGAAAAGTATTGAACCATGGTCCATAACCCATGTCTAGGTAAATATGTTTTCATATGCCTCTGTAAGTTGCACACCGGAAAAAATCAAGAGTTAAGATTGATAGGTTTTAAAATTTATCGTCTTTTGGACCTTTTTGTATACATGAATATGAGGAAGAGATTTGTTTTCATACCTTTGAAGAACACTCATTTGTTTTCTTTTCGATCCTTCACCACTAAGCCTTCCGAGCTATGTCCCGCGATCTAACAAGTGTGTGTGTGGGCACATCCTGGATTCCGGGAGCAGTTAAATGGAGGCTTGAGAGATCCGGAAGACAACCCTTTGTCCTCTTGCTTGAGTTTGGCCAACCTAGGAGCCAAAAAAAAAAAAAAAAAATCTTTTTCTTTTCTCTCTTCTCCTTGCCGCACCACTCTGTCTCTATTAGGGTTTTTATTAGTTTCCTTTTCCTGATAAATATATCTAGGGGCGAAGCCAGGATGTTACAGTAGGGTGGGCTAAAAATAAAATAAAATTAAGTGAACCTTAGCTATGGGTGGAATTTTTTTAAAATTTATTGTGTTCTTGGCTTGATATAAATGTTTTACGTACATTGATCGCAACGGCGTAACCTACAATAACAATAGGATAGTCAAGAAATGAAAAATAATTATTTACTAGTGAATTGGCTAATACTAATATTCAAGCAAACTCCTACTAAGATTCAATAAAACAAAATTATCCACATATCAATAAAGATGATTTATTTACAATTGAAAGTTGTGTTAAGATAGTAAAATTTCTATTTTGTTAAGATAGCATTTTGTTTTAGTTCAAATAACTTAGTAAATAAAATTATAAAATAAGGTTATTTTCAAAAAATGGTAACAATGAGGGCATATTCTGTAATAACTTTACACTTTTTTTTTCCAAAAAATCAGCATGGGCTACAGCCCAGGCTAATTGCCAAACAGCTTCGCCCCTGAGTATATCTTATATACTAGGATCCTAGGGTTTAGTAAACCAAATCAAAATAAGATTCTAAATTCTTTTTAATTCGGTCACCCCTAGAGTTTGAACCTTTGACCTCTTTAAAGCAAATAAAAATAATCTCTTATTATGTTATTCTTTTGCTCTTGTCAAGGTTCGAAACTTAAACCTCCAAATAACAATTAATAATTCTTAATTATTAATATGTCAATTAAATAATCATATTATTTAATAATATTTAATTAATCAATTAAATAATATATTAATTAAATAATCACATCATTTAATTAATTCCCAGAATATATTTAAGTTACTTTCATAACATAATTAATTGGACCATCCAATTCTCCGTGAGTCTTGTTACTATCAATTGTAAATGGTTAGCAAGGGGACCTAATGGACCGACATTTTTGAGCTCCAATAATACTTAGAAAAATTAATTAAACTCTTTAATTAATATTACACAATTATTAACCTCAAAGTTATTCCACTAAAAACCCAAGGTTGTACTCTCGTAACTGTAGACATTTTACACAACCAAATAATTAGTGTCCATCGATATAGCTATTACATATGGTATGATCCTCCACAAGTAGTTCATAATTAGAGCTAGGTCATAAAGTCCGTTATACCTTTCTAATTATATCTTTTCCTTTAAGTACCATTGATTCTCTAATGAATGATTATATCCTTCATTCATTTATGGAAGAAGGAGAACACTCTTAATCGTTCAAGTCCCGAATCAACATTTAAGGGAACTACTCATCTACTTCTCATAAGGAATGGACTCCACTATTGTATGCGTACCTTCCCAGCCACAAGCCAAACCATGATTCTAAGATACGGAGTTATTGATCGGGAATGCTACTCCGATCTCACCCATGGTATTTCAAGAAACACGATCTAACTTGAAGGAGTCAGTAAGACACTCAGGATTTAGATCACCCATATACAGTCATCATTTGTCAATATATATGAATCTTTTTAACTAATGGATCTTAGTGATAGATTCATATAGATCGAGGCCTAGACTTATATGATCACATCATATAAGGTGTCACCATTCTCATATCACCATATGAATAGTCTAGGATAAGACCATTGTACATTACGGAATGGACTGCAGCTATAGATTAACCACAAATAAAGTACTCATCTTTATTTGCTTTCTACGGACTTTTTAGATTGCATGTCTCAAAATGAATTCCTCTGTATATGACATTCATATACTCAGTTTGAGATTACATCTAGCAATCTTAGATGTTTAGCACATATAATATAAACGTATGAGTTATGTTAATTGAATGAAATAATTACTTCCTTTATTAATTGATTTATATCATTTACAAATTACAAGCTTTTGGGCATAAATCTCAATAGCATCCACCTCCTTTTTATATAGGTTAGACCTCTCTTCACTGCTCTTATTTATCCGATGTGGGATGTGAGATGATGTGGGATGTGAGATGATCTCACATCCCACATCGGATAAATAAGAGCAGTGAAGAGAGGCCTAACCTATATAAATAGGAGGAGAAGGTAATAGAAAATGTATTTACTTGAACAAAGGTTATGGGCCACGGTTTAATACTCTACAATGTCCTTTCTAACATTTTATTTTTTTATAAATAAAATGTAATATTTTGTAATGTAAAAAAAAAATAAAAAAAATTGAGAACCGAACCGGAACCGGAACCTCCTAAGGTTGGTTTAGGTTCAGGTTCCGATTCCCCTTACCCCAGAACTGAAATTGGAATCGAAATCGACAGTAGATCTACCTATGTATTCTTAGCCCCGCACGACTTGTTTAATTAAATGGGTCAACTCCCTCAAATATGACACGACACAAATCACAATTAGTTAAATAGGTTATACGAGTTGATCCGCGACACATTTAATAAACGATTTAGCTTGGGTCCAAACCTGTTATACTCGTTTAGTAATTAACTTCCACAAATTCTATAATATTCCATGAGTAAAATTACAATTTTACTACTAAGTAATTTAAAATTATAAATTTATCCTCTTATAAACAGATTACACTGGTCACCCTACATCACCCGTTTAATTAAACAGGTTGACTCAATTACCAACCTGAGCCCATTTAATTGTCTCGGGTTCGAGTGGTGGCACTTGTATGTTTTCAAACTATTTGAAATTAAACAATGGGGAATGCTATCTACCTTTCCCATTTACTTTTCCCACTCACTGCTTGACACGTATACACTTTTTCATTTAATAAAAAGCTCTAACTTTTACTGCAAAACTTGTTTACGTCTCTACCCCTGATGGCTGCTTCTATCATTTCATTAATAAGCGGTAAATATGTAAATAAGCTTTGCAGCAAAAGTGAGAGCTTTTTATTAAATGAAAAAATGTATACGTGTGAAGCAATGAGTGAGAAAGGTAGATAACATTCGCTTTAAATAATAATAATAATAATAATAATAATAATAACATTCGGGACTTGTATGTTAATTGCCTTTGTAATTGCAATTAACCCTAAAATATTCCATAAACCCATTAATTGCCGGTATTTCTTTTTTTTTTTTTTTGGGTAAATAATTGCCGGTATTTCAATTCTTTGCTAATGAAACTTTGAAAGCAACAGTAATAAGTGTCCGGAAGGTATCCAATACTTGACAGAAGCTAGTCCCCTTTACTTTTGTGCTGATCGGTGGTCAAAAAAAGTTCAAAGTTCAAACTAGTAGACACACCATTTGCTTCAATTTCGAGTTCTTCAATGGAGAGTGCTGAGGTAAAACCAGACACTTTTATTACTTTTTACTGTTTTGTTTCTCTAATTTCATTTTATTTTTGACGATATTTAATACTACTAAGCAAATATTAGAGCAGATTTTCAGTAACAGAACACTTTTTTTCATTAATGAGCTTTATCGAGCTCTGTAGTCTGTACTCTGTAGGGTTTATGTTTTAATTAGTGTGGAGTTAATTCAAGAAATTCGTTTTGCGTTGTAATATTATGAACCGTAATTGGTCCATTTTTGATGCCACATTCATCTTTATTCACTGTTTACATTTCAATTCGAATAAAGAAAAGAAAAGGCCAAAATAAAAAATAAAAAATCATACGACTTTTTATTTATTTATTTTCACTTTGGTTTTGTTATTTCTTCTTGGTTCTCTGTTTTAGCCATTGTAGCAATGTTATTCCTCTTTTACTGTTACTTGCAATACAATTGCCAGTATTTCAATTGATAATCATGTAATGTCTATTTAATTAATCGTTGTTATTGCTGACTTGTTTTTTTTTTATACACTTTTAACTAGAAAAGAAAATGAAATCTTACATTTGTTGACCTTTTTATTCACTGCAGCTATGTTCATCTGATAAGACTGTAGACACTGATGATGATGGTTATTCAATTGTTCTTGAACTTCATGGGGATGATCCTTTATTTGATAAAAAGAAGGTGAGAAATAAAGTAAACAAACCTCCTTTTTTTTTTTTTTTTTTCATTCATTAACAAGTTATTGATTCATGGATTTTTTTTGTTCTTTTTAAAAGTTTAATGACAATTGATTGTATCTCTCTAAGGAATGTAAGGATGAAGCCATACTTATTCAGAAGAAATATATATACAATATGTTTTTGTGTCAGATTGAAAAAGTAAGTAAAAATGTTTGATAAAAATCAAAAGGTGTTTGATGAAAGACCTCCAAAGAGGGAAACTGCCATTGAAGAGATTTTGAGCTCTAAAAAACCGGAGAGAAATTGTTCACGTAATATTAACTATTAATAGGTTACAAGAAAGTTTATATATACAAGTTTTCAGCTAAAAACTGACTAATTAATTTTCCTAAATTTGCGGGGAGCTAGCTAGTTGTACAGTCTAACAAAATTTGCCACATCAGCTTAACTGCAAGCTAACTGTATTAGCCTCCCATATATCGATCATCTTTTGATTGATATGATAGCCATCTTTGATTTTCATTGTCACAGACCAACTGGATAAGCAAGCATTGTAAGATACTTGCTAGATGCATTTTGACTGATGGGTCGATTTCTAACATGACCAGATTGACTTCTAATATCGCTGGTTTGACCTGCATTAGAAGTTCTCGAGCTATCACCTTGAGTTAGACTTGAGACATCCAAATAACTCTGCTGATTAACTTTAACACAGATTATTGTTTATTGAATAGTTCAACACTTCAACTGTAGAAAGGCGAAACTTTTGGGTTACTTTGATTATGCTGTTCTATAATTTGATGTTATATTTTTTTGTTGTCTTAATATAAAAGTCTTTATCTGTTTATGTTATAAAATTACATACATATCAAATAGAATTATTCAAACTTGATCGAGTTGTTTAGTAGCAACCTTTCTTCTATTTCTTTTTTGTCAAATTTTTTATTTTTTATTATTTTTTGACAGAAATTATTGCATGATAAAGGTTTTGGTGTCAAGAAACAAATACCTCTCCAGAGTTCTTCTTCTCCTGATTTAATAAGTAAAACTTTGGAAACAATGCTTCAGATAGGAAGAATCATTCGCTTAGATGAGGTAAATTATAGTTTTTATATTCATCTTTTTCTTTCTTGAGACATGTTGGAAAGCTGGTCACAGGATTCTACTTTACTTATATGCTTTCAAGGAACTATGAGGTGATTTGGCACATGGATTTGCATAAAGTATTCACTTTTTAATTTGAATTTAACCTTTTTTGTATTTTCTGAATGTATATTTCGTACATAATATTGATGCTAATTTATACTACTGAACAGCAAATAAAACAGGAAACTAAATCTCCTAAATTAAGCACTAGGATCACCTAATTTATGCTCCTAAATTAAGCCATAATAATATACATTTAATCCCCATCATTTATGCACACAAATCTCTCTCCCTAATCTATGTACAAGAATCTCTCAATAATCCTCCCTGATAATTAGGGATTTCAATACTCCCCCTCAAGTTGGATCGTAAATGTTGACCATATCCAACTTGCGAATGAAATCATCGAAATTTTGCCGAGGTAGCCCTTTGGTGAAGATATCTGCCGTTTGCTCCTTTGTAGGAACATAAGTCATGCAAATAATTCCGTCTTCAATCTTTTCCTTTATGAAATGTCTATCCACTTCTACATGCTTGGTTCTATCATGTTGAACTGGATTGAGAGAAATGTTGATGGCTGCCTTGTTGTCACAGTAGAGTTTGGTTGGAGACTTAAATGGGACTTGAAGTTCTTCCAATAGTTTCCTTAGCCACAATGCTTCACATATCCCCTGTGCGACTGCCCTAAACTCAGCTTCAGCGCTGCTTCTGGCAACTACATTCTGTTTCTTACTTCTCCAAGTTACTAAGTTCCCAAATACGAAGGTACAATACCCGGTAGTGGATCTTCTGTCTTCTGCTGAGCCGGCCCAATCTGCATCAGTGAAGACTTCTATCTCATTGCTCTCACTTTTCTTGAAGAACAATCCTCTACCTGGAGATCCTTTAAGATATCTGAGAATCTTGTACACAGCTTCTAAATGAGCTTCTTTTGGAGAATGCATGTGTTGACTTACCACACTAACTGCAAATGCAATGTCAGGTCTGGTGTGGGATAAGTAAATCAGCTTTCCTACTAGTCTTTGATACCTATCTCTGTCCACTAGTTTTCCCATATCTTCTGCTCTCTTCCCTGCTTCTATCGGAGTATCACTTGGTTTGCACCCAAGCATGCCAGTCTCGGTTAGGAGATCGAGGACATACTTTCGTTGAGAAATGCTAATACCTCTTTTTGATCTGGCAACCTCCATCCCTAAGAAGTATCGCATCTGTCCCAAATCCTTAACTTCGAACTCAGTGGCTAGTGTTTTCTTCAGTCTCTCTAATTTTTCCATATTATTTCCTGTTAGGATTATGTCATCAACATAAACGATTAAGATTGTCTTCTTTCCATCCCCAGTTTGCCGGAAGAACATAGTGTGATCTGATTGTCCCTGCTGGTATCCTTGTTTCTTCATCACCTTTGCAAATCTATCGAACCATGCTCTTGGTGACTGCTTGAGACCATAGAGAGACTTCTTGAGTTTACAAACTCGATTTTCTTCACCTTCTTTACAAAAACCTAGTGGTATGGTCATAAAGACTTCTTCTTCTAATTTTCCATTCAAAAAGGCATTCTTGATGTCCAGTTGTTGAAGAGGCCAGTCCAAATTTGTTGCTAGAGATAAGAGAACTCGTACCGTATTCAGCTTTGCCACCGGTGCAAATGTCTCTGTGTAATCGATTCCATAAGTTTGTGTAAATCCCTTTGCAACTAGGCGAGCTTTATATCGTTCTATCGTCCCATCAACCTTATATTTTACTGTGAATACCCACTTACAGCCAACTGGTTTCTTTCCTCTTGGTAAATCTGTCACATCCCAAGTTTCATTTTTTTTCAGTGCCCCCATTTCTTCCATAACCGCATCTCTCCATTTGGGAATTTTCAAGGCCTCTTGGATATTCTTTGGAATTTCTGTACTATCAAGGTTAGCAGTAAAAGCACGGAACCCAGTAGATAAAGTATTGTATGATAAGTATCTTGAGATAGGATGAAGAGTACAAGACCGAGTTTGTTTTCTAAGAGCAATAGGTAACTCGGGGGACTCAGAATTACCTGGATTCGAAGGAGACTCGTGAGTATTTGGATCTATCACCGGTTCTGACTCTCTTGGTGCTTCAAGTGTGAAGTTCTCCCTGTTCCTCAATTTTGACCTCCGTGAATAAACAATTACCTCCTTGTTATTTTGTTTTTCTATAGCTCCCCCTGAGTTTAAATTTCCCTCTGTGGATGGTATTGTAGGACAAGATGGTGTAACAAGCTCGGGTTCAGTGTTTGGGTTAGGTTCAGTGTTTGAATTTGGTTCAGAAAGAGTGAGGTCAAAGTTCAAATAATGACCTAAAAGACTATCTTCTCTCACATTCTCCCCTTGAAGAGAGGGCTTTTGGAAGTAGGAGGTGTTTTCAAAAAACGTGACATCAAGGCTAACAAATATCCTTTTTGTAGAGGGATCATAGCACTTGTAACCCTTTTGTGTAGGGGAATAACCAATGAAAACACATTTAATAGCCCTAGGATCTAACTTGGACCTGTTATGAGAATGGACATGAACAAATGCAGTGCAACCAAACACTTTGAGAGATAGATTTGAGTTGAGACGAGAGGTAGGAAAGAAGGTCAGGAATTTTTTAAGTGGTGTTTCGAAAGAGAAACACGACTAGGCATTCGATTGATGAGATAAGTAGAGGTCAAAATGGCATCCCCCCAGAATGTTTTGGGCATGTTTGTAGTGAACATTAAAGCTTGAGTAACTTCAAGAATATGTCTATTTTTCCGTTCGGCAACCCCGTTTTGTTGAGGGGTGTCAACACATGAACTTTGGTGAATTATCCCATGTTTTAGAAGATAATTGCCCAAGATAGTGTTGAAATATTCTGTGCCATTATCCGTACGGAGGATTTGGATTTGTGTTTGGAATTGTGTTTGGATCATGGAGTGAAAATTAATGAACACATTACGAACATCGGCCTTTTCTTTTAACAAGTAAACCCAACAAACTCGAGTATGATCATCGATAAATGTAACAAACCATTTAGTATGGGTACGATTAGGAATACGAGAGGGACCCCACACATCACTATGAATCATGGTAAAGGGTTTGGATGGTTTGTATTGACCTTTTGAAAATGAGGTACGTTGATGTTTTGCAAACTCACAAATTTCACACTGAAAATTAAATGTTTTTTTATTTGAAAAAATGGAAGGAAATAAATGTTTCAAATACTGAAAATTTGGATGACCCATTCTAAAATGCCACAATAAAATTTCACTGTCCCTAGATACAGATGCAGAATCACATATTGCAATTTGGCATTGCTCACTCACATAGGTCTCATCAAAGTAGTAGAGTCCTCCACACTCCTTAGCACTGCCAATCGTCTTCCCCGATGATAGGTCCTGAAAAACACAATAAGAGGGAAGAAATTTAGCAGAGCAATTGGAACTTTTTGTCAACTGGCTAATAGATAATAGATTACAGGATAAGTTTGGGACATGGAGGACAGATTCGAGGATTATAGAGTCAGAGATTCGAATACTCCCTTTTCCTGCAACAGATGAGAGTGAGCCATCTGCAATTCTAACCTTAAGATTACCAGCACAAGGTGAGTATGAGGTGAACAAATGATAGGCATCAGTCATGTGATCAGATGCACCAAAATCAATAATCCAAGGATTTTTGGTACGGGAAGTGGTAACTAAGGCACTTAAAAAATTACCTTTGTAGGCTAATGAAGCAGAGGAAACATTTGTGGAGGACTGACCAGAATTTTGAAAACTGGAGAAAAGTTTACAGAGTTGGTCCAGCTGTTCGGGATTAAAAGTTCCCCCTGAAAATGAATTTTTCTGGTTCGTCTCCTGAGATTTTTGATGATCAATTGTAGCTTGATAACCTCGATTTCTGATATTCTGCCTCGGCTTCCAATCCGCTGGTTTTCCATGAATTTCCCAACAAGTATCCTTTGTGTGTCCGGGCTTGCGACAGTGCTCACAAAAGGGACGCTTTCGTTGTTGGTTATGGCCTATTCCAAATTGATTTCCATGAGACCCATGGGTTAAAAAAGCAGATTGAGACCCATACCCATGAACATTTAGAGCTGAAATTTCAGGGCCAGGCCCACTAGACCCAACTGATCCACTTCCTTCCTTAAGCATGACTTTGCGCCTGTTTTCCTCTCTCCTTACTTCAGAGAAGATTTCACGCACAGATGGAAGAGGTCGCCGACCAAGGATTCTCCCCCTGACGTCGTCTAGATCTCGGTTGAGTCCGGCTAAAAATTCGAAAACCCTCTCATTTTCCACTTTCTTCCTATACCGTGCGGTATCCCCTGGACACTCCCATTCTTCTTCAAAGCACAGATCTAATTCCTGCCAAAGAGAAACCATTTCCATATAGTAATCTGTTACCTCTTTTTCCCCTTGCTTCATCTGCCACAATTGGGTTTTGATTTCGAAGATCTGGGATGAATCTTCACCGTCGGAATATGTCTCACGTACGGCCTCCCAGACATCCTTCGCTGTTGGTAAGAATAGGTAAGCTTTTCCAATTGAGGGCTTCATGGAGTTGACGAGCCATGCAGTCACCATCGAGTTCTCCGATCTCCATTGTTGTAGAGCAACGGCGTTGGTTGTGGCTGGTTTTTTTGTATCGCTGGTCAGGTAACCTAGTTTTCCTTTGCCGTTGATTACCAACTTCACTGATTGAGCCCATTCACGAAAATTCCTCCTGTTTAGTTTTTCCACCGTGAGTTGGAAGGACAAATTGTCGAGTCCCCTTGAACTCAAGGTGGAGATTACCTCTGTCTCGTTGTCAAGAGTTTCAGAGGTCTCTGATTCTTTGTTGACGGTCGGTCCCGCCATAGATTGCTAGGTTTAGGAGGAACCTAGCTCTGATACCATGTAATTTGAATTTAACCTTTTTTGTATTTTCTGAATGTATATTTCGTACATAATATTGATGCTAATTTATACTACTGAACAGCAAATAAAACAGGAAACTAAATCTCCTAAATTAAGCACTAGGATCACCTAATTTATGCTCCTAAATTAAGCCATAATAATATACATTTAATCCCCATCATTTATGCACACAAATCTCTCTCCCTAATCTATGTACAAGAATCTCTCAATAATCCTTCCTGATAATTAGGGATTTCAATACACTTCTAGCTCCTTGAAGCTCTTAAGTTTAAGGCAATTGATGTGTGTAACTGCTTATTATATAATGGGCTTCTTGTGTGTGCAGGTAGAACTTTATTTTGGTGAATTTGACACCCAATCTGGATCGTACAGTACCAGGAATGAGTTGGAAACCCTCAATTTGCTCCTTTCGCTTGTTGAGTCCTTGCCTGCTAGTCAAATGCACGAGCAACTTAATGTCCGGAAAGATTTACAAAGTGCAATCATCAATAAGATCCATGAATTCGGGAACCAGAACAAAGTGGATGCTAAAATTGATAGAAACTATATTTGTGAAAAGGAAAAGTATTTAGTACAGTGGGGTGAGAGGAATGGTGCCAGAACCAAACTGGAGATTGCTTGTAAGTTTCCCAGATTTTAGACTGCTTCTGTGATGTTTCCTTATTGGTGCCTTATCTAGGGCATTAGTTTCTTTCAAGTGGGGACGGGGGAGTCTACCCTGTTATTATTCCAAACACATTATCTCTTTTTAAAGCATTTGAGTTTCAACATATATGTTTCCGATGCTGCTTTAATCATATAGATGTAGAAGGAGCTGGAAGAGGAGCCATTGCAGTTGAAGATCTGAATATTGGAGATATAGCTTTGGAGATCCCTGTGTCTATAATCATTTCTGAGGAGCTTGTGTACAAATCTGACATGGTATGTTTCCTTGTTTTGAAAATATATAGAACTACTTCCAACATTTTACATATTTCACCTGTGTTAAGCACAACTATTCTGAGAGAAGAAGGAAAAGGAAAAGGAGATAGAAAACTTGATATGCATGCATTTTAAATAACCTTGACAGACTTGCTGTACCAGGATGGCCCTGTATTGAAGCCTTTTTTTATTTTGCAATATCATCAACAAGGACATCTTTGGCTTGTCTTATTTATGGGCGAATGCCAGAATTGAACCCGCTTATGGGGATTCACAATCCACTACCTTCATCCACTTGGCCACGTCTACACATACGGTTTTATATAATTACAAATTTACAGTATATAAAGATTTTAGTTTTCATCGCTAATCATTATTATTTTCATCTTTTATGGTTTGGTACCTTATATAGACACAGCTTCAGGGGGTAGACAATTCGTATGTAATAAAGCTGTGTGGAAAACAACTAACACAATTACGATGAATCAAAAAGAATTCAAAATATAATTTCAGAAAAATATACCTTCTGATGAAGGAGAAGGGAATAGTGTCCTTGCATTATGTGTGAAGGATATGGTTTAGCCGTTTAGGTGTTGAGCAATTGACCTCAGAAAATTGTTATATATAAGATATTACCTTTTTAATGAGATTTTTTTAGTGAAGTTTAAGAATGTAAAGATGCCTTCATCCATTATTTATGTCAATACATGTGTTGATATGAAGTTATATTAGATCATGTTTGTTAGTAAGGCATAAAATTTTCGAACTAGACAAAGGCTAAACATCAAATTTTTAGCTTAGTGACTTAGTGTAGTGATGTCATTACTTTGTCTGAGTGCAGTATAACATATTGGGGAAGATGGATGGGATGTCTTCTGAGACTATGTTGTTACTATGGAGTATGAAGGAGAAGCACAATTGTGAGTCAAAATTCAAGAATTATTTTGACACTTTACCTGAAGAATTTAATACAGGTATACCCTTTTGTTTTGTTGATTTTTTCCATTGACATCTAGTTTGCAACTATGAATTGAGGTAAAATGGCATTATAATATCTTTAGTGCATACTTTTGAGGATTAGTTCTCCTTCTACTTTTAAACTTTGTTGATTACTACTGATCTTTGTCAATGTGGTAATCCTATACTTTTTTCCCTTAAGGATTTCGTAAATGAAGCTAATTTTTTATTTCAAGTAATAAATATATCTTTTAATTTTTAAATTTATTTATAAAGGTTATTAGATATTTTGAAAGAGAAATATAATCACTTTGGGGGCATTTAATTTCCAAGGATGAGTTTTCAATATGGCTGTGAAGCTTGGTTTGACTATTCATTCTAACAATAACTAACGCATGAAAATCTGAAAATGATATATAATATTATAAGTAAAAATGCATTAAAAGATGCCAGAAATGGGGGTGCAAAACCTAGAATTCAGGACATATATAAGAGAGCAACGCAAGAAATTAAAGTGCATAGTTTCTATCTGTGATGCATGACTGAATTCTAACAAGTAACTACAAGTTCAATAGTTCAAATGTTAAGCCAAGAAAGAAGATTTCTTGATGTAATGTCAATAACTGAGTGCTCCACTCTTACAAAAGCCGGGCGTTTCTTCCCAGCCATATGATCTAAAGCATTGGACAGGTTCTCATGGTTTTGATTCAGTTTATCCAAAGATTAGGAAAATAAAAATATGAAAGCAAAAGGAAGGATAATATGTCGGTTACGAGATATTATTGGCGGTAAATTTTAAGTGGTGGTGAGAAAGAAGCACTGGTTCTCTGCGAGGCAGTTGGGATGCAATGCACCCTTCTGGAGGTTAGGTTTAGAATTTTTTTGTAATTATATAGGAGGGAAGGTGGTGTAGAACTGAGTCACCTGACTGAGTTTTGGTCCTTAATCCTAATCTCTCCCTCTTGGTCTCCCCCTTCTCGGAGTCTATGTATGTAAATCAGAATATAATTTTAGTTGTAGAACTTTGAGGACAAGAATGAAATTGTATACTATGTTCATGAATGTTTGCATGTGGTTGATTTGCACATTTTTAATATTCTAACACCATTTCCCTGCTTTTATTTGTCCTTTTAATTGCTATAGGATTGAGCTTTGGAGTTCATGCAATCATGGCTTTGGAAGGGACCTTGTTGTTAGAAGAGATAATGCAAGCAAAAGAGGTTATTGGACTGTCTATGCATTGTTTACTCAAATACACACGCATCTAGTTCTTTTCTTCTTTAAAGAGAGAGTGTCATCATGTAGTAGGAGTATTGATGCTGTTAGAGATAAGCCATTCAGCTCTAAGTTTGAAATCACTATATGGTAATCTGCAATGAATCAAATGCATAAAGGTCATCCTTGTTATAGGAAAGTGAATTTCGGGTAATAAAATGATTTTAATGAATTTCAGGTAATAAAATGATTTTAAGTTTTGACTAATGAGATGCTGTAGTATCTTTTGATATGAAACCAGGGCCAGCCCTAGGCTTTTTCTGGAGGGGCGGCCGCCCCGGGCCCCTTTAAAATTTTTCTAGAGGGGCGGCCGCCCCGAGCCCCTTTTTTAAAGGGGCCCAGAGTTACTTGTTTTAAGTTAAATGAAGGCCCCATTTTTTAGACCAAAAAAAGGCCCACTCGTTTGTTTTAAAAACAGCTTAAAAATGTAGAAAAACAAAAAAAATTTAAAATTGGGCCCAAACAAACAGAGGTCCAAAGGGCACAGACCAAACTTTTTTTTTTTTAAAAGCCCAATTAGATTTTTTTTTTTTTAATTCAGACAAATTACCTAAAACTTAGGGTTTAATCTCCGTTATACATTCTCTCTCTACTCTCAAGTCTCATTGCCGTCCCTAGGTAATTTGTTTTTGTTTTCAAATATTATTTTAATATTGTATTTATAATATTTTTTTCAGCCTTTTAATTTTGGTTTAATTTTTGTATACATAGAATAGAAGATGAACTACTTTAGTCATTAATATGAGGATTAAACAATGTATTAGGCATTCCTAATACATTGTTTATGTTTTGTGTCTTTATGCCAGTTTCATAGGTTGTCCATGAACCTTCTTTTTTCTGTATTTGAAACAAAGAGGCCTGAAATTCACACCATTCTTGTATGAGAATTCTTTTGTATTACTTTTCTCACAGTGAAGAATTTTAGATGTAATTATTTTTATAAGTGTAAATGGATAATATGAAACACTATTAAATATTAATGAACATGATAGATAATTACGGAAATATAATATGAACAAGGGGCCCATTTTAGAATTTCACCCCGAACCTCTAAAAGTCTAGGCCAACCTTGAATGAAACTATTGATATTCGTGTGCTACGAAAAGGGGGTAGTTGAAATATATTGCAACTGTTTTATCGTATAAAGAATTCCTCAAATACAGTTGTGAAAAGACTTTGACAAATATATAAATTAAAACAACAAAAGGAGCAAAATGAAATTATTGTATTCATTTTACTTTTTCTTTTTTGACTGTTCTAAAAAACGCTCTAGCTGGCTGCCTAGTTGTTCTGCAGCCACCAGCCGTGCCGATTAGGCCCTAATCAACGAGCCTTGGTGGCTGGGCGCCTAATCAGCGCCAGACGTTGCCTAGACGGCCTAGCCGGAGTCAACGCGGCTTAGGCGACGATTAGGGCTTAGGGGACGATTAGGGCTTAGGGCGTTTTTTTATTTTAATTTTAATTTTAATTTTAATTTATTATTATTATTATTATTATTATTATTATAAATTTTAAATACAGCCCCAAAACGACCTCGTTTTGGGGTTTATTTGAAAAACCCCAAAACTTACTTCTTCTTCTTCACTGTTCTCTCGATGCCTCCCGCCTCCACTGAGGAATTACCTAGGTGCCGGCCAACATCCCGACTAGCGCCTAGCGCTTTTTAGAACACTAAGTTTTTTCACAAAAGCAAAATTTAATGTATAGGATTTCATTCATGTGTTTCTTCATCACACTTCTATATATGCATGGCTAATGTAAAGATAAGGAGAAAGAAGAGAACTACTTGCTATATATAATGTATCACTTGTCTTATTTTATTGCAGCACTTGCGAATGCAATATGATGAGCTGTTTCCCGCACTATGCAATGATTATCCTGATATATTTCCTCCAGAATTCTACACATGGGAGCAATTCTTATGGGCCTGTGAACTTTGGTACTCTAATAGCATGAAAGTCATGCTTGCTGATGGAAAGCTGAGGACTTGTTTGATTCCCATTGCTGGCTTCCTTAACCACTCGGTATTTCATTACTTCCTCTCTTCCCACCATTTGTTGCTTTGACCCTTATTGTATGTAAAGGTGGTTAAACTAGAACTCATGGCACTTGAAATATTGGCATGACTATTAAACCAGGGGAAGTGTGAGGAATTTCAAGTTAGGTCACTAGTAATTTACAATATGTATCTTGGTATAGTTCACCATTTTTTTGGTGGTGCTCGTACATAAAATCCTTTATCTAATTTAGCTCTCCTCAGTTTGATTATGTTTCTTGTCCATTTTACAGCTAAACCCACACATTGTGCGCTACGGCAAAGTAGATTCTGCAACAAATACCTTGAAGTTCCCTCTATCAAGGTCTTGCAGTGCCGGTGAAGAATGTTGTCTTAGTTATGGCAATTTTTCTACTTCACATCTTATTACATTCTATGGTTTCTCACCCCAAGGAGAGAACCCATATGATGTTATTCCTATTGGTATATTACACGCTGTCCTTTCTAGTTGTTTATGAAATTTGTGTTCTATCCTCATTTGAGATTTGATCATGTGCTTTTGTGAATTTACACCCCTCCCTAATACTCCCCATACACGTTCACATATTTATGGATATTTAAAAACCCTTGTTCTGGTGCAGATATTGATGTTGGCCAGTTTGATTGTATTGAGGATTGCTCCATGTCTAACTGGACAACCCACATGGTGTGGGGTACTTGGCTTTCAAACAATCACAATATTTTCCATTATGGTTTGCCATCTCCCTTATTAGACTATCTTAGAAGAGTTCGTAATCCTATGCAACACGAAAAGACGCTTGTAATTTTCCTTCATGTTTTCTGCATTCTTCCTCCTGCCCACAGCCTATTTTCTATTTTTTATTTTGTTATTTATGTTTTCAGGTACCAGCTAACTTGGAAATTGAATTAGAGGTTCTTGAAGACCTTGAATCGACCTTCAGTGGCATGCTGGAAAATCTTGGTGACACCTTAGATGGGTAAAAAATTATCTAGAAAAAGAAAAAGAAAAATTGTTTTCCTAAACTGAGTATTTGTTTCATGGTTGCAGGGAAAACACGAGGTGGGATGTAAAGTTAGCTGTGGAATTCAAAGATCTACAGAGGAGGATTGTATCCTCAATTATAACTTCTTGTTCTGCTGGACGCAAGTTGGTTGAAAATGAACTGTCCAGATTTATGTCTGACACCCTATGACTCCATGACGTTCCAAATCCAGCCCACAGGTAAAACTTACCCATTTTTGAAAGCTTTGGCTATTGGAAGGATTCGAATCGCTGGCTTGGGAGTCATTTGCCCAAGTCCCAAACTCGTTCATCTTACCGGTTGAGTTATGCCCCTGTTGGCTTTTTAAGAGTGTGACATTTATTTAGGCTAGAAAATGAATTTGTATTACTATCAGCATCAAGCTGAGTCATGATGGCAAACGGCGTGAGGCATAAAATATGACTTTTGGAATAATCACTTTTGATTCTCAATCCCATTTATCTGAAAGTGCTTCTTGTTCTTATTAACACCATTTATTTTAATTATGATCTTTATAGTGATTGTTGAGGTGGAAAAGGACATCTAAAGGAATAGTATTAAAAGAATAGGCATGCCCATTACCTTTTAAATGTGTGGTCAATAATCAATATGCTCTTAAGCAATTTTTTTTCTTCAGTTAAGAGGAAGTGCTTTTTTCTGTTTGGGATAAAATATAAATGCCAAGATTGACTTGATCTATAAATTGGCTTTATTCTGACAAAACATCATTTACAATGTTTTTGGATTTGTTTTGTTGACTGTAATCAGTTCATTGTATTCGATTAAATGAAGATCATACAAAGCAT
Source organism: Acer saccharum (assembly GCA_030490815.1). Lineage (NCBI taxonomy): Eukaryota > Viridiplantae > Streptophyta > Magnoliopsida > Sapindales > Sapindaceae > Acer > Acer saccharum. The sequence goes on from CM059871.1 coordinate 23,591,188, forward strand.
GTTTTTTTTTTCTTTTTGACAAGATATACAAAGCATGTTACTCATGGGAGGCTCATTTATAAAATTATCTAGTCAGCTTTTGTCTCACCAATCTGCACAATTTTGTATGTGTATTTATTATTATTATTATTATTTAAAATTTTAGATGAAAATTACATATAAATTGAAAATCTCCGACTAGAAACCAACCTAACTTATTTGGTTAAACTAATTTTGTTGAATTCACCCTCATGCATGTAGACTTTAAGCAACGAAGAAAATCATTAAAAGCAAAATTATAATACAACTTATTTGGATAAACTAATTTTGTTGAATTCACCCTCATGCATGTAGACTTTAAGCAACGAAGAAAATCATTAAAAGCAAAATTCTAATACTTAATATTAATTTTGTCCAAAAGAAACAACTTAATGTTGAAATAATTAATTTATTCTTTTCCCAAATCAAATCTTTTCTTTCATTAGTTTGGACTTTGTTATATCTTCTACAAGTCATAGTCAAAGCACCGTTAGTTTCTATTTAAATTATAACAATACTAGTGTGTCAACCTATGCGATGCAAAGACTTTATTAAAACAAAAACTTTTTAAAATTTTGATTTATTTTTCTCAATTGAACCTTTTTAATTAAATTCTTTCCTAATATCTCATTTCATAATATAATTAAGTTATTTAGGTAAAGATCATTCACCTTTCAATTTTTGTGCCAAGTGTACTCAATGATTTCTTTATATTCAATAAGTATTACATGATAATCTTAATAATTTAAATGTTTCAAATTCTACAACGTACCATTGAACCTAGTACATTCCTCACATTAAGTCGATCTTATAAAATTATTAAATAGGGAAAATTTGCTATTATCATTACAGAGGAAGTGAAGAGTCTGTAGGAATAAAAAAGAATTAACTGATTTATCTCCAAAAAAAAAAAAAAAAAATTATGGATGGAAGAGTATGTAAAGATAAGGAATCAAGAAGAATTAATGGACAATAAGGGTGAATTGAATGTTACGATTACTAATAATTTTTTAAAATGAGAGCAATAACAAATTAAAAACTAAATTAATCAATTAATTGCCAAACCTTCTCACATAGGGTCCACACATGAGAATTTATATAAATAAAAAGAGCAAATTGCAACCAACTTCCTTGAGGTTTGCTCTTAGACAATTAGAAACAACTTTTCCATTTATTGACAATCACCTCCCCTCCAGTTAGTCAACATCAGTTAACACTAACCATTGACCATGTCAAATTAGTAAAATGACTCAATTACTCCTAAGTCGATTGTCAACACCTACTTTGACTTATGGAAAAGGAAAAAAAATTATAAAAATAGACATTGTCCTAGGTGGGTAGGTCTGTATATGGATGATTGAATGAATTTTATTTTTATTATTTATTTATTTTTTATGGATAAAAATATCCTTCAAATTTTGATAAATTCTAATTGAAGAAAATTAATTAAAAATTCCAATTGACCGTTTGGATTACATATAAAACTACATTTGCTACCAGATCATTGGGTAAGAAATACTTTTTTTTTATTTTTTTATTATTTTTATTTTTTTATCCATTCTATGATGAATAAAATTTGTTTCATTAGCATTTATTCTGTAGCTATATATATATACATTTTTTTTTGCCTTTTCTGACTAATAAGAGATTGAGAAATCTCGAGTTACTGAGCATTATAAATCTCATTTTCAATGGTGTAACACTGCTTGCTTTGATCAGTGAGAAACAATTGAAAAAGTATAATACTACTATTATATGTCGCCACTGCACATAAAACACCCAAACTCATACTCAAAATAAGTATAGTAGAAAATATTCATACAAAAAGATGATATTTCAGCCACCCAAAATAACATGAGCTTCCCTCAAAGATAACTATTTTTCTCCTAATAATAATATTAATAATAAATAAATAAATAATAAATAAATAAATAAATAAGCCCCATATTGAAACACTAAAGCAGTAGCTACAACCACAAAACCAGAGTTTCATAATTAACCACAAAAGCAGCCCCATATCAATGCAACTTCCATCTGCCGTGTACTCCAAAAAACATAAGTAACTTACCTACTAAAGGAAGCTGCTGCAATGCTTCTAAATCAGTAAGAGGTCCAATTCCGAGCCCCTTAAGTACCCCCTTAGTACCTATTGAGATTGGCAAGAGTAAATTTAATTTATAAATAGGAATAATGAATAATTAAAACATAAGAGAACCAACTTCCAAAATACAAACCTTGAGATGATTGAGACTGTTGGTTTCATTTTTGTATTCTTTTTTTTTTTTAATTATTATTTTGTTAAATGTAATTATGTCATGCATTAAATGTACAATTAATGTGATGTCCAATAATCATACTTATTTCTAAAAATACCAAAATGCCCTTAAACTAACAGTCAATGTTTTGAGATAACGGAAGTTGACTAACTGAAAGGGAGGCGATTGTCAATAAATGAAAAAGTTGTTTCTAATTGTCTAAGAGCAAACCTTAGGAAGGTTGGTTGCAATTTACTCAAATAAAAATATCCAACATTAGCAGAATCTAATTCTTCCATAATTGAGAGTCCTGCATTTGTTTTTGAATGTTGGAAGGCTTGTTGGTAGAAGCATTGAGTGTCGAGACTCGAGACCGATAATTTACACATCAATTACATATAATACTTGTTAATTATATTCAATAAAATCGTTATAAAACAAATTATATTCAATAAAATAAAATAAGAGGAGTGGTCTACTTTTTCTTGCTAGACAAACTGGCTAAGTATTCCCTTATTGTTTTTACAGTTTTAGCTCTCTGACTTTTACTATTCTTCTCATCCTTACTATCTACCCTACATGTGATAAATTAAACAATTTAATAATAATAATAAAATTAAAGAGCAAAAAAATATATATACAATTATTGGACATAACAGTTCAAAGAAAATTTAGAGAGTAGAATCGAAGCCTACTATTTGAGTTTTAGAAAAACACAACCACACGATCATTGTCCCATTCGTATGACTTCACTACAATCATGTTTTCCAAAACCACAAAACACTAATTAACAAAATTAAATCAAACGATTTGAATGATAAAGCTAACCTATAAGATCCCATTAACAATGAAGCTCATTATTGCCAAAGTTGAATATGAATAAATAGAATATGATTGTCCAATAATATAATATGTAAATAACACCCAGACAACTACCCAGTTGAAACACAAAAGCAAAAAAACAACCGGAAAAAAAGAAATAACTATAATCAAAACAACAATGAAACCATAATACTAAAAATACTCCTTGAAGAAAAACAAAATGAAAATGCAAAATTTACCTAGAAGATTGAACTTGGAGAATCCCAATGGATCATGGTAATGGTGGTGGCTTAGTTGATGTCTGGACCGTCTGGTTGATGTCTAGTGGCTTGATGTCTGGTTGTCTTTGAGTAATTATTATCCATCTCACATCTCGCATACTGTTCGTTTCAATACCTAAATATATATATATATATATATATATAAATTTACCGATTTCGTATAGTGTTTTAGCTTCCCTTAACAAATTTATTGCCTTATACTACTGTTTTAGCTTCCTTTTACATATTCATTGCATTATATGCAACAGGGACGGAGCCAGAAATTGTTTCCAGCGGGTGCGTCATAAAAATAATGAGTTATATTAACATGTATCTTAGAAGATATGTTAAAATATAAAATTAATAAAAAATAATGTTGATGTGTATTTATTTATGAATTGATACATTAGTAGTTAGAATACAAATAGAGATATGGAGGATTTTTTTTTTTTTTTTTTGATAGTATTTATCTATCCACCTATTTAGACCAGATATTTTTTTGAAACTTTTTTTGTCATTGGTAGAATTTGAGCCATTGACTTGAGAATCATTTGTCCAAGCCCCAAGCTCATAAATCTACCAACTGAGCTACGCCCCTGAGGGCAATTGAGATATAGAGTTGACATGTCTAAAATTACTTTAAAAATAATATAGAAAAACCTTATGGCTCTTAATTCATAATTCAATAATAGTGTTTAAGAGTTAGAAATTAAACTAATTAAAATTTAAATTGTACTCCTAGTATTTTTATAACATCCAAAAACTAGTTTAATTTTTAAAAATGATACAAGTTTGTTTGGTAAAATATGTTAATAGTTAAATATAAATATACGTGATATGTCTATATATGTTTGGTTGATATATTTTAATTATATAAATTAACACATTGATTATATTAAAATAAATAACATATCAAAAGTATGACATGGTATTAGGGTGAGATAGGTAAAATTGGAATAGAGAACAAAATTATTTGAATGAGAAAATAATATTATTTAAGATATAATATATATTTTATAATTCGTTTTTCATTTATAATTAAGATACATAGAAAGAAATACTATATATAGAATTAAAGATTTTTTATTTTTTTTTATTTTTATGTGATTTTAGTGAAAAATATTAAGACTTCAGACATGAAAAACAAATTCTAAATGTATGGTTTATATAAAAAAAATTGTTTTAAAAAATAACATTAGAAAACTAAAAAATTAAATTAGGGGTAAAAACATAAATATCTAAAAATTTAAGATTTTATAAAAATTGACAGAGTAAAATTTGAAAATTTTGAAAACTTTAAGGAGGGGCAGTGGCCCCCTCACGCTCTATGCTGGCTCCGTGCCTTATTATGCAATACTTATGATATGCACTCCAATAGTCTTTCATGCATTATCATTGAATGAAGAATATTATATCTAGTCATCTATTACTTCTTTATGCAATCCAAGAGCCATGCTTGTATCCTTTGACATTGAATGAATTATTCCAAGAGCCACAATTAATAATTTTTTTTAAAAAAATAAATCAATAACAAATTAATAGCCAAAGCAAAATAATCATATAATTATAATTATATATAATAAAAATAATAATAGCATTTAATGAATGACACGTGTCGCTACCACGTCAAAAGTAGGGAAAATGCTATTATTATATTATTATATATGATTTCTCAACCTAAATCACTTTTATGCACATTTGCCCCCTGAATTATACGCTCGTTGCTATTTCCTCCCCTATGCTTTTTTTTAGGCGGTAAACCCCCGGAACTCCCATAAATTGGCAATCATCGACGGAATGGAGACGGAACCCTTATTCCGTTTGGTTTCTCATCACGTGCCTTGCACGTGTAAGGGTAAAATTGGAATTATATTTTTAAAAATTAAATTTAAATGGGGAGATCTATATTGGATCTCTATCGTCTATCTTATTCAAATGGATGGTAGAGATCTAATCTAGATCTCCACCTAATAATAATAATAAAAAAAAACAATAAATTAAATTATTAAAAAAAAAAACCCAAATTCATCAATCCCAGATTCATCTTCATCTTCATCAGCTCATCTTCATCAAACACCACATTCATCTCATCAATTCCAATAACAAACACAACAAAATTTCAAAAGCCACAAATATCCATACCCAAATCAAACAGCATACACCAAAAATCATCAAACGTGACCTTCTCCAAATCATCAAACATAACCCAACCCTTCATCTATCCATAAAACAAAGAAAATTAAAAAGATTCATCTTCATCAATCGACAGGAAAAAAAAAAAAATCATCTTCGTCAATCTATAAAAGAAAAAAAAAAAAAAAAAAAATTCCATATCTTCTTCATCAATTCCACAAAAAATAATTTTCATTTCTCCATATTTTTTCATTCACAACTAAATCCAACACAATACAAACACCAAAATCATCACCCAACCTCATCTTCATCAGATCCACCACAATCCAGACCGCCAAACATACAGATCGATCAACACACCCATCCACCGACTCCAACCTTCAACCACTACAAATCAATCAAACCAAACCCTACCACCACCACCGCCCTGAACCACCACCAATCCCACAAAAAAAAAAAAAAAAAAAAAAAAAAAAAAAAAAAAAAAAACTGCCCTAATCCCGCCATCAATCTTCATCGATTGATAAACACAAAAAAATAATTTTTTTTTTATTTTAAAAAACCCAGAATCAGGCTGCACAAAACCGAGCCACTACCACCAAGGGCGGCGACGACGACACCAATCGGCGCTCAAACTCACCGGCAAGGACAAGCGCGGCGACAACAACGATGATCTCCCATGCCTTCTCTCTCTCTCTCTCTCTTTCTCTTGATCTCTCTCTAATTGACGCCGTTTGGGTTCAATTGTGTTAGGGTGGTTGGTTTTGGCGATCGAATTGGGGGCAATTGGAAGTTAGGGATTTTCAATTGGGGATCGTGAGTTGGAGAGAGAGAGAGAATCTGATGGTGGTTTTGAATATGTTTTTCAATTTTTTTTTCTTATAAAAACAATACTGGTTATATATATATTAATATATTTAAATTCTTTTTAATTCCTTAAATTTCTTAGTTTTTAATTAATTTTGATTTTGATTTCTTTTTAATTCTGGAAATTTTTTATTTTTGTTGGTTTTTTGTTTAATTTTTGATTTTATTTTTGATTTTTAATTTAATTAAATACAAAGTTTCCATTTTGCAACATACCCCCCAAAAGATACCCTTCAAATGACTAAATTGCCCTTAGTGGTTTGACATGTGAGGTGCACGTGTCTATGTCAGAAGACGGAATAAGGGTTCCGTCCTCATTCCGTCAATGATTGCCAATTTATGGGAGTTCCGGGGGTTTACCGCCTAAAAAAAAAGTATAGGGGGGCAAATAGCAACGAGCGTATAATTCAGGGGATAAATGTGCCAATAACCCTTATTTTTATTAGTGTGACATAGTATGTATGTATATATATATATATATATATATATATATATATATATATATATTTATTTATTTATATCACTACAATATAACCTTTATAAATTCGTCATCCACTCACTATTTGACATCTTACATGCCACATGTAGTGGGATGAAAAATGTGGGATTTTAGGTGGGATGTGTAGCATTACTGTTTTTTTTTTTTTTTTTTTTTTTTTTTTTTTTTTTTTTTTTTTTTAATATAAAAAATAAAATAAAAATTCTTTTTTAAAAAATCAAGTTTAGTTTAATTTCATCTCTAATTTTCTGCAATATAATTAAAACTTTATAGTTAAATTTTCGTATTGTGACAAAAAAAAAAAAAAAAAAAAAAAATAATAATGTCATTGATACTTCAAGTGTTTTATTTTTTTTCTACGTGTATCGGACTTTGACTTCTGTTGTATCATCATCAATCTATGAAATAACAATTATGATTGATTATGAAATAGGAATAGGAAAAGTAAATTAACAACCCATAATTAGGTCACGCGAACATATTTAAAAGGGTTCTGTCTCTTAAAAAAAAAAAAAAAAAAAAAGTCATGTTTAGAGCATCTCCAATCATGCTCTCTAAATTTTAGCTATTTTAGCTAGCAATTCACTCCAACCATCCTCTCTATTATAGTTAATCATTAATATTTTAATATTTTTTGAATTTTAAATATAAATAAATTTATTTTGTTTTTGTTAACCGAAAATTGTCACTTGGGGTGAATTTCCAATTAACAATTCTTATGACTGAAATCGGGATAGATTATAGTCAGAGAGATATCAAATAGTTCGATACCTATGGTTTCTCAGTAAAGTAGATTAGATACAATGATGAAGGTGAATCAAAAATAATATAGCAATAGGATCACATGTAACTCATTTTTTATTGATAATAAACACGTAGTGAGAGTACAATGGCGATTTTTAGTGGCTATGGTAAATGGTTAAAACTCAGTTGGCGATAGGGATGGCGATGGAGCTCTCGTGTATGTCGATAAGTGGAAAATAATACTCTAAAGTTTTGGACTCAAGTTGCGGTCCTCTTTCTGTATGGTAACATGTTGTATATATACGTTCCAATGCTTGTTGAGCGCTCCCCTAAATTCGGTCCAGTGACCTAGTGATTTTCGGGATGTTCCATGGCGATTGGCGAGAAGATCGTAGGATTGATTCAAGGAATCAAGCGATCCCTTTTTTGGCGGAATTTGATAGAGTTGACTTTGCTTTCAAATAGAACTCTTGAGTGGCGGGAATGAGTCAATCTCCTTATTATTAAAACATCGACGTCTCACTATCCTTCTATGTAACTTGATCTTGGCGTACCTGATCTTATCTTGGTACTTACTGCTTGGTTGGCCGGCTCTAGGAAGGATCGGGATACATAGATATCCCACCTCCTATTGGATCATGGTATCAGTGTATCGGGGTATCGGGATACTGGGCTGGTGTGGTAGCGGGGTACTAGGATTTCGTAGTAGTGGAATCCTTAGGAACTTGGCTTCTATGTTTCCTGGTACCTGAAAGTCTACGAGCCCTTGATTTTGATCTGAATTGGTAGAAAGCCTACCCGGTCACTTTAGTGGCGGGGTACCGGGATGCTCTTCTATGATGCCTTTCTATCTCAATTATTATCCAATGTTGATGGAAAATTCTTCTTTGAACCCCTGCCATTTTTGGCGGTTAACAGAAGTCTACCCTGACTTGAACACCGGTACCTTGCTGGGGTTGGAGTCAGGATACTAGGATGCATGAAGGATTTTCCCTATATAGTTGGTTTCCACTGTCTTGGATGAAATCCTCCTTCATCACGCAAATCCTTTTTCAGCATGCTCATAATAAATGAGCAATCCACATGTCATGCCTTGAGTGGTCCGTCTATTTGAATGGGCCGTTTTTTGGCGCGATTTCCTCGAAACCACCTCTTGCACGTCTCCGGTAATTGATAACCGTTTCCTTTTCTATTCCGGTAACCGCCCACCTTCCTCTATAAATAACTCAACCTTCTTCCTTCTTCCTTCTTCTCACGCCGAATTCGAATTTCAAAAACCAAAAAACCTAGCTTTCTCTTTCTACGCTTTTTCTTCTTTCCCACAACCTTCCAAACTTTTTTCTTCTTCTTCTTCCTCTTTCTTCAATGGCGACTTCATCAGACCTTCTTGTAACTTCACAAGATCCTCATCCAACTTCACAAAATCCTCGTCCTACTTCTCCAAACCCTCGTCCAAATTCTCTAAACCCTCATCCAACTTCGCCAAACCCTCCTGATAGCCTTGATGACCTCCGCGATTGGAGAAGGTCAACTTAGAGGAGAGCTCCTAATCACCGAGGGGGAAAAAGAGAGGTTGTGGGGAAGGCGACAATGTTGGTGGTAGCAATCCATCTCAGAGCCGCCGTTCGACCAGGAATTCCAGAATTGGGTCGGGCTTCAACAACTAACCTAAGGAACCGGTTCAAACCGTCGATGAAGAGGATGACGAGGATGTCGAAGATGAGGGGGATGGTACTCCGGTTGTTGATTTCGTAGGAGTACTTATTGGTCATCTCTCCTCCTTCCATGGTGGCTAGATTGTCTTGGATTCCGTTTATACCGTCGACACCCTGGCTCGCTTGAGGAGGGACTATAGGATTCCTGATACCATCACCCTTTCTCTCCCTCATCGGAGTTAGGATGTGTACACTCCTCCTCTAGGCCGCATTCTCATTCATGTAGTTGCCTTCAAGTGCCAGGTTAGGCTTCCTCTTCATCCCACCCTTCGCAGGGCACTTGTTGCTCTAGAGCTGGCCCTCCTACAAATCTCACCGGGGTTCTGGAAGCACTTGACGGGGTTCCTGGTGCTCTAGAAGGAGCAGTGTGAGAAGGACGATGTGGCGAGGGAACCTAGCTTTGATGAGCTCTGGTACATTTTCCAAGTAGCAAACTTGGTGCTTAGGGGTCAGTTTTACCTGAGAGCATTTAATAAGATGAAGTTCATCGTACCCGGGGCAAACATGAAGTATAACCAGCCCTGGAAGGACGAATGGGTCGTGGTATAAGGAGATTGGGGCCACTCAGTACATATCGAGGGAACTAAGTATCTGATCCATTCCCAATTTACCAAGAGGGATAAATGAGACAAGGGGACAATCTCCGCAGAGTCCATTGGCGACCTTAAGAGGATCCAGGAGAGGAAATACACGAATATGAAGTACCCTTTCAACGACGCCTATGAAGGAGCTAGGTTGGACCGGTATCTCAAGATCTCCATAGCTTATCCGGGTATGTGATTCTGCAAACCTTTTTTTTTTTTTTTTTTTTTTTTTTTTTTAACTTAGTGTTAACCCTTTTTCTGGCAGTTTATGCTACTCCTCTCCTGCCTCCTTCTCCTACTTCTTCAGGACCGGGATTCCCAAATCCCCTTCTAGCCAACTCTCCAGTTCCTTCTCTTACTTCTGGTGTTGGTGCTGGTACTGCGTCCGGGTCCAGATTGCTTGTATCAACCCCTCCTCCGGCTCCAGCGAGGTTACTTCCACATTCTCCTGCCCCTCTTCCCACCCAGATTCCAGCACACCCGACCCTGGGTGAGATGTTAGCATGGGCTGCCAAGGCTTGAGGTTCACCGGTCCAAACCCAAAGGCAAGCTCCTGGTGTTGTTGCTATTAGGACCGCTATAGTAGCTTCTCCACCTCCTCCTCTTTCAACGGTATTGCCCAGCACCTAACCAGGGTAGAGAGAGAAAAAAGTGCTGTTACTGTGGCCACTCTTCCTACCGATCTTCCCTCTGGATCGAGGTCGTGAGATCATTGCTGCTTGTCCTAGAGGAGGCCTACAGTCGATTTCTTTCTTGCCTACTGATATCTTGGTTACCAAAAGAGCTTCTCTGCTTGTTGAGGTATAAACCTTGATTTCTAGCTTGCTTGGTATAATCTTTTTAGAAGATACTTATTATTTTCTTCTCTTGTAGGGTTTTAAATTTGCTTTGGCCATGGGGCAGCAGGTAACAACTCTGAAAGAGGCCAATCTCGTGATCCAGGCTGAGCTGGAGGAAGCAAAGGATGATCTGGCTCGAGCTGAGCAGAGTGTAACCTCCCTGATCCAGTTTGCCACTGAAGCTGAAACCAGTAGGTAGGATGCCTTGGTGGAGTTAGAGCGGATGAAACGTGCCCTGGACACTGAAACGGTCTGGTCGACACGCCGCTGTGCAGAAAGAGAAAGCGTGAAGGCGGAGAAGGACGTGCTCCTGGATGAGAACCGGCTTTTGCTGGGTTCACTAAGTATCTCGGAAGCTAGGGTGGATTCCTCTTTTGCAGATGGATACTTTACTGCTTCCTATGAGGTCGCCAAGGCTCTTCCTCCTCCCTTCGACCTGTAGGCCACCTTCAAGTGGGACCGGGATAAAATTATAGCCAAGGCTGCTTAATTTTCGGATGCTGATCTCGACCATGAGGGTCCTTCTCAAGTAGCTACCATCCCGGATCTCCCACTACATCAGGGATCTTATCTGGCTACTGCTGACCCAGTGGAAACATCTGAGAAGGGGGTTCGAGATCCTCCTGCTACTCAAGAAAACCAGACGCAAGATTCTATGCATCCTACTGAGATTGTTTTAGTAGAGGAGGAAGATGCTTATACTGAAGCCAGGGTACCAGACATCGGGGAGGTCCAAGCAGGAGCCGGGGTTGTTGGGGAAGCAAATGTAGCCGGCCAGAGCAAGGAGGTAGAGGAGAAAGGGGATGCATGACTTGTTACTTTTTATATATTTTTTCTTTATAATCATACATACCATTTTTTGTAGCCCGAAAATGGGGGTTGGGCATCTTGGTTGATCAATGGGAAGTTTCTCTTTTTTGCTGCTATACTGTCTTACTTGTTTATAATATATCCTGGTAGGATCTGATACTTACATGCTTGCCTATAACCCAAATAAAACTTACTTGGGATGCTATCAGTACTTAGTACCTTCGTGTTTGTTCATCTGGCCATAGAGGTATCCAAACTTAAGCTATCTTTAAAGACAGTTTTGGATAATAGTCCCCTTGTAAGATTTGGTAGGAATTTTGCGAATAATTTTGATCAAGTAATTTTGACCAAGTATGAAGTGATCTGGGTAAGAGCAAATTGACCCCAGTAGAAGGTCAAGGTTGCTTGGATATTCTGATCAGGACACTGTAAATCGAGAGACTTGATACTCCTTTCATTGGGAATCCTGGCGCTGAACCAACCTCGATAGGCAACCAAGGTTACCTTTATCATCAGAGTTTTTTACACGTATATATAGTGAAGTAAGGTACCAGGTATCCTGATCCTTTGGCGATCTGTTCTGGTAGGCAACTAATGCCACTTTAGCACTAGGTTTTCATATGTATGTATGGCGAAGTAAGATATCAGGTATCCTGATAAGGTATCCTGATTCTTTGGCGATCTGTCCTGGTAGGCAACTAAGGCCACTTTAGCACCAGGTTTTCCTAAAGAGGGGTATTCCCCGTCCGAGGCTTCAGGAGGTCCGTGTAGGTTCTCCTGGTTTTGAGGATGCGGTGGGCAACTAGGGCCACGAATCCGGATCCTTAGTCTGGTAGGCGACTACGCCACTTAGGCATTTATGCACTAGATCCTTCATGGAGGAGGGTATACCCCGACCAAGGCAGCAGGAGTGCCATGTGGCTCTTCCTGGTCTCAAGGCGAGCTCAGGAGAATCATGTAGAAGAAAAAACTGACTTTTATTGAATTTCTCAAGCGATACAAAGCAAATTCGGGGTACATACTTAGAGACATACCAACCGAAATAAATCTTTCTTCAAACTCTAAGGGTAAAACCTTTTGAGGTGATCGACATTCCAGGTGTGGTCTACCGGGTAACCATCCATATCTTCAAGTTTGTAAGCCCTCCTTCGAACCACCATTTTTATCAGGTAGGGACCTTCCCAGTTGGGAGCTAGTACCCCGTCAGACTACTTTTGGGTATTCTGAGTTACCCTCCTGAGGACCAAGTCCCCTTCTTTAAAGTTTCGAGTCTTCACCTTTCTATTGAAGCATCATGCTATCTTGCTCTGGTAGGTTGCTACCCGTTCTGCAACCTTATCCTGCTTCTCCTCGAGGAGGTCTAGACTGGCTCTCAACTTTGTTTCATTGTCTTCTGATTCAAAGTGTTGGACCCTGAAAGATGTCATCCTATGCTCAATAGGTGAGACTGCTTCTGTCCCAAAGGCCAATGAGTTGGGAGTTTCCCCAGTAGCAGTCCTCTTGGTAGTCTGATATGCCCATAGCACATTTGGGAGTTCTTCAGCCCACTTCCCTTTCTTCTATTGAAGCTTCTTCTTCAGGAGCTTCTTGATAGTCTTGTTGGTAGCTTCCACCAACCCATTAGTCTGAGGATGGGCTACTAATGCAAAATGGAGGTTGATACCCCGCTTTTCACAGAATTCCCTGAATTTGGCATTGTCAAACTATTTACCCAGATAAGTTATTATGGCCATTGGGGTATTGAATCGACAAACAATGTTTTCCTTGACAAAGCTTGTGGTGTTTGCCTCAGTTATCTAGGTAAGGGACTTTGCTTCCACCCATTGGGTAAAGTAGTCTATTACCACTATAGCATGCTTGGCTTGACCAGGAGCAGTTGGAAGTGGCCCGATCAAGTTTGGCCCCCAGATAGCAAACGGGTAAGGTGTGCTGATTGAAACAAGCCTTTTAGGAGGTAGGTGATGAAGATTTGCTGTCTTTTGACAAGGCTCACAGGATTGCGCAAACTGCTTTGCATCCTGATGCAAAGTAGGCCAAAAGTAGCCCATTCTAAGAACTTGGTAAGCCAAGGTCTCACCTGACACATGGTTGCTGCAGTCCCCCACATGTACTTCATTTAGCGCCCATTAAGTATCATCTGGATGTAGACATCTTAGTAATGGAAGGGATTTTCCTTTATGGTAGAGGTATCCTTCTACCAGGCAGTACTGGGTAGTAGTTCTTTTGAGCTTACGTGCTTGATTCGGATATGCTGGAAGAGTGCCATTTTGGAGGTAATCCGCTATAGGATCTATCCAATAAGGAAGTCGGTCAACCAGGTTCACTTTTAATACCCTAGCTATGCTGGGTTAGGGTAGAAGTTGGAGTGGTACCCTTCTGGGCAATGCTTGTCGTCCGGTTGTAGCAATCTTGGCCAAAACGTCTGCTCGATGATTCTTCTCTTGAGGAATTTGTTCCATCTTCATACCCTTGAATCTTGTGTTAGGATTATGCTCAATAGCAAGAGTGTAATATTGTAATTAACAATCTTTTTCATATTAATAAAGTGATTTCTGGTTTAACAAATCTTATAGCATTTATAGTTTAATATTATAATTGTCAAAGTAAATAATCATAAGGTCTAAAGACTATGAGAAAAGAAAAATTGTTCGTACATCTGGATATGTATGTGGTAGACACAATTCTTTAGTTAGTCTTGAATAATGTTCACAACTTAAGTTAAAGGTTGGGCACCTTTATCTTGTTAAAGTTGTAGAATTCTTTTGCTAGTGAAAATAAATATAAATGTGTCCTAAATTAATCTAGAGGGGGGGTGAATAGATTTTAAACATTTTTACCTAATTTTTCGAGATTAGTCCAAGTTACGAAAACGCCCCAATCTAGTCGATATACAAAAGCAAGCAAACAAGTGCGGAAATTAAAGGACACACAATATTTATGTGGAAACCCACACGGGAAAAACCACGGGCTGTTATGTGAGCCACACGAGAACCTCGAATCCACTATTTGCAAATACGATTACAAATTAGGTTGACCACATCACATCTTAATTTACTAATCCGTCTTTGCTACCCGCGGGCCTTTAATAGTGACTCTAGTTCCTTGCTTGCAAACTACCTAAGAGGTAAATACAAGACTTATCTCTAAAGTGAAGAGATAACACAACCTAAGGTGAATATGTGAAATACTCAAGATGTTAAAAATGCAAGGTTAGACATTTAAGCTTATCTAGGCATGGATGAACATGTTAGACATTCCTAGATATCATATTACTAGATGACATGCATAAAACAACACTAAATAAGCAACCAAAATCCTATATGCATTATCTATCACAAAACAACTCACAAACCACAATAAAACAATCTTGAAGCTAAATCAAGTCATAAAGATGCAATCTTGAATCAATTCAAGTGATAAAAAAGCTATCTTGTAAAGCAAGAACATATAGATATGAGAATGATGTTCTAGATACAAGTCATGTGAGCAAAACTAAAAACCCTAAATGAAATCAACCTAGAATCATACTAGATGATGAATGAAAGATGCAAGATGAAGGGTTTTGTGATTTTGAAGCTTAAAGATGAAGTCTTGATACCTTGAAGTGGAAGATGCTCAAGAGGCTCTCAAATGAGTAATTTTTGGTCTAAAAAACGAGCCAAGGCTGTCAAGACATATATAAATGGGATCCAAGTGAAGTGACATCGTTTTGGAAAAGTGGCCTGAAATTGCCTTGGGCGCTGTACAGGTCGCTGTACGTAGGGCGACCTGAACAGCGCCTATAGAAGAAGATGAACGGTCTTCTACATGGGCGCTGTTCAGAAGAGCGCTTTTGAACAGTGCCTGAACAGCGCCAAGATTCTGATCTCGCTCGGCCAAGGAAAGGCGCTGTACATACAACGCTTTCGTACAGCGCTCGTATAGCGCCTACACAAAAATGCATCAGGTCTGATGCAAAAAAATGACCCATTCCATCAGGTCTGAAGGGGGCGCTGTTCGTACAGCACCTTGTAGGGCGCTTTGAACAGCGCCCTTTGCAACACTTGTATTCCTAGGACTAATGCATGGCAAGGCTTTTGGGAATACAAAATGCAAACATCAAAACATGCAAAATGTGAGTGTGTGCAACTACATCTCTTCAAAATAGAGTAAGTCAAGAAATCTACCTTCCTTGAAGCTCTTGATCACACAATGAGGTTTTCTTCCATTCTAAGCTACCCTTACATATAGAACCCCATTGTGATTTTGCCAACGAAATATGCCAATCAAAAGTGAGGCACTTACATCTAGCATTTGAGTGGAATCAAATGAGATATGATGAGTCTAAAATCATCGGAGTGTCTTCGAGTAAAAGAATCTAGTGCACTGGGTGCATTGAACTGGATCACAATGAAAAGCTTTATTTAGAACCGTCAATAGATAATAGTCTTTTCATTATTAGGACAATCGGAGAGTCTATCTTAATCCTGAGATAAATGATGGACTTATGGTTGCAAGTGATATCATTTGAGTTATCAATGAGTACGATTATATAGCATAGTCTATCATCAATAGTTTGGTGATATTCATTTGTTAATCGATAGAGGACTTCATTTATAGATATGGACATTGTGGCTCCATTTATTAAATGAGAGTATAATATCATCATATATTAAATCTCAACGTTGAGTTTTCGATAGTGTCTATTGAAAACATGGCTTCTGGACAAGTCAAAATATCAAAGTTCAAAACGTGGTCATATGAGTAAGTATGGTAACTTGGAGAGTTATAGGCGGTCTATGAACTCTTGGCGATTACTAATATTAATCACGAGGATACACTATCTCTAATATGATTGTCTAGGGTATGAATGAGGAACATCTTCTTATTCTATCTTTATTTAAGTGTTCAAATTTAGCTCTTTAGTGGAATGAGTTAAAATTAATGGATCGGACCTAAGTAAATCATTTGTTGATTGTGATTAGGTTATGTCTATTGAAGCTTAAATTTAGATAGCCCACCAAGATCCCCAATCCACACGGACTTGCATGGATCACTTGATATATTCTACCGGACCAATTTATGGGTCCATCTAGAATTGCATTTAATATATTAAGAATATAATTTGCACATTATTTATTTAATGGGCTACTCAATTATATTAATATATTAATGAAAGGCATGTGGGCTTGTTTCTTTTAGTAAGAATGGGTCTGGTTCACATGTGAGCTTTTTATTTAAAGTCCAATGGATTAAATGAAATAAGAAAATAATATATGGCCCATTTATACAAGTGGGGCGGCAAGGTGAATATATTAACCTAATATATTATTTTGTTTCATTGTTTAATTAAATAAGAATTAATTAATTGTTTAATTAAGAAACAAATCTTTTTCTGATCAGGAAATATATTTCCTAGAGATATACTATTGGTAGTAGTATACTAAAAGTAAAAGACTTATTTGGTAAGAAAATAAATAATAAGTTTTATTTATTTAATCAAATAGGAAAGTCTTTTATTAAGTCAATAAAAGAATAAAAAATACTTATGAGTTGAATTAGGGTTAGGAGTTTAATTACATGTGAATTAGGGTGCAACACAAATCCTTTTTTGTAGAGGAGTTTGTGGCAACCCTAATTGGAATACATGTAGGATTCGGCCAACCCTAAAGAAAGAAGAGAAGAAATTTCGGCCACCTATATAATACAAGATATAGAATTCGGCCACCCTAGTTGTTGATTGATTCAATTTTCTTCTTCTTCTTAATTCATAGAAAAGTATTAATTTTATTCTACTAAGACATAAAAGAGAGAGATTATTCTTTTGATGGTATATTAATTGCTTGTTCATCAATAAGCTTGTGTGTACAACATCGAATTAGGTTCACGCGAGTTTCGATCATTAGATTGAGAACTCAAAAGTGAACAGAATAATCTTTGTACTCTTTTGATTGTTTTGTGACTGACAAAAGAAAAAGAAAAGTTTGTTTGTCCATTATCAGGTTTGCAATTCAAAGAAAAGGGAGACCACGCTCCTAGGTGATTCACGTTCGTGCTAGGATTGAAGATCTTGCGGATTACCATCGACGTAAGTCAATCGGATCACGCGACAAAAGGTATTATGCTTTTGTTACTTGATATGTATAGTTAATTAATTAAAGGGTTAAGGTTCATAAAAGGAAAATTTTTTTAAACTATACTAAACCTCTTTTTAGTCTCGCTTCCGCTGCGTTGACCGGTATTTTTCCCTACATCTTGTTGCTGCTTCCAGAACTTTTTTGAGGTATGCTGCCATGTTGTCACCCTTCGCTTGGTACAAACCAGATACTTGGTTGATTACAAGCTGGGAATCGCTTATAACTAAGAGGAAATCTTCCCCTAGTTCTTCAGCAACTTTCATCCCTACTAACAAGGCTTCATACTCAGCCTCATTATTGGTGGCTCTGAACTCAAACCTGAAATAGTGGTTGCATTCAATCCCTTCTAGATCGATAAGGATGATCCTTGCTCCACAGCCTGCTTGATTCGACGCTCCATCCGTGTATAGTATCCAGGCCTTACAATCAGTGGGCCATTTCGGGGATTCTGGATCCTGGCTCAGGATCGCAGTGGTATCTAGATTGGAGGTCGTGTTGAATTCTACTACGAAGTTAGCCAATGCCTGAGCCTTGATTATTGTTCATGCCTTGTATTTTATATCATACTGAGTGAGTTCTAGGGCCCATAGGACCAGCCTGCCTGATATGTTTGGCCTCTGGAGGAATTGTCTCAATGGTTGATCTGTCACTACTGCAACTGTGTGAGCTTGAAAATAAGGCCGGAGCTTTCTAGCTATAGTTAATAGTGCATAAGCAAGCTTCTCCAGGAGGGTATAATTTTTCTCAGACTTGGTCAGAGCACGGCTCATATAGTAGATTGGTCTCTGTACCCCGTCACTACATTCTTTCACTGAGGCCTCGCTAGTTACGGTTTCTGATACTACTAAGTAAAGTTGTAGCTCCTCTCCTGAAAGAGGTTTCACTAGCAAAAGCGGGCTAACTAGGTATTTCTTCAAAGACTAGAATGCTTGCTCGCTTTCTTGATCCTACTTCATCTTCTTACCTTGCTTAATGATTTTGAAGAAAGATAGACACTTATCTGTAGATCGGGATATGAAGCGGTTTAATACTGCTATCCTTTTAGTCAATCCTTGTGCTTGTTGGAGGGTAATGGGGATTCAAGATCCATGATGGCCTTGATTTTCTTGGGGTTGGCCTCGATTCCTCTCTCGTGTACCATAAACCCAAGAAATTTTCCTACTGCTACCCCAAAAGCACACTTAGCCGGATTCAATGTCATCTGGTTCTCCCTTATTACTTGGAAAGTCTGATGTAAATCCTCTGGATGCTGGTCGGTCATTTGAGACTTGGTGATCATATCCTCTATATATATCTCCATAGACCTTCCTATTTGTTGCTTGAATAGCTTGTTCACCAAATGCTGGTAGGTGGCTCCAGCATTTTTAAGACCGAATGACATTACCTTGTAGCAATAGAGGCCTTGCTCGGTGATGAAGCTGGTCTTGTCTTGATCGGCGGGGTGCATCATGATCTGGTTGTACCCCGAAAAAGCATCCATGAAGCTTATGAGCTTATTACCTACAGTAGAATCAATCAATTGATCTATTTTAGGTAGAGGGAAGCTATCATTCGGGTAAGCCTGGTTGAGGACGGTGTAGTCCACGCACATACGCCACTTTCCGTTGGATTTGGTTACCATGACCACATTGGCGATCCATTCAGGGTAGCGGGATTCTCTGATGAACCTGGCCTTCATGATTTTATCTACCTCTTCCTTCACCGCGGCATTCTGTTTGGTGTTGAAGTGTCTCTGCTTCTGTTTAACTGGTTTGAAGGTCACATCTACTGCCAACCTGTGAACGGCTAAGCTGAGAGGGATGCCTGGCATTTCATTATGACTCTAGGCAAAAAATGTCATTGTATTCTTCAAGGAGCTTTACTAAGTTCTTCTTGACCTCACAATCCAACGCGCCTCCTATCTTCACTACTTTGGTTGGATCGCCCTTTCTGACAGGTATTTCTTCCAACTGTTTCACCGGGTGCCCACTAGTCCACCTCGCTCTTCCTCTTCTGTTTCTTCTACAATCATATCCGGTACCTCTCCTTCTTCCAGGACGTAGTGATCCTGTATTGGTACCTCTCGGCTTGGTTCACTGGTTACATGTGCTCACTGCTTGGCTAGCATGGTAGGGTTGGTGGATACTGCAAAACAACTACGGGCTGCTTGTTGATCCCCTCGGACTTCTTCTACCTCGGTTCCGACCGTGAATTTTAGGACGTTGTGATAAATGGACAACACTCTCCTAATTCTTAACTGGAAAGGCCTTCCTAGGATCGCATTGTAGGCAGATGGGGTATCAACCACAATGAATTCTGTCATTATGTTCTTGTTAACCGCCAAAATTGGCGAAGGGTCAAAGAAGAATTTTCCATCCAGATTCAAGGTTGAAAGAGCAAACAAGGCAGAATCTAGCTACCTCCTATAAAGAGTCTAGACCAAAGTACTTAGGCACACCTTCGGACTATTCAGACTGAGATCAAGGGCGCCGGGATTCCCAAGTAGCAGGCGACATAGAAAACAGGGTCCTGAAGTACCCTGCTACCATACAGACCAAGTATCCAGCTACCGCGCAGACCAAGTACCCCACTACCGCGCAGACCAAGTATCCCGATACTTGTTCATTTTGACAGCTCGCTACAACATCAACTGGTGTCCCAATACTTCGATCCATCCCTAAAAACCGGCTGGCCAGATTAATTAGAGCACCAGGAAGAACAGATCGTAAAGGTAAGTCTAAGCATGCTCAAAAGACAGCTTAGAGCAACAAATAAAACGCCACCGTTCAAGACAAATAAAGAGTTATGCTTATTCCCGCCACTAAGAGTCCTATTTGAATACAAGTCAACTCCATCAGAATTCCACAAAATAAGGGATCTCTCGATTCCTGGAAGGGAAGAGACGATCTTCTTGCCAATTGCCACGAAATGCCCCGAAAAACTCTAGGTCACAAGACCGAATTCGAAGAAGTGTTGGGCAAGTATTGATATGTATATATACATCATATTATCACATAGAAAAGGGATCGCAACTTGAGTGCTTAACCCTACTAGAGATTTGTTCCACTTATCGACATGCACGAGAGTTCCATTGCCATAGCCAATTGAGTGTTTTTATTCCATCACCATAGCTATCTAAAATCTCCGTTGTATTCCTATCATGTTTTCATTATCAATAAAAAAGTGTTATGTGTGATCCTTTTATAACATTAATTTTTGTCCACCATTATTGTTGCTTTTTACAGATTTTATTAGGAAGCTAAGGGTATCGAACTACTTGATATCCCACCGACTGAGATCTACCTTGATCTTAGTCATATTAAATTGTTGATTAGAAAAATCACCCCAGTGACAATTTTCGGTTAACACTTTTGGCATCATCTGTAGGGACAACTCCTAACTTTTTACAACGTTACCTAGCTTTACCTAGAAGAATCAGAAGATGAGACTCAGATCCTCTCAGGGGCATCCCGACCCCTCAGGACCCTATTCCTATCTTCCACTCAAAGAAACTAAGGGAAGAGGAAGGGAATTAGAAGCCAGGTCCCCGCGGTCCAGGAGGTAAATCAGGATACCATGGAGCAGCACGCTGCTGCTTACGTGGAAAGCATCCGCCTCCGGATGATCGCCCAAGGAATACCTTTTGAAGCACCCTAACTCGCAAGAGAAGCCGGACCAAGTACTCGGGTACCAGTCTTTGACAGACTTGGGCTGCTTTTACCAGTACCAGATCATCTTGGAGATTTCAAACCTCGATAGGTGAAATCAGCATTTGACATCCCTCCCAGAAAGATCTAGCCAGCGGCTAGACTGGCAACAGAGAAGAGGGCTCCACAGCCCGATGCGGGTGGTAGTACCGGGCCCAAGAGAAACCCGCGGGGTACTTGGCCCTAGAGGGAGGAGTGCAAAGAGACTGCCGCGTTGTTCGAAACTTTCGATAATAAGGAATCAGTAGCCAGATCCAGGCATGATGGGTCCAGACGCCTTGAAGATCAGATGGCCAAGATGGCAAAGGAACTCGAGGAGTTAAGGAAGGGGAAACACCGGGGGTACCCAGAAGAACCCCTTGGGGGAGATGAATGCACCCTTCTCTAGGAGGATCAGAGAAGCAAAGCTACCCTCTAAATTCAAGATGCCTGTCGAGAAATATTCTAGATCAGAGGACCCCGTGAGCCATATGAAGAGTTTAGTCCACCAGATGGAGATCCAGAATGATACCCGGTCAGCAATGTGCAGAATGTTTCCTTCCACCCTAACCTGTAAGGATTCCCGTAGTTTTTAATTGGCTTATTTCGTGATCAAACCATATGTGGGGATCATGTAAGGGTAGCTTAGGAATGTGTTCAAGCTCAAGGCCCTTGCAAGTGTTAAGCACTCCAAAGGTATATGTTTAGTGCTTAATTTTCTATGAAGAGATTTAGTGCACACACTCACTTAGCATACTTGCATTTGTGTGCATTCTCTTCACATGTCACTTATCACACTTGCACTTCTTTGTTATATTTTTATGTGTGGATTTGTCCATAGATGAGTTCCGAGCGATTCGGAGACTTGTCTATATGTTTCGGATGATTTCCGAGACATTTGGGACATTCCGTGTTTTTATCGGAAACCGAAATTCAATTCCGAGCTTAAATTGAAAGGTTATATAATTTTCCATATTTATAATTGAGTTCGGGTTAATTTTCCGAAGACGGAATTGAATTCCGAATTCCAAGTTCAGAACTGGACTGAAGGCTTTGTGTGTCATGATTGCAACACAAAGAGAGGTGGTATGTGATGGCATGAGTGTGGCAATTTTTGCCTTTTGTCCCGTGGGCCACGCCACACCCACGCCCAATTTAGTTCTCTGCCCCCGTTGCACCCACGGTCTATCAACGCGCATCTGTTTCATTTTTTCTTCTTTGTGTTGTTTGCTTTTATTGTTATTTGTTTTCTGCTGTTTGTTAATATATATATATATTTATATATGTGCCGCCTCTGCTGTTTGTATACATTATATATTATATATAATAACGAGTGCTGCACCTAACTTTTGTCTTTTATATATTATATATATATATATATATTAACGTTTTACATATATTAAATATATATATATATATATATATATATATATATATCTATAAACGATGGCGTTTTTGGTTGTTGTCTTTGAAGACCTGATACTTTAGTTGTATATATATATTTTCTTCATTTTTTTAACAAGGCAAGCAACACACTTTTGTGAGAGCAAAAAATATCTTCAAGAGAGAAACTCCCAAGAACTTGTCTTTAACTCTCAAAACCCATTTTCATATGCATCAAAATATCATCTAAGCATTTTCTAGCATAGTTAGGATGTTTACTTGCATGGGTCTTGGTCAACACACTTCCCTTGGTATGTTCTTCACTATTATCATTTATAATTAGTGTTTTATTTATCAAGGCATCTCTTTTATTATTTGCTTGTTCTTAGATTAAAATCTAATATTCAAAATAGAGATTGTTGTGTTGACATGATTGAGTGTTGTATTGTGATAGCTAATTAGGTTTTGTGCTTAATCTTGATTAGCTAAACTATTTGATTGAACATGTCATTTAGTTTTTAATATCTAGGATTGTTCTAATTGCATATTAATCATCTTAGATAAGCATATAGGGTTTCCCTTGCTCTATGTTGCATTTTGGATATTCACATATATTCACTTAGGGTTGTATTCTCTTCATAGAGAAAGTAAGTCTTGTGTGTAGCTTCCGGGATTAGGTTGCTTAGATCGCAAGCAAATTGGACTAGGTTCACTCATACCGGGATTAGGTAGGTGTGTGATTACTTCCGGGATTAGGTTGTAATCGTTTACACATTTAGTGGATTCGAGGTTCGAGTGTGGCTTACTTACTAGCCCATGGTTTTTCCCGTGAGGGTTTCCACGTAAAAATAAAGTGTTATTTAATTTCCGCATATTTTACTTGATTTATTGCTTTATCTATTTAGGGGTAATTTCGTAATTTTGACTAACACGAAAAATTGGGCAAAAAGCGTAAAATCTATTCACCCCCTCTAGATAGTTTTATACACACCGTGCTATAATTAGTTTCATAACCGATTGTGCCAAGACTTGGTTCAGAAAGTTACCTCCAGGTAGCGTGAATTCATTTACAAAACTTACTACAGATTTTTGTGCTCAGTTTCAGGGGATCAAACCTCGTCCCAAGGACCTTGTCCCAAGGACCGCATCCTACTCCAGTATGTGATCTAGGAGCAAGGAGAGACGTTGAGATCCTATGTAGAGAAGTTCCACAAAGAAGTGATCTAGATGGGAGTGTTTGCCGAAAAGGAGACCTTGGCTAATTTTAGAAGGAACCTATGGGCTGGTAGATTATTCCGGTCATTTTCCAAGCATCCGCCTGAGACTTACCAAGAGGCATATGATAGGGCACTGGAGCAGGTGGACATAGATGAACAACTCCGGGTCAATGTTGAACATGATGAAGCCCGATCAACCAAACAACCGAAGAAGAAGTCTCCAAAGCCCACATCGGCGAAGTAGTTTCAGAATCATCCTCCAAATCGGCTGACATACAGGCCACCACCTCTTTCCCAGCATTGGGATAGATACCCGGTGAGAAGGACTCCTCCTAGAACAACACCTCCATTAAGAGAAGTAGCTTGGGTGGCAAGTGAAGAAGATTGGTACAACCGTTACACTCATTTCAACGCATCCCGAGAGACCATATACCTCGCCATCCGCGACAAAGGTCTACTCAGGAAGCCCGGTCCTATAAAGATCCCGACCGATCCAAGGAACCGCTATAAGTACTGTGATTTCCAAGAGGATATAGGACACAACACAACTAAATGCTACAGCCTCCGCAACCAGATCGAAGGATTGGTAAGAGGAGGACTCTTAGTTGAATTTTTACAGCAGGTATGGGATAGTATGAAGGCAAGAAAGGAGGAGCAATTGGAGATGCGAGATGCGGAAGAAAGAAGGAAGGAAGGAAGGACAGTGGAAAAGACTTGATGTAGCAAATCCAAGTCATTCACATCATCAGTGGAGGCCCAACACTAGTAGGGACTTCTAACAACTTAAGGAAGAACCATGCCAGGAAGATCCCAAGGTTTACTACTGGTCATGATGTACTCCGGGTCTCCAGGGGATTTCAAGACTATCCTCATTCTACCCAGATCATTTTCACGAAAGAGGATGCATTCAACACAGTTCAACCTCATGATGATCTAATGGTGATCACGGTACAGACTAAAAACTACTGGGTTCACCGTATCCTGATAGATACCGGAGTAGTGTCGACATTTTGTTTAAAGGAGCATTGGAAAAGCTTAACCTGAAGAACCCCTGCTACAACAGCTGCACCACGCCCTTGTATGGTGTTATAGGAGATTCCGCAATGCTAGTTGGGACTCATATTCTACCGGTAATAATTGGAGAGGCTCCCCTTCAGCAAAACATCATGATGGAGTTTATTGTGGTTGATACCCCGTCCGCCTACAACGTGATCCTAGGAAGACCTTTCCTATCGGGAATCAGGGGGGTGCTGTCTATTTACCACAACGTCCTAAAATTCCCGGTAGGAACCAAGGTAGGAGAAGTTCGTAGGGATCAACAAGCTGCCCGCACCTGTTATGCAGTGTCCGCTAATCCTACCTGTTAACCGCCAAAAATGGCAGGGACCAAAAAAAGAATTTTCTACTAGTGTTGAGAAGAAAGCCGGTGTAAGGTTTATAGTTTGTGTTGGCATCAATTCCATATCAAAACATGTTTCTCTTGTAATGTTTAGTGGTTAGTATATTGAAGAATTAAGAAGACGAAGGACGTCTCAACCACAATTCATTCAAGAAGCCGGCTTTTAAGAGATTCGTGCATCATTGGTCAACAAAGGTATTAAAGGACCTCATATCTCTTACAAGGCTAGGCACACACACACACATAGCATTCTTGTGTGTTCCTTGATGATTTAATTTCATTTATATATCACTTTAACACACTTGGCAAAATATGCTCATGCATTCATATTATGTTGGTAAACTTTGTGTTTTGCATTTTCTAGGACTATGTCCGGAAACTAGCATATGTGTGTGTCTTTGTGTTTGTATGTTTCCATATTTTTGTATTTGGACTTGAATATGCTCTATTATGATTCCTTATTGAGTTCCGGTCATTTCGGTTACTCATTCATGTAGTTTCGAGTCCAAACGATGTAGCTACGCTACCTTTTGTTCTCATTCGTTGAGTTGACTTCATCGACGTTTTCTGAGATGATTTCTCAACCATTTTTCAAAGTTGTGTAGTCATCGTTGTGCGTGAGAGAGTCACGGTTCGTAATCTAGAAACGGATTCAAAATCGGAGTTCGGATGCCCAAGATACGGGCTGAAGAACCAAGGGAGTGCACGAGAAGACAGCCCAGGCCGTGAGGCCACTTGGCCTGGCCGTGTGGGAGGCCGTGGGCCCCACGGCCAAGGGGGCTCTCTGCCCCCGTGTGGCCCACGCACCCCCCATGGCCAGGGGGTGACGTGGCCTCACACCATTGGCCGTTTTGGCTCTTCTCTCTCCTCCTATTTCTTCCCTCTCTCTCTCCAGTTGAAATTCTAAGAAGAAAAAATTAAGTTTTCCCGCAAGAATTTCTCTCCAGATTTTCAAAACTTCAAAACACCATATCTTCCTCATCCGGAGTCGGATTTGAGTGATTAAAGTTGGAGAGTGTTCGTATTTGAGTCCTCTATCATCTCCAAGTGGTTTGGAAGCTGTTTGATTGATATTTCTGGTGGTTCCACACTGATTTCCGAACCCGCTCGTGTAACCAAGGTATTCGACTTAACTTTGGGATTTCTTTCTTTTTAACCTTCCATTTGCTTGGGGTTTCTTCTTCTATATCTATGTTTATGTTTGGTAAAAGCTATTGAGAAAGATAGCTTGATTATCATTCTAATTGAAAGTCAATTTGTGGACTAATGTTGACTAGTTTCTATGATTCTAGGTTTTACATATGTTTGTGAGTTGTATTGTGATTAGAATGGCATCTTAGGTTGTTTGGAACTTGATTGAATTAATTTTGTGATAAATGACCTTGAGATTTGATTTGATCCTTTGATTGATGAAATCTAGGATTTGTGTATTTGTTTGTGATTTAGAGAATCTAGGTTTTGATTGATGTAAATCTCAAATCCTTGCTCTATGTATTTAGCTAGAATATTGATTGATTAAATCTCATGTATCTAGCATTTTATTGTATATTGATTGCATCTTGAACTTGTACTTCATGAATATATTTTGATTCAAGTGTTGTATATGTGAATGAGACTTTGAGTTTATGTGTTTGGTGTTTCACATGCTTTAGGTTTTATTCGTGTATTTTTGCATCTAGACTTGATTACTTGTGATATCACATGTTTAGGTCTATTTGTGCCATAGAATGTATTGATCACATGTTCTATGTTGATTTTATTGTTTGCATCATTTGCATTCACATGATCACACTAGGAAGTCCTTGTAAAAGGCATGAAGTCTTGGTTAGAGTCGGGGTGACTCGGATAGCCAAGCAAGAAGTCTTGCCTAGAGTCAAGATGACTCGGATAGGTAAGCAAGGAGTCATGGCTAGAGTCGGGAGGACTCGGATAGTCATGCATGGGAGGCTCCCTAGAGGCAAGAGTGCCTTGGATAGGGAGTTGGCTATTGTATTGGTAGGCCTAGGCGTATGGTTAGACATAGAGTCCGATAGAACAGGGTACACGGGAGGTGTATGCACTCTTGAGGAATTTCTAGTCTACCATCGATGTTGGTTTTGTGTGGTGTCCAATATATGGTGGTTTCGCATCATTGAGGGATTTCACATTTTCCAATAGGGTTGGGTAGGCTTAGACTTCACTAGGTTGGGTGAGCTAAAGATTGGTCACTTTGTGAATGTTCTATGTTTACTTTCCAATAATATAGTACCCAATGGTTGTAGTTCAACCCGTGGATGTTTCCTGCTTGGAGGTTTTACCACGTTAAAAAATCTCTTGTGTTAATTCTTCCTATCTCTTTCTCTTATATTTTAATTGTATAGTTTATTATCTTGGTTCATAATATTCACATGTGATGTATTGTGAAGCAAGACTTTGTATAGTGTGGTTTGTGGATTCATTCTTTTGATCATTGTTGTATCTATGATTCTTTTGTATATTGTAATTTTTGTATAGTGATATTTTGATCAATCTTGTAACTCATTGAACATCTATTGAAATACAAGCTTACTTTGTTGTTGTGTTTATTTGTTCTTATACCTCACACAACTAAATGATATACTTAGACCTTGTCCTTATGATTGTATTCTTATATTGTCTATGTATGTCTTCCTTGGCTTATTTTGTTGTGTGTAAGGCTACCTTGAGAGACAAACGAAAGTTTGTTCAAGGGATTGAAAAAAGGTGTAAAAACCTATTCACCCCCCTCTAGGTATGCTTTAAGCAATTTAACTACGTTTGTATACTTTCAGCTAGGATGTAAAGTAGCAGTGGAAAATATGTCCGGATACCCCGCCTGCTAGCAGACGGGCCAGAGTAAAAGCCTCTACCCACCCCGGCCAGGTCCAAAATCTCCAGGACCAGGAAAGCACTAAGAAGCCGAAAATAAAAAGGCTCTGGAGACAACTTTCTCAAGATCCTGATACCCAACTACCTCGAGTACGCCGATATCCGAATATCTTGGTACCCCAACACTTAGCATCCCGATGTCTGCAAACATCGCACTAAGAGGAGCAGGAGGGACGTAGGATACCTAGGATACCCTGACCAGCAAAGCTCGTGACATACACATAACGAGATAAACACCAGGGTCCCCTTACGCCGACCCCGCTGAAGCAGGAGGCAGACACCCCGAAGAATAGACTATATATAAAAACAGACACTAAACGTCACCGTTCAAGATAAAAACTCAAGCTACAACGCGGTGTTCATTCCCGCCAATTTAGTATCCTATTTTGAATAGGAGTCAACTCATTAGGAACCGGGAAAAAGGAGTCACCTAATATTTTGGGATCAATTTCCCGACGAATCCGTCGGACTCCAAAGGAAGACCCGTGTATCACTGAAACCCTAGACCGAGGTTCTAAGAGTGCTGAGCAAGAAAGGGGCCTATATATTGATCATACATTCACCTCAAAAGGGGAGGCGACCATTACTACTTATCGACAGGCACGAAAAGCTCCATCTCCATTGTTCCCCCATATGCTTTACTTTCTCCTTACTAAAATACTGTTAGTTCAAATACCAAGTTGTAAAGATCCCGCCGAGGTCGAAATCCATATATATATATATATATATAAACAGCATTGGTTTTGTGCATCCATCATATAAGAAATCATCCATCTTACTACTCACATCCACCATAATATCGAGATCGAGGTACCCAGCGGGATACCAGACCACTAAGTATCTCGTTGGCCCTTATTGGATCCCAATCCGGATCTGTCACCTGCAAAACCTATCACGCTTAACATATTCCAAAGAACTAGCGGGGTATTGAGTATCCCGCTAGCCCAGATCCAATTAGATTCGGGTTCTTCACATACCGTTAATTCTAAATTGCACCCCGGTGACAATTTTGGGTTAACACTTTGGCGCCGTCTGTGGGAACAACTCCCCACCTTTTAACAAGCTTTCAAGTTCAACTCAGAAGAAGATAGAAGATGAGGCTTCTATCCTCCTAGGGACAGCCCGCAAACTCCGGACCCCATTCCCTCACTTCCACCCAGAGGAATCTGGGGAAAAGGAAAAGAACCAGAAGCTAGATCCTGGTGCCAGTCCCGCCACCGAGTCCCAGACCAGCACCACAGGACCCCACGGTTCCAGAAGCAACTAGAGAGGCCATAGAGCAACAAGCTGCTGCTTATGTAGAAAGCGTCCACCTTCGGATGATTGCCCAAGGGATACCTTTTGAATCACCCAGATTTGTAGAAGGGGCTGGACCAAGTACTCGGGTACCCGTTTTTGACAGACTCGGACCGCCACTACCATTACAAAATCATCCCAAAGATCTCAGACATCGATTGGTGAAATCAGCTATCGACATTCCACCTAGAAAAGCCCAGTTAATAACGAGGCTAGCGACAAGGAAAAGGGATCCTCAGCCCGACATAGGCGGCAGTACTGGATCCCGGAGGGACCAACAGGGTGCTCGTCGATAGAAAGGGGAGAGTAAGAAACCTGATGGGAAATCAAAAACCTCGGACAGTGAAGACTCGGTGGCATGATCCGGGCACAACGGATCCAAACGCCTTGAGGATCAGATGGCTAAGATGGCAAACGTGCTCGAGGAACTGAAGAAAGGAAAACAACAGGGTACTCGGAAGAACCCCCTGGGGGAGATGAATGCGCCATTTTCTAGGAGAATTCGAGAAGCCGAGTTGCCCCCCCCCCCCCCCCCCCCCCCCCCCAAGTTTAAAATGCCCACTAAGAAATATTCTGGATCGGAGGATCCCGTGAGTGACATGGAGAGCTTTGTCCACCAGATGGAGATCCAGAACGCTACCCGGTCAACTATGTGCAGGATGTTCCCTTCAACACTGACCGACTGTGCTAAGACTTGGCTCAGAAAGTTGCCCCTAGGAAGTGTAGATTCCTTTACAAAGCTCACTACCGACTTTTGTGCTCAGTTCCAGGGAATCAAGCCTCGCCCTAAGGATCCCGTCCTTCTGCAGTATGTGATCCAGGAACGGGGTGAGACACTAAGATCTTACGTAGAAAAGTTCCACAAGGAAGTAATCCAGATGGGAGTATTCGCCGAGAAGGAGACCTTTGCCAACTTCAGAAGAGACTTATGGGCCGGCAGGTTATTCCGGTCATTTGCCAAACACCCGTATGAGACATACCAGGAGGCCTATGATAGGGCGCTGGAGCAGGTGGACATAGATGAGCAGCTCCGAATTAAGGTTGAACACGATAAAGCTCGGACATCTAAGCGGTCTAAGAAGGAATCCCCAAAGCCCGCACTTGTGAGGAGAGTACAGAACCCTCCCCCAAATCGATCAACATACAGGCCACCACCTCTTCAATACCGGGAGAGATATCCTGCTAGAAGAACTCCACCTCGGGCAACTCCTCCGCTAAGAGAGGTAACCCGCATATCAACGGAGGAAGACTGGTATAACCATTACACTCCACTCAATGCCTCCCGGGAAACCATATACCTAGCCATCTGCGATAAGGGCCTGCTCAGGAAGCCTGATCCAATAAAGGTCCCAGCTGATCAGAGAAACCGTTACAGGTATTGCGACTTTCATAAAGATGTCGGGCACAACACATCTGAATGCTATAGCCTCCGTAACCAGATTGAGAGTTTGGTAAGAGGAGGACTTTTAACGGAGTTCTTGCAACAAGTGCGGGACAGCATTAAGATGGGAAAGGAAGTGCAGAAGGAGATGCGGGATGCGAAAGAAAAGAGGAAAGACGAAGGAAAGGATTTGATGCAACAGATCCATGTCATCCATACCATCAGTGGAGGACCAACTCTAGCCGGGACTTCCAACAATTCAAGAAAGAACATGCTAGGAAGATTCCGAAGCTCGCCACTGGCCAGGATGTGTTCTGGGTATCCTGGGGATCCCGAGAATACCCTCGGTCCACCAAGATCATTTTCACCGAAGATGATGCTTATAACACAGTGCAACCCCATGACGATCTAATGGTGATCATGGTTTAGATTGCTAATTACCGGGTCCACCGCATCCTTGTAGACACCGGAAGTAGTGTGTGATCAGTCTAATTCTATGCTTATATTTCGCCCGTTTTTCCTATGTATATGCTTGTTTCTTGGATCCTTTTGGTGGGTTGATGTGTTTGTTAAGCCTTTGCAGGTCTCTTTCCATAGAAGTATTGATTGGATCTTATTTCGGAGAAGATGGAGTCAGAAGATGAAAGAAAAGGCTAAAAATACCAATTACCGCGGCATAGGCCGCTCATCAGGCAAGTGCCTCATCAGCGGCACGTTAGGCGGTCAAGAAGGGCTAATTTACTGCGGCCCATGCCGCTCATCAAGCAAATGCCTCTCAAGCGGTCTGTCCAGCGAGCCAGATCAGATTGTTACCGCTTGAGATGCCGTTACCCATGCAAGTGTCCACTCAGCGGCACGGGCAGCGGTAATCCGCCTTCCTCGTTTTCTTAGGACAGGCAGAAGACCTAAAGGAAAAAGTTTTTTAAGGGGCCGATATAAAAGGATAAAAGGGACAGAAAACACATAACTGGAGATTCATTCATTCATTCTTTCATTTATTCAATTCCATCCATCATTAGAAGATTATTGGAAATAAGAAGACGACGGAGATTTCAAGACAAGAGCATCTCACCATAATGGGTTTTCTCTTCATCTCTTTTATGTTTTTGTTCTCTCCATTGATGTGTAACTAAACCTCTAACTAGGGGATTGATGTAACCGATTTTGGATAACTCTATGTGAACAATTAGTCTATCTTTTGTTAATCAATTGGGTTTCGTTTTGTTTATTGAATTAATTGCTCTATTCTACTCTCTCTGATTATATTGTGACCGCAAGTGATTTGAGTTTTGTAGCTTAGTTTATCCATGAGATTAGGGTTTAGATGTGGATGACCGTTCCATTTAAATCTGAATCAAAAGCTTAATAAACAAGAAAATTGATGTATGCATGACCGTGCTATGTTAATTTGGCTTAGAGTTTTGTGTAAAATATGGGTTTTGACAATTGCTCATTACATGACCGTGTGTGAGTAATAGGAAGAACCCTAGATCATTATTTCGTATTCGTTGCATGACCGTGTGTGAGTATTGTAAAGGATCTTTGAACGTAATTGAATTATCTTGAAAACAAGCCCGTAAACTAGATTAAAGTGTTTAACGAGACTAAGTGTGAGCATTGAGTGTCTAAGAAAGGTGCATCGATTCCCTAGTATTTCTCTCCATATATTCATCCCTTGTGTGATCTTTGATTTGATTTGATTTTAGTCTTTAGTTCAAGTAGTCATAATTTAGGTTAATTTTAGAATTAAACAATCTTCCAAAGAATAGCATTATGCAATTTAGTTTTTCGCATTTAGAGTAATTCTTGCTAGATTAATTGGCTTTGATCGATAGAATCACCGATCCCAGTGAACGAACTTTCTTAGTAAATTGAACACAGATTTTACTGCATCAATTTTGGCGCCGCTGCCGGGGATTGGTATAGATTCTATTAGTTGAATCTAGTTAGTTTAAGTTAGGTAGTGTGTGTCATTAGATTTTATTTTTAATTTTAGTTCTTGTTGTTTCATCTTACTTCGTGGTAGTTGTGTTTTTGGTGTTTCAGGTTTTACAGGTGTATGAACGGACGTTGTTCGCTTGGAGGTATTCTGATCCCTACTAACGACGAGATTGACCGAGTAGGTCGGGTTACTAGACTATTCAAAGAGTTAGATCCTTTAGTTGAGGAAATGGGTGATCGAGGTGAGCAACGTGATCGGGTTTTTCAAGCTGAAAGAGAGGTTCATGATGAACAAGGTGTTCAAAATAGACAGGAAATTCGAGACAGTCCACCTGGTTCTCCAAGACGTGCACTAGAAGATGATAACAGAATAATGAGAGAGTCTGGACAACCTATGCTGGGAAACCAACCTCAGTCAATTGTGTTAGATGCCGTAGCCAGGAGTTATGAGTTGAGGAGTATGCATTTAAATATTCTGCCATCTTTTCACGGTTTGGCAACAGAAGACTGCCTCCAGTTTATGAAGGACTATCAAGCTACCGTAGAGCAGTTCCCAATAGGCCGATTGACAGAAGAGTAGTTAAGGATGAGGTGTTTTCGGTATTGCTTGAAGGACAAGGGCATCAAGTGGTACAATTCAGTAAGGGTAGGATCTTTGACACCATGGGTTGACGTGTGCACTGTATTTTTCAACAGATTTTTCCCTGCTTCAAAAGCAAAAGAAGTCTGGATCAAGATAGCTAGTTTCGGTGAAGAAGATGGTGAGTCGTTCCATGAAGCATGGTCGCGATATATGGAGCTGTTAGATCAAATCCCCCCTCACATGGTGACAGAAGAGTACAAAGTCCACACTTTTTATGATGGATTGACACCTTTCACACAAGCCATTGTTGACAACGCTTGTGGGGGTATCATCACCAAGAAATCTGCTTTAGAGATTATTGAGATCTATGAAACTTTGGCTCTAAACTCCCAGCATAGAAGTTCAACTGTCAGAAAGGGAGGAAAGTATGAGGTCAACCAGACCACCGGGGTGGAAATTCAGATGGCAAACCTAGCTAAGCAAGTACAAGCTATGATGGCCCAAAACTCGAATAGGACTCAACAGAAGTTATGGGTGAACTCAGTGCAAGATGGAGACGGGATATCATTTGAGACAGAGGAGGTTCAAGCCTTCAATTACCAAAGAGGGAGAAACGATCCTTACTCGAACACCTACAATCCTAGATGGCATAACCACTCAAATTTATCTTATTCTGACCCTAACACTGCTCTAAATAGTCATCAGCTCATTCAACAGAACACTCAGGGAACAAATCAAGGAGGGTACAACAGAGGCAATTACCAAGGCTAAGGTTCCAATAGTCAATCTCAACAATGGAACAATGCTACAAATAGAGACGGTACCACCTATCAGCCGAAGAAGAGATCTTTAGAGGATATTGTGACATCCCTTGTTGAGAATACAGAGCGCTTCTCACGTGATACAGTACAGAGATTTAACAATGTTGAGTCATCTATTAAAAATTTAGAAACACAGATGGGGCAAATAGTCGACGCAGTTCGTAAGAATGAACCAGGAAGGTTTCCTAGTCAATCAGAACAAGCCAAGGCATTGACTGTGTTGAGAAGTGGACGAGTGTTAGACACTGAAGTTGTTAGAGGGCAAAAGAAAGAGGACACCAGGGGATCAGAAGAGGTGAGTGAGAAGGAGGCTAGAGCAGAAGAAGAAGAGGTAGTGGTAGAGTCAACACCAAAGAGGACCTCGGTTTTACACAAGTCGTCAGACCCTTACATTCCACCCCCTCCATATGTTCCACCAATTCCTTTTCCTGGGAGGCTTAAAAGGGACAAGCTAAGTAAGGCATTCAAGGAGATTTTTGATGTTCTTTCCAAGGTACATGTGAACTTACCTTTACTCGAGATGATAGAAAAGATGCTCGCATATGCAAAATTTTTCAAGAGTCTTCACACCAACAGGCAGAAGTTTGGACCGAATCATCAGGAATACATAGCTGGCAGTGCTACTGTAGTTTTGCAAAAGGAACTCCCGCCCAAACTGAAATGAAATTTCCCTTAAGTAGTAGTGAAATATACCTAGAGAAGGGGGGGGGGGGGGGGGGGGTGAATAGGTATAGGCTCCAAATTCTTCCAATTTAAAACTAATGCGGAATATAACAAAGAGAATGCACACTTGATTAGATTTTAGCAAATGAATTGATTTCACTAATACAAGAGTTAATCAATTTACAAGATATGCAATCAATGTAAGATATAGAAGATAAAGAAAAATAAAAACAAAAATGAACACAAGTGTTTTTACGTGGTAAAACCTCAAAGAGGAAACATCCACGGGTTGATACCACAACCACTGGCAAAGCAATCCACTATGTGAAAAAGGACTTACACACTCAAGCTATCACTCACGATATCCGCTCAAGCTATCAACTCCTAATATACCCTCGGGCTAGTGAATCACCAAGCCTACTTCCTATCCGAGATGTATCCTACACCTCTAGAAAGCAACTTCCTATCCAAGACGCTCACGTCTCTAGAAAGATTTCTTGCTTGCCTATTTGGATCCTCCCAACCCTAGTCAAGACTCCCTTGCTTGATTATCCGAGTCCTCCCGACTCTAATCAAGACTTCCTTGCTCTATCCACAAAGCTTCACTCACTTTGCTAGAGACTTCAACCTAATGCAAGGCTATGATCTAAAGTGATGCAAGTGATGCAAACACAAACAAATTAAGCTAGATGATCAATCAAGCAAAATGTACATGTTCAATGACAATCTAGAATATGCTTTCAATACACAATTACAAGATTATCTAGAAATCAAGACATGTAAATCAATAAGAACAAAGGTATGAATATTCAGTATATCACACTAAAAACCTAGTTCTTAGATCATGAAATAAAACCTAGAAAATAATATGAGACACATCATATGTAAATTTTCTAGAATCAATTTCAAACAAAATCAAGTTTAGCACATATATGTTCAAGATAAATCACAAAGCTAAAACTCAATTGACAAATGATCAAACACCCCTAGCATATGATCTAACATACTTCTCAACAAATTTCATCAATCAAATAGTAAGAATCAAGAGATGATCAAAGATGAAATTGAAAAAGAAGAAGTTGAACAAACAACCTAGAGCTCGTAATGAAGAACAGGCTGCTGGGAACAATGACAAAGTCAGCTCCCTCTGGAAATGCTTGAGGTTTGTAGCTTTTCTTAGGACCAATAATTTTGGCTTTTGAATCGATTGATTTCGAGTTCGTATGAGAAAGTTATGATCAAAATAAGAAAACTAAAATTGAAGAAAATCTGCAGAATTTTACAAAGTGTTCTTGAAAATCTTC
Source organism: Acer saccharum (assembly GCA_030490815.1). NCBI lineage: Eukaryota > Viridiplantae > Streptophyta > Magnoliopsida > Sapindales > Sapindaceae > Acer > Acer saccharum. The sequence continues at coordinate 23,627,389 of CM059871.1, forward strand.
AACAAGTGTGGAGGGAAGGAGACGAGTTTAAAAGGAGGAGAGAGAGAGATTTATTGGGCAAATCAGCACATGCCACGTCACCCTCCCGTGGGGGGCGCATGGGCCTCACGGGGGCAGAGAGCCCCTCTGGCCGTGGGGCCCACGGCCTCCCTCACGGTGTGGGCCAAGTGGCTTCACGGCCCCAAACCTCTCTCGCGCGCTCTTCGGTTCTTCAGCCATATCTTGGGCATCCGAACTCCGATTTTGAATCCATTTTCATATTATGAACTATGACTCCCTCATGCACGACAAAGACTATACAAATTTGAAAAATGGTTGAGAAATCATCTCAGAAAACGATGATGAAGTCAACTCAACGAATGAGAATGAAAAGTAGCGTAGCTACATCGTTTGGACTCGAAACCTTATGAATAAGTAACCGAAACGACCGAAACTCAATAAGGCATCAAATAAGAACATATTCAAGTCCAAATACAAAAATACAAAAACAAACAAACACAAATTCACACAAGCATGTCATATCAAAGAGATAGTCACAAAGCATGCAATTCTACAATGTTTGTCAATACAAGATCAATGCATGAGCATACTATGAAGTGTGTGAATGTGTTGTACCAAATGTTTGAACCACGATGCAGGGACACACATGTATGAATTGTGTGTGTGTGAGCTAATGCCTTGCAAGAGGATAGGAGTCAAGATATACCTTTGACGCTTTTCACCTCTTGAAGACGACTTTTGCACTAGACATTGCTTCTTCACCTTTTAAGCTTCTTTTCTTCCAAGAACATCTTAAGCAATAACTAATATAAATATAGAGTGTTTTGCAATGGAATCAAGCCAATACAAATCATAAACCTTACATGAAAGATCCGGGCAGTTTCTGCATCAATATCACAGTTGGAGGTACCCAACTTGAAAGAGCAATGCTAGATTTAGGTGCCAATATTAATTTAATGCCTTATTCCATTTACAAGCAGTTAGGGTTGAATGAGTTGAAGCCTACAACAATGTCACTTCTATTAGTAGATGGTTCAGTAAGATTTCGAGAGGGAATGTTGAAGATGTACTGGTCCAAGTTGGGAAACTTATTATTCCAGCAGATTTCGTGGTATTAGACATGGAGGACGTGAGTAAAGAGAATAACATGAGACCTGTTCTTCTGGGTAGACCGTTCATGGCCACAGCAAAGACATTTATTGATGTGCAGAATGGAAAACTTTCAATGACAGTGTTAGATGAGACAGTGGAGTTCAAACTGTTTGAAGCATCATCATACCCCGTCGGAGCTGATGATTGTTCATTCATCGAGGTTTTAGACCCTGGGGTTGATGGAATATTCAAGGATGAGGATTTGGCGGATTGGGATTGGGATGATCAAGACGACAAGACTGAAGATAGTTCTGAACTAGCTGAAGAAGAAGTTGAAGACTTCCAAGTTTCAACTGTCAGTGTTGCCAATGATCCACCACCAAAGTTGGAACTTAAGGAGTTACCAACAACTCTAAAGTATGTATATCTAGGTGAGAATGAGACATACCCGGTAATTGTTGCTTCAAAATTGCAGAATAATGAGGAAGAAAGGCTCATTGGTGTTCTACAGAAACACAAGTCAGCTATAGGATGGTCAATTGAAGATATCAAGGGAATCAGTCCAACAATTTGCATGCACAAGATATTTCTCGAAGAAAAGTCTAGACCGTCGAGAGAGGCCCAGAGGAGATTAAATCCGATAATGAAAGAGGTAGTGAAGAAAGAGGTCCTGAAACTTCTACAAGTGGGGATAATTTATCCCATATCAGACAGTAAGTGGGTCAGCCCGATTCACGTGGTTCCTAAGAAATCAGGTATTACCGTGGTTCGCAATGAGCAGAATGAGTTGGTTCCACAGAGGCTTCAGACAGGATGGAAGGTGTGTATCGACTATAGGAAGCTGAACACTGCTACCAGAAAAGACCACTTTCCTCTTCCGTTCATAGATCAGATGCTTGAGCGATTGGCAGGGCACAGTCATTATTGTTTCCTCGACGGGTACTCAAGTTACAATCAGATAGCTATCGCACCGGAAGATCAAGAAAAAACTACTTTCACTTGTCCATTTGGGACGTTTGCATATAGAAGAATGCCATTTGGTCTCTGCAACGCTCCGGGCACCTTTCAGAGGTGTATGATGTTAATATTTTCATATATGTTGGAGGAAATCATTGAGGTATTCATGGATGACTTCTCGGTGTTTGGGGATTCATTTGATTTGTGTTTGCACAACCTTACCTTGATCCTTAAGAGATGCGAAGAGAACAACTTGGTGTTGAACTGGGAAAAGTGCCATTTCATGGTACAACAAGGGATAGTTCTCGGACATGTGATTTCAAGAAGAGGAATTGAAGTGGACAAGGACAAGGCCAAGGTGGAGGTGATCAGTAGTTTACAGCCTCAAAAATCCATGAAGGATGTGAGATCGTTTCTTGGGCACGCAGGTTTTTACAGAAGATTTATAAAGGACTTTTCGAAGATAACGAGGCCCTTGTGCTTGCTCCTACAAAAAGAAATTGATTTTGAGGTCAGTGAGGAGTGCATGGTAGCTTTTAACACTTTGAAGAGTGCATTGACCACCGCACCAGTAATAATTTCCCCTAATTGGGAATTGCCCTTTGAATTAATGTGTGACGCTTCGAATTATGCCATCGGAGCAATTTTTGGGCAGCGGGTAGATAAGGTTCCGCACGCGGTATACTATGCTTCTCGAACCTTAAATGACGCCCAATTGAACTACTTAACAACTGAGAAGGAGCTTCTAGCAGTAGTTTTTGCATTGGAGAAATTCCGGATGTACTTGGTGGGCGCCAAAGTCATTGTATATTCAGATCATGCAGCCCTTCGTTATCTTCTTCAGAAAAAGGATGCCAAGCCTAGATTGATTCGGTGGATCCTCCTACTACAAGAATTTGACTTGGAGATACGAGACAAGAAAGGTAGTGAGAACGTGGTTGCTGATCATCTAAGCAGGTTAGTACAGGAAATCCGGATGAGGTAGACAAATTGCCATTGCATGAGAAGTTTCCGGATGAACAATTGTTGGCTGTGGAAGATAGTGAACCATGGTATGCTGATCTGGTTAACTATTTGGTAAGTGGGGTAGTCCTAGAGGAATTGAACTCACAAGGAAGAAAAAGGTTCATTACAAAAGCGAAAAAATACTTTTGGGATGACCCTTATTTGTACACTCAAGGTCCCGATTCTGTGATAAGAAGATGTGTTCCGGAGTCAGAGCAGAGAGACGTTCTGAAATTTTGTCACGAGCTACAATGTGGAGGACATTTTGGTGCAAGAAAGACAACGTTGAAAGTGTTGCAATCTGGATTCTTCTGGGAATCATTACACAAAGATGCAGTCCGGTTTTGTTTGGCATGCGACAGATGTCAATGTACAGGGAGTATAAGTAAGCGCAATGAGATGCCCTTATCTGGGAATTTGGTTATAGAACTTTTTGATGTATGGGGCATAGATTTCATGGGACCATTCCCACCATCTTGCGGTTCTAGTTACATCTTGGTCGCGGTTGATTATGTGTCAAAATGGGTGGAAGCTAAGGCCACAAGGAATAACGACAGTCAAACTGTGGTGAAATTTGTGAGGGAAACGATATTTGCAAGATTCGAGACCCCTAGAGCCATCATTAGCGATGGAGGTACGCATTTTTGCAACAGATCCTTTGCTGCACTTTTGAAGAAATATGGTGTAAGGCATAAGGTTGCTACACCATATCACCCAAAGACTTCAGGACAAGTTAAGGTCAGCAACAGACAAATAAAGAGTATCCTAGAGAAGACTGTTAATTCAACTCAAAAGGATTGGGCTTTGAAGTTAGATGATGCATTGTGGGCCTACAGGATAGCTTTCAAGATGCCTATTGGGATGAGTCCATATAGGTTGGTTTTTGGGAAGGCGTGTCACCTTCCAGTAGAACTAGAGCATAGGGCCTTATGGGCAGTCAGAAAGTTGAACTTTGATTATGACAAAGCCAGTGAGGAGAGGAAACTTCAGCTATGTGAACTCGAAGATTTTCGCTTAGAGGCATATGAGAGTGCAAAACTGTACAAGGAAAAGACTAAGTTGATACATGACAAGATGATAGTGCATAAGGACCTTCGTCCCAGTATGCAAGTGCTGGTGTTCAACTCCCGGCTGAAGCTGTTTCCCGGTAAATTGAGGTCCAGGTGGTTTGGTCCATTCGTGGTAACTCATATTTTTCCCCACAGAGCTGTAGAAGTGCAGAACGAGAAGAATGGCGACAAGTTCAAAGTCAATGGGCATAGGGTAAAACCTTACATTATGGAGCTTGGCGAGGTCGTTTGAATGGAGGATGTTGAGCTTACTGAGCCGTAGTGCTCTCACACGTCTTGCCTAGACGCTAAATAAAGCGCTTGGTGGGAGGCAACCCACCCAGGTAACATTTTTCTATTTCGTTTATTTTTCTTTAGATTAATTTGAGTCAGTAATTAGTGTGAGTCGTCTGCTTAGTGAAGGGTATTATTCAATCCAGGTTTGGGGGTGAGCGAAGATTCTAGTTATATTGGGCTGTGAGCAGATATGCTTTATGTGTGTGTTTGTTTGACTTGGTCAGCTTCAGGTTCGAACTGCATCAATTTAGGAATTAACGCGGCCTAGACCGCTCAAGCGGCACATGCACGAGCCGCGGTACAATCAACGTTGCAACACTGGAATGGCTCGCAGCCTAGACCGCTCAGGAGGACCGTGCATGGGCCGCGAAAATTGAAGACCTGACTCTCACCAAGATGAACCGCTCTTGAGGCCGCTCTTGATACATGTGTCCAACCAGCGGTGAATGAAGACCTGATACAAGTGGAGTTTAACGCAGCCTAGACCGCTCAAGAGGCACAGTGTCCGCACGGCGGACATTATTTAACAACAACACTGGAATGGCTCGCTGGAGATGCCGCTCATGCTGCATGTACCTGGATAGCGGTATGAACAGCGGTAGCTTAAATAAAATGGTGCGTTTGACTGCAGCAGGTAAGCTACTTTGTGCATTACCGCGGCTCAAACCGCTGCACATGCAACGTGTCTTGACCGCGGTAGGGTAAGAAATTGCACTCTTCATTATAAACAACGCGCAGCTCTGGTGGGTCTCATTTGTCCCACAGCTGCTGTGTTGTCTCTTGTTTCTTTTCCCTCCAAACATTTTTCTTTTCTTCTCCATATTTCCTCCAAGGATTTTCCCCCTCCTCGTTCACCAACAAGGTATGAACTCTCTCCTCTCTTCTATCTTGTTTCTATGGCTTTATTTATGAAGCTTGGGTTATACATTGTGCTATGAAGAGATAGAGAGTTTTAGTGCTCGAAATCGGATTCCAAGTTTTAATGACCAATGGGCTTTGTTCATATTGAGTTATTTAGCATGATTAAGCTTATTGTGGTGTGTTTTACTTGATATTTAGGGAATTCCAAATTCTTTGTTCTTAGGAGATTTTGAATGTTTTGCTTGAATAATGGTTGCCATGTTTGAATTGAATGATAGGTTGTGTTTAGATGGACTTGCTTTGTTGATAATTTAGTGGTGCATGTAATTATTTGACTTATATGGCATTGTTACGCATATTTGGAGCTGAATTTTGAAACGAAGTGCTGCCGAATTTTCGATGGAGGTATGATGTGTTAATTTTGGCATGTTTTGTCTGCAGATGGCAATGACTAGCATAGGGAAACGTCCTCGGGTCGGTATGCCCGATAAGAGGAAACAGAAGGCATTGCCGAAACAAGCACAAAACAAGGACTTTAAGGATCGTTTTAGCAACTTCCTCCGGCGACCTTGGATTATTGAGAGGGGAATTGACGTTGAGAATTTGGTATAGACACCTGTTCCAGAGATGGTTGCGGACCATAGATGGGGCGGATATGTTGCACGCCCACCAAGGCCGAACAGGGGGATTATGGCGGAATATTATGCTAGTGCTGTACCAGAGAGGCTTTTAGTTGGGGGCCCAGTTTTAGTGCAGGGTGTTGAGGTCCATATAACTTCGGAGGCCATTAATCAGTACTTTGACGCTCTAGAGGTGGCTATCAGTAACGGTCGAGGAATAGAATATATTGCAAATCTTGACCCTTATCGAGGGCGAGTGGCTGCAGGCCTTAGGATGGATGGACATGAGGAATGGGGTGCATTAGTAAAGCTATACCAGCGCGACACGCATGCCGATATTGCCTTTTGGAACCTTTTCTTGACATACTCACTGATGCCATCCCAACACCGTACAGAGATCTTTTATGACCAAGCCCGTGTGTTGCTCCGTTTAAGGACAGGTGGCCCTATCAATATTGGATGGGTGATTTTCAATGCCATTCATGACGCTAGTGCGCACGATGACCAGTCCATGGTATTTTCGTGTTTGATCACTGCTTTCTGCAGACAGGCAGGCATTGATGTGAGTGCAGGGTTAGAGAATCATGACCCGAGTTTGATGAACTTGACAAACTGGAACCAACAGTTAGTTCTTTGGGGCCTTCCTCCCATTGGCAATTTTGGGGAGAGAAGACGTCGTCGAGAGGAGCGAGAGGCAAGAGAGGCTGAGGCAACAACACTTTTACAGGACCAGCCTATAGGGGCACCAGATGCCGCTCAGCTAGGCGGAGCTCAGCTAGGAGGTGATCCATTTAGCTCTCTTTTGTAGGTTATGCAGGCTCATATGGATTTGCGCTTCGGGCAGTTAGAGGGACGGATGGAGACTCGTTTTGACACTATCAAGACGAACATAGAGGAGCTGCGCGGGATGATGACTAGCCAGTTTTCTATGGCTAGTGAGAGTGGAGCACCGTTTCAGACCCCTATTCTTGACTAGGATCCTTTTGCAGCTGGTGGATCAGGTCTCGAGCAGCAGAACTTTGACCAGCGGACCCCGATCTTGAACTTTGATGATGAGGAGCCGATGTAGGATGACCCGATAGACTCCGATCAGGAGACCGAGATCTTACAGCTATCAGATGCGGATGGAGGAGATTAGCAGGCTATGGATTTTCTTTTTGAACTTTTATTTGCTTTTGTTTTTGTTTTGTCTTTCACTGCCTGTCTTTTCTTATTTGTCAACATTGGGGACAATGTCGAGTTTAGGTTTGGGGGTGTGTCGTTGTTTTGAGTCTTGGGTCAAGTTTTTCAGTGTTTTAGAGTCTGTCGTTCCTGCATTAACCTTGATGAGATGTTTTGGTATGTGACTTTGAAATGATATGCTTAAATCACTGGGTTTAAACTAACATCTTGCCACTTAGAGTATTGCATTGCATTTTTCATAACTTATGACATGCTCTTGATGTGATAGTGGATAGGATGCCTAGTTGTTTGTCATGATTAATAGTGGAGACTACCCTGCGAGTTCACTAAGCCAAAGTGCGTACATAAATGACATATTTGAGGGATTATTTTGTTTCTACTCTTTAAACACTCAGTAGGTTCTTAGCATTAGATTTGATCTCTATAGGTTGAACATTGAGCATTATAGAGCATTCATCATAAAAGATTGTCACATGTTATCTTTGATCTTAAGTACGTCAAACCAGTGGAAGTGATTTTAGACTATGTGTGTGTAAACTACTTAAAAGGCCTGTAATATTTCCTACCCTTATGTGTGTGCTCCATAGCCCTGTTTGAAGCCAAACACTGAATTGCCTTTTCTTTCTTCACCACATTAACTGTAACCCATGTAAGCCATATTATAGCCATACCTGTTAACTTGGGATCATGCTTTGAGATTGTGAAGAAGGCTGAAGAGTTCGCATAAGAATTTGTACGAAAGTGATATGAGTCAAATAAAAATTGAGCTGCATTCAATCCAAATGAAAGAGGAAAGGTTGTATGGTTTTGTATTATTATGATTATTAAAATATATATATATATATTAAAATTTTTTTTTTTGCCACCAAAATGAATGGTGAGTTGCATGTGCCAGAGGAAAGAATTTAAGGAACACAAGAAGTCAAAGGATTTAAGTGTTGTATATACTCTTGAAGGAGTTGGCAAAAGAGAATGGTGAATTAAGGGGACATCAATGAATGGTGAGTGGCATCATTCCACTTACAAAGGAAGTCAATGAAGACCTAAGAGCTTGCGCCAAGCCGTAAAGGTAACTGAAGGCTCTCACTGAATGATCCTAGGTTTTTGTACTCCTACATCCCGTTCCTTTTTAACCTTTACCCAATAGCCCCATTACAACCGAATGAAAAGTCTAATTGATCTGCTGGTTATCCTTGCTATGAAAGTAGAAGTGAAGTGTGTGTTTATCTTGCTTATAATGTTCGATTCTTTTCATGAGATCTTTGCATACAAATCAAGCGTTCTTTCAATGATGTATTCATATGCAATTATAATTTGAAAATTCTTGTGCATAATTTCTTTCGCATATGCTTGATGAGTGTATTTGCCTATGTTCTGTGTGAAATATGAGCGATATCTGGTGAGGCTTAGAGTCAAGGCGAATTACATCTATGGCATTCGGCGAAAGTGTTTTTGATGCTAGAATATCTTGAGCTTGGGCTTTTCATCTAAAATTGAGCAATGCATTCAAATTTGTGACATAATGATAGTCTTTACCTATTGGCTTTTGCATGCATTGTTTCAATCTGGACATTAATCGATTGCACCTCGAATGATTGGTTTTGTGGGATATGTTTGTGGGTGTCATAGCTGAGAACCCTCAGGAGACAACACTCCTCCTACTAGGGACACCTAGAGGTTTAAAGGCTTGTAGCATGTGCTCAATGCTACCGCGTTCCTTGGGAAAATGGCTTTGTTAGGATTTAGTTTTCTTTTCAGTTTAGGAATGTTTGGTTTCGCTCGAGGACTAGCAAAAGATAGGTTTGGGGGTATTTGATCAGTCTAATTCTATGCTTATATTTCGCTCGTTTTTCCTATGTATATGCTTGTTTCTTGGATCCTTTTGGTGGGTTGATGTGTTTGTTAAGCCTTTGCAGGTTTCTTTCCATAGAAGTATTGATCGGATCTTATTTCGGAGAAGATGGAGTCAGAAGATGAAGGAAAACGCTAAAATACCAATTACCGCGGCATAGGCCGCTCATCAGGCAAGTGCCCCATCAGCGGCACGTTAGGCGGTCAAGAAGGGCTGATTTACCGCGGCCCATGCCGCTCATTAGGCAATTGCCTCAAGTGGTCTGTCCAGCGAGCCAGATCAGATTGTTGCCGCTTGAGATACCGCTTGAGATGCCGTTGCCCATGCAAGTGTCCACTCAGCGGCACGAGCAGCGGTAATCCGCCTTCCTCGTTTTCTCAGGACAGGCAGAAGACCTAAAGGAAAAAGTTTTTTAAGGGGCCGATATAAAAGTTTAAGGTTGATAATTAGTGTTGGCATTAATTCCATATCAAAATGTGTTTATCTTGTAATGTTTAATGGTTAGTAATTAAAGAATTTTGAAGACGAAGGTCGTCTCAACCACAACTCATTCAAGAAGCCGGCTTTTAAGAGATTCGGGCATTATTGGTCGACAAAGGTATTCAAAGACCTCTTATCTCTTACAAGGCTAGGCACACACTCACACATATCATTCTTGTGTGTTCCTTCATGATTTAATTTCATTTACATATCACTTTCACACACTTGGCAAAATATGCTCATGCATTCACATTTAGTTAATAAACTTTGTGTTTTGCATTTTCTAGGACTATGTCCGGAAACTAGCATATGTGTGTGTCTTTGTATTTGTATGTTTCCGTATTTTATGTTTAGGACTTGAACATGTTCTTATTTAATGCCTTATTGAGTTCCGGTCGTTTCGGTTACTCTTTCATAAGGTTTCGAGTCCAAACAAGTTGACTATGCTACTTTTCGTTCTCTTTCGTTGAGTTGACTTCATCGATGATTTTCGAGATGATTTCTCAACCGTTTTTCAAAGTTGTATAGTCGTCGTCGTGCGTGAGAGAGTCATGGTTCGTAATCCAGAAATGGATTCGAAATCAGAGTTCGAACGCCCAAGATACGGGCCGATGAACCGAGGGAGCGCGCGAGAGGACAGCCTAGGCCGTGGGCCACATGGGCTGGCCGTTGATGAGGCCGTGGGCCCCACGGCCTGGAGCACTCTCTACTCCCGTGTGGGCCATGCGCCCCCCACGGCCAAGGGGTGACGTGGCACCACTTGGTTGGCCGAAAAACCCTCTCTCTCTCCTCCTATTTCTTCCCTCTCTCTCTCCATTTTGAAAACTAAGAAGAAAATTTCAGAAATCCCGTAAGCTCTCTCTCCAGCATTTTTAGATTTTCAAAACACCATATCTTCCTCATCCGGAGTCGGATTTGAGTGATTCAAGTTGGAAGTGTTCGTATTTGAGTCCTCTAACATCTCCAAGTGGTTTGGTGGCTGTAAGGTTGATAATTAGTGTTGGCATTAATTCCATATCAAAACGTGTTTATCTTGTAATGTTTAGTGGCTAGTAATTGAAGAATTTCGAAGATGAAGGACGTCTCAACCACAATTCGTTCAAGTTGCCGGCTTTTAAGAGATTCGGGCATTATCGGTCTACAAAGGTATTAAAAGACCTCTTATCTCCTACAAGGCTAGGCGCACTCACACATATCATTCTTGTGTGTCCCTTCATGATTTAATTTCATTTATATATCACTTTCACACACTTGGCAAAATATGCTCATGCATTCATATTATGTTGATAAACTTTGTGTTTTGCATTTTCTAGGACTATGTCCGGAAACTAGCATATGTGTGTGTATTTGTGTTTGTATGTTTCCGTATTTTGTGTTTAGGACTTGAACATGTTCTTATTCAATGCCTTATTGAGTTCTGGTCGTTTCGGTTACTCATTCATAAGGTTTCGAGTCCAAACGTGTTGACTATGCCACTCTACGTTCTCTTACGTTGTGTTGACTTCATCGATGATTTCCGAGATGATTTCTCAACCGTTTTTCAAATTTGTATAGTCGTTATCATGCGTGAGGGAGTCACGGTTCGTAATCCGAAAACGGATTCGAAATCGGAGGTCGGATGCTCAAGATATGGGCTGAAGATCCGAAGGAGCGCGCGAGGGCGTAAGTGGCCAAGAGGCCACGTGTGGCCCACCCCGTGGATGGAGCCGTGGGCCCCACGGCCAGAGGGGCTCTCTGCCCCCGTGTGGCCCACGCGCCCCCCACGGGGCTGGGCTGAGGTGGCCCTCTTTGATTGGCCAAAAATTGCCTCCTCTCTCCTCTTTTAAAACCCCTCCATTCCCTCCATTTGTTTTCAAGAAGAAAAAGTTAGAATTCCCGTCAGAATTTTTCTCCCAAATTTTCCCAACTTCCAAACACCATAACTTTCTCATACGAAGTCGGATTTGAGTGATTCAAGTTGGAGAACGTTCGTAATCGAGTCCTCTACCTTTTCCAAGTGATTTGGCAGCTGTTTGATCGAATTTTCTGGTGGTTGCACACAGAAAACCGAACCAGCTCGAAAATCCAAGGTAGTGTTCATATCTTTGGGATTTCTTCTTTTATAACCTTCAATTTGCTTGGGGTTTCTTCTTCTATATGTATGTTTATGTATTATGAATGCTATAGAGAAAGATAGCTTCATAATCAATCTTAATCAAAAGTCTAATTAGAGACATATGTGAACTAGTTTCTTAGATTCTAGGTTTTTCACATGTTTGAGAGTTGTATTGTGATTAGATTGATATCTAGGATTATTTGTGGATTGATTGATGTATTTTATGATTAATAATCCTCACATGTGCTTAGATTCTCTTATTGAACAAATCTAAGATTAGCACATTTGATTTTGTATTTAGAGCTAATTAGGATTTAATTGATTATTCATTATATCCTTGCTCTAAATACTTGCTAGAATATTCATTGTATACATTTTGTGATTCTAGCATTTTTTTGTTGTTTGTGTTCTAAAGTCTTGATTATGTGCTTAATGAACATGCTTTGTTTTCAAGCTTTAGAAACATGAATAGAATCTAGGCTTGGCATGTTTTAGGTGTTTTGCATGCTCTAGATTTTTGTTCATGTTTAAGATCTAGACTACTTTGTTTTGTGAACTTTGTTGCCTATGTCTAGATCTTCATGAAGTGTACCTTATCCATACATTTCATATGCTCATGCATCATTTTGTATGGTGTCATGTTTTGGATCATAAACTAGAAAAATGTACATTGTGTGCTCATTGATTATTTCTAGTTTCCATAGGATGTATTGATCATATATTCTATGTTGCATGTGTTTGCATCATTTGCATCACTTAGATCATTGCCTTGTAAAAGGTGGAAGTCTCTTGCAAAGTGAGTGAAGCTTTGTGGAAAGAGCAAGGAAGCCTTGACTAGGACATGTGGTCCGGATAGTCAAGCAAGGAAGTCTTGTCTAGGGTCGGGAGGATCCGGATAGGCAAGCAAGAAATCTTCCTAGAGACGTGAGCGTCTTGGATAGGAAGTTGCTTCCTAGAGGTGTAGGACACATCTCGGATAGGAAGTAGGCTAGGTGGTTCACTAGGCCCGAGGGCAGACTAGGAGTTGATAGCTTGAGCGGATATCATGAGTTGGTAGCTTGAGTGTGTAAGTCCTTTTCGTCATAGTGGATTGCTTTGCCGGTGGTTGTGGATTCAACCCGTGGATGTTTCCTCTTCGGAGGTTTACCACGTAAAAATCAATGTGTCAAATGTCTCTATCTCTATCTCTTTATATTTGTATGTATGATCTATATAACTTGTTTAAGCTCTTCATTTCCTCACATCCTTGTATACAAGTTATTGATAAAGAAAGAGTTGCGCACATTGTTGGTTGAATCTACATTTGTTTCTTGTATCTTGTAAGTGCTTGAACATTGTATCTTGTGATTCTATATCAAGTTGTAAAGCTTAACTTGGTGAGTTTGCATTGTAATATTCAAAGTACAACTTGTGGAATTTAAATTTGCTCATTATTGAATATACTTGTAAAAGAGATACATTGTTCATTGATATATGTTTTGTAGACTAAGGGTGGTGAATCGAGCATACTTGTGATAATTGTTTTCTCATAACAATCATGTTTAAGGTTAATATGTATGCTCACCGAGGTTTTGACATAAGTCACGAAAAAGTTTTTAAAACTAGTGCGTCAACCTATTCACCCCCCCTCTAGGTTGTTTAGTATAACCTTGTAGGTATTTTCAGTGGCTGTTTGATCGTGAGTTTCAGTGGTTGAACACTGATTTCCGAACCAGCTGCAAAATCCGAGGTAATGGTCTCAACTTTGGGATTTCTTGTTATTTGACCTTCCATTTGCTTGGGGTTTCTTCTTCTATATCTATGTTTATGTTTGGTAAAAGCTATTAGGAAAGATAGCTTGATTATCATTCTAATTGAAACTCAATTTGTGGACTAATGTTGACTAGATTCTATGATTCTAGGTTTTACATATGTTTGTGAGTTGTATTGTGATTAGAATGGCATCTTAGGTTGTTTGGAACTTAATTGAATTAATTTTGTGTTAAAATGACCTTGAGATTTGATTTGATCCTTTGATTGATAAAATCTAGGATTTATGTATTTGTTTGTGATTTAGAGAATATAGGTTTTGATTGATGTAAATCTCAAAACCTTGCTCTATATTTTTGTCTAGTATATTGATTGATTTTAATCTCATATATCTAGTATTTAATTGTATATTAATAGCATCTTGAATTTGTACTTCATGAACATATTGTGATTCAAGTGTTATGTGTGTGAATGAGACTTTGAGTGTATGTGTTAGGTGTTTCACATGCTTAGGTTTCTATTCATGTATTTTTGCATCTAGACTTGATTATTTGTGATATCACATGTTTAGGTCTATTTGTGCCATAGAATGTATTGATCACATGTTCTATGTTGTATTGAATGTTTGCATCATTTGCATTCACATGATCACACTAGGAAGTCCTTGTAAAAGGCATGAAGTCTTGGTTAGAGTCGGGGTGACTCGGATAGCCAAGCAAGAAGTCTTGCCTAGAGTCGGGATGACTCGGATAGGTAAGCAAGGAGTCATGGTTAGAGTCGGGAGGACTCGGATAGTCATGCATGGGAGTCTCCCTAGAGGCAAGAGTGCCTTGGATATGGAGTTGGCTATTGTATTGGTAGGCCTAGGCGTATGGTTAGACATAGAGTCCGATAGAGCGGGGTACACGGGAGGTGTATGCACTCTTGAGGAATTTCTAATCTACCATCGATGTTGGTTGTGTGTGGTGTCCAATATATGGTGGTTTCGCATCATTGAGAGATTTCACACTTTCCAATAGGGTTGGGTAGGCTTAGACTTCACTAGGTTGGGTGAGCTAAAGATTGGTCACTTTGTGAATGTTCTATGTTTACTTTCCAATAATATAGTACCCAATGGTTGTAGTTCAACCCGTGGATGTTTCCTCCTTGGAGGTTTTACCATAGATTGGTCACTTTGTGAATGTTCTATGTTTACTTTCCAATAATATAGAATCACCGATCCCAGTGAACGAACTTTCTTAGTAAATTGAACACAGATTTTACTACATCAGTGTGGATATACTGTTTAAAGGAGCGTTGGAGAAGCTTAACCTTAAGAATCCTTGTTACAACAGTTGCACTACACCCCTATACAGATTTACAGGGGACTCCGTAATGCCAATAGGGATGCACATCTTGCCAGTGATAATTGGAGAGGCCCCTCTTCAATAGAACATCATGACAGAGTTCATCGCGGTAGACACCCCATCCGCTTATAATGCAATATTGGGAAGACCATTCCTGTCAGGTATCAGGGGAGTCTTGTCCATTTATCACAATGTCCTGAAGTTCCCGGTTGGGACCAAGGTAGGAGAAGTCAGGGGAGACCAGCAAGCAGCCCGCACATGTTACGCAGTGTCGGCCAGCCCTGCTGCGTTAGCGAGACAATATGCCCACGTTATCCATAAATCGGATCTCGAGGAGACATAGTTGGAGAGCACAACGGAAGAAGATTGGAAATGGTTTGAGAAGTACCCCGCATAACGGTTTGAAATGAAGTTGAATACTCGGCATGTCATCTTAGGAAGAAGGGTAGCTATAGGGGGACTTAGTCTCAAGATTTGAAGAAGAATGTTGTCTCGGTTGGTATATTCCTGATGTATATACCCCGACCTTTTCTTCTTTGTATTCGCTTTTGAGAAAATCAATAAAGTTAGTTTTAGTGTTCCTAATTTCGCCTAGCAAGACTTCATCGCTCCTTTTCGCCTCGAGACCAGGAAATTCCATATGGCGTTCCCGTTGCCTTGGTCGGGGTATACCCTCCACCAGGAAGGACCTGGTGCTCAAAATGCACAAGGAGTGTATTCATTCGCCAGGATCTATCTCATCAAGACCAGGAGAACCTATATGGACCTCCTGAAGCCTCGGACGGGGAATACCCCCCTCCAGGATGAACCTGGTGTCAAAGTAGTCTTATCTGCTTACCAGGACAGTTCTCCAAGAAGCCAAGGCATTCCATCTGGATACCAGATATCTCTTTACATCGTTCTACCACTTCTCCTAATTGCATCTAAACTTCCGAGTTGGAATGGCTTTAGTAACCGCTCAGGACAAAGCATCAGGGAACTAGGACATTACTCCTAGGGGGCCAGACACTTCACCTTGATAAGTGACTAAGGTGAACCCATCACCAGGATTCCCAGTAAAAAATTCGACAAGGTTAAATGAGCAATGGTCAGATTATGATAGCTGATTTCTACTAAGAGAGATTACTAACCAAGGATTGTATTCAAGACAAGTTGAAAAAAACCTACCGTCTACCAACAAGTTAAGGAGAAAGCTAAACTATACAGGATTCGGGGTAATCCTTACTCGGATCACTGTCAAACACACAAGTACCGGAGCACGGTCAAACACACAAGTACCATCCTTGAACAAAGCATAAGTCTACAAGCAGGCGTATGAAGAAAGGAAATGATTGTGAAAAGGAATGGAATTCATTGAACAAAGGGGTGCCCAACTCCCTGTTACTGGGCTACAAATAAATACAAGGCATTTAAAGATAAAATCATGTGTCGCCCCCTTCTCCTCCATGCGTTTCCAGCCGGGGTCCCTCCATCTGTTCTCCTCCCGCCTGCTGTACCTCAAGAGTGCTGACTGCTACTGGAGAACCTTCCTCCCCTGTGCGTTGGACAGAAGCCCGCCCTAGGTCGACTGGAGCAGGAGCGGGTTCCTGAGCAACAAACCCAGTTGAGCCATTAGAACCAGGCAATTTAGAAGGTGGATCCGGGATGATGGCCTCCTGTGCAGGATCTCCTTGATTAGGATCAGCATCTGAAAGAGCGGCAGCCTTAGCCATGATGTGTTCTCGATCCCAGCCAAGAGGAGTCATCAGGTCAAAAGGAGTAGGAAAGGCCTTGGCAACCTCATAAGAAGCAGTGAAATATCCATCCGTGAAGGAAGAGTCCTCCCGGGACTCTAAGGCCTTCACGGAACCTCGTAGGAACCTGTTCCCGCCTAAGAGGACCGCCATCTCCGCCTTGACAGAATCCCTTTCAGCTTTACGCCAGGTGGAAATGATCGTCTCCGTGTCATAGGCACGCTGCATCCTCTCCAGCTCCACCAAAGCAGCCTGCCTCCCGGATTCTGACTCAGTAGCAGCCTGGACCAGAGTAGAGACACTTTCTTCAGACCGGGCTAGATCGGCATGGGCCTCCTCCAATCTAGCCTGAAGCACCAGATTGGCCTCCTTCAAAGTTGCCACCTGCTGCCCAATAGCTAAGGCAAACTTGAAACCCTGAAAAATAATGAATAGTCAATGAGATATCGGAATGTACATATATGTATACCAACTCAAGAGAAGTAAGATCATACCTTGGCGAGCAGAGAAGCCCCTTTGGTAGCCAGGATCTCAGTAGGCAGAGAGGACATCGACTGCAGCCCCCCACCAGGATACGCCGCGATAAACTTGGAGACAATTTCGTCTTGGCTACTATCCTTTGACCCTGACCCAGATGGAAGACTAGCAGGGGGAGCCCTAGAGGTGGCATCTTTTTCTTTGTCTACCCGGGCAGGTTTAGCCTTCTCCACCCTGGAGGGACGTTTGGTAGAGGAAATTTGAGAAGGAGAAGGAGAAGGAGAAGGGGCAGCTGCAACTGAAACTTTAGTAGCCTTAGCAGGTGGCTTCGTCTTCAGGACTGGAGAGGTTTTGACTTTGGCCGCTTTCGCCAACATTTCACCGAGTGAGGGACGTGCGGTGATCTTCGTCAGGGAAGGATCTGGAAAACGGAGCGACAACCCAGCCAAAGCAGGAGGAGGAGAGGATGTCAGAGGGTGTGACTCCGATACAAACCTAGTATCGGGGGGAGAAGGAATGGGAGAGCGAGGCATGCGGGAAGCCCCCGAGATAGCAGGAGGGGATGCTGGGGGAGGAACTGCTGAAATTACAAGAGAAAAGAGATGTTAAAAAAAAAAAAAAAAAAAAAAAAAAACCAACGACGTTGAAGGAGGGGTGTTAACCAAGCATGGTCACTTACCGGGTTCAGCAACGGATATCCTCAGATACCTCTCCAATCGAGCCCCTTCAAAGGGGTCATAGGAAGGGTATTGCATGTTCATGTAACCTTGTTCCTGAATCTTCGTCAGGATCTCCTTGGATTCGGAAGACAGTTCCCTAAAATTTCATCTTTCTTTGGGGGAAAACTGGGAAGGAACTGGATACTCGGTCCCCCCGATATGAACCGAGTGACCCCAATCCCCTTCAACTACAATCCACTCGTCCTTCCATGGTGGATTTACTTCACGTTTGCCCCGGGCACGGCGAACTTCATTTTATTGCTGGGTCTCAAATAAAACTGACCCCGAGGAGATAGGTTGGCCACTTGGTAAATATAGCGGATTTCATCGAAGCCCGCCTCCCTTTGCAAATTATCCCTCTCGCATTGCTCCCTCTAGAGCACCAAGAACCCCGTCAAGTTCTTCCAGAATCCAGGGGAAATCTAGAGTGGGGCCAGCTCCAAAGCCACCAGTAATCTACGAAGTGAAGGGTGAAGTGGGAGCCTGACCTCGCACTCGAAGGTGTATGAATGAAACTAGGAGCTTTTGTGTTAGGTGTTTTTCACATGCTCTAGGTTTAATTCATGTTTTGGCATCTAGACTACTTTACTTGTGTTCTCACATGTTTAGGTCTAGTTGTTCCATAGAATGTATTGATCACATGTTCTATGTTGTATTGATTGTTTGCATCATTTGCAGTCACATGATCACACTAGGAAGTCCTTGTAAAAGGCAAGAAGTCTTGACTAGGACAAGGTGTCCGGATAGTCAAGCAAGGAAGTCTTGGTTAGGACGTGAGGTCCGGATAACCAAGCAAGAAGTCATGGCTAGGATAGGGAAGGTCCGGATAGTCATGCATGGGAGGGTCCATAGAGGCAAGAGTGTCTTGGATAGGGAGTTGGCTATTCTATTGGTAGGCCTAGGCGTATGGTTAGACATAGACTCCAAAAGAGCGGGGTACACGGGAGGTGTATGCACTCTTAAGGAATTTCTAATCTTCCATCGATGTTGGTTTTGTGTGTTGTCCAATATATGGTGGTTTCGCATCATTGAGGGATCTCATACTTTCAAATAGGGTTGGGTAGACTTAGACTCCACTAGGTTAGGTGAGCTAAAGATTGGTCACTTTGTGGATTCTCTATTTTACCATCCAATATATATAGTACCCTAATGGTTGTATTTCAACCCGTGGATGTTTCCTCCTTGGAGGTTTTACCACGTTAAAAAATCTCATGTGTCAATTCTTTCTATCTCTCTTTTATATATGTTTATGTGTATGTTTTAATCTTGTGGTACAATATTCACTTTTGATATATTTGGAAGCAAGATTGTGTAAAGTGTGATTTGTAATCAATATTCATTTTGATCATTTTTGTATATACAATTCATTTGTGTAAATATAATTCTCTTATTCTTTGATTCTTTTGTATAGATATATCTAGATTGATATTTGTATATACATTGAACATTAATATTAATACATTTATCCTTTGTTTTGGTTTTAATATATTTCCTTCATTAACAAGTTGTAGTAGTTTTACTTAGTGTACTTACATTGTAATATTCAAAATACAACTTGTGGAATTTGATCTTAATTGAATATCTTGTATATGAGATACATTGTTTGTTGGTATATGTTTTGTAGGCTAAGGGTGGTGAATTGAGCATACATGTGTTAATTGTTTTTTCTCATAACAATTATGTTTAAGGTTAATTTGTTTGCTCACTAAGGTTTTGACATAAGTCACGAAAGAGTTTTTAAAACTAGTGCATCAACCTATTCACCCCCCCTCTAGGTTGTTTAGTATAACCTTGTAGGTATTTCAAAAGGAAATATGGAGTAATGACCGGAGACGTGTTCGAGGCGGTTTCGAGAAAATCGTGCCAAAAATGGCTCGTTTAAATCTACGGAGCAATCATCATCTGATGCGTGGATTGTTCATTACATGCTATCGTATCCAGGGAAGATTTCCTCCTTGATAATGGAAGCTAGCCAAACATGGATACATATGTAGGTGGGATAGAAAATCCTTCAAGCAGATGGTATATGTTTTGTAGGCTAAGGGTGGTGAATTGAGCATACATGTGTTAATTGTTTTTTCTCATAACAATCATGTTTAAGGTTAATTTGTTTGCTCACCAAGTTTTTGACATAAGTCACGAAAGAGTTTTTAAAACTAGTGCGTCATCACCCCCCCTCTAGGTTGTTTAGTATAACCTTGTAGGTATTTTCAAAAGGAAATATGGAGTAATGACCGGAGACGTGTTCGAGGCAGTTTCGAGAAAATCGTGCCAAAAATGGCTCGTTTAAATCTACGGAGCAATCATCATCTGATGCGTGGATTGTTCATTACATGCTATCGTATCCAAGGAAGATTTCCTTCTTGATAATGGAAGCTAGCCAAACATGGATACATATGTAGGTGGGATAGAAAATCCTTCAAGTAGACGGGGGACTTCTGTTAACCGCCAAAATTGGCGAAGGGTCAAAGAAGAATTTTCCATCCAGATTCAAGGTTGAAAGAGCTACCAAGGCAGAATCTAGCTACCTCCTATAAAGAGTCCAGACCAAAGTACTTAGGCACACCTTCGGACTATCAAGACTGAGATCAAGGGCGTCGGGATTCCTAAGTAGCGGGCAACATAGAAAACAGGGTCCTGAAGTACCCCGCTACCACATAGACCAAGTATCCCGCTACCACCCAGTCCAAGTATCCCGCTACCGCGCAGACCAAGTACCTCGCTACCATATAGACAAAGTATCCCGATACTTGTTCGTTTTGACACCTCGCTACAGCATCAACCGGTCTCCCGATACTTCGATCCATCCCTAAAAACCAGCTGGCCAGATTAATTAGAGCACTAAGAAGAACAGATTGTAAAGGTAAGTCTAAGCACGTTCAAAAGACAGCTTAAAGCAACAAATAAAACGCCACCGTTCAAGACAAATAAGAGTTATGCTCATTCTCACCACTAAGAGTTCTATTTGAAATACAAGTCAACTCTATCAGAATTCCACAAAATAAGGGATCTCTCGATTCCTGGAAGGGAAGAAACGATCTTCTCACCAATCACCACGAAATGCCCCGAAAACTCTAGGTCACAAGACCGAATTCAAAGAAGTGTTGGGCAAGTATTGACACGTATATATACATCATATTATCACATAGAAAAGGGATCGCAACTTGAGTGCTTAACCCTACTAGAGATTTTTCCACTTATCGACATGCACGAGAGTTCCATCGCCATAGCCAATTGAGTGTTTTTATCCCATCACCATAGCTATCTAAAATCTCCGTTGTATTCCTGTTAACCAAAAATTGTCACCGGGGTGAAATTTTCAATTAACGGTTTGTGGGGGACCCGGATCGGGATACCTAGTGGCTCGATATCCCGTTGGTTCCTACAAATCGACTAAGTGTGGTGTATAGTAGTAGGATAAGAAGCATTCTGGTAAGTTATAGGATGAACACTCAACTTATTTATTCAGAATTACATGTAACGAGTTTTACAATCAATTGATAGAACCTCAATGATCACAATAACAAAGAAATAAAAATGGCTTCGAGGGCAATGGTGATGGAGCTTTTCGTGCCTGTCGATAAGTGGGAAAAAGTAAGGTAGGGTTGCAATCCCTTTTTCTGTAAACACACGATGAATATATAGGCCCGTTTCTTGCTAAGCACTCCTAGAACTTCGGTCTAGGGTTTTAGTAATTTACGGGTCTTTCCTTGGTGATAAACGGATTCGTCGGGGAATTGATCCCTAAAATCAAGTGACTCCCTTGCCCGCTGAAAGAGTTGACTCCACCTTTAAATGGGACTCTTGAGTGGCGGGAATGAGCGTAGTATCCTGCCTTGAACGACGGCGTTTGATGTTTATCTTCCTTCTTGTTTTGCTGCTCGGGATTCCCGCTTCTCGCTTTAGGCGGGGTCGGAGTGCTGGGATCTTGGTGCTAATTTATAGAGAATCTATCATGAGTTTTATGGGTCGGGATACATTAGGTACCTCGCCTTCCTCTCGTTCTTCCTACATTATGTTAGAAAGTGCCGGTATCGGACTACCGGGATGCCAGGGTATCAGGATACCCGGGGTAGGCAAGTGTTAGGATCTTGTGGCCAAGGTGTCTCCGGGGCCTTGTCTTCGGGGCTTCCGGGTACTTTCGGGGTTTAAGAGTTTTAGCCTTGATCGAGGTAGGTAGAAGTTTCTGCCTTGGCCCTTTTGTGAGAAGGCGAGGTGTTTGGATACCTTTTCCTTGGTGGCTTTTATCCCGACTTAATTCTTGAGGCCGGTGGAAAATTCTTCTTTGATCCCTGCCATTTTTGGAGGTTAATAGAAGTCCCCTCTGACTTGAACGCCGGCATCCTGCTGGGGTTGGAGTCAAGATTTCTAACCCGTTAGAAGGATTTTTCGTCTTGTCTGCTTGTCTAGTCTTGTCCAGCTGGCTTCCATAACTAAAGGGGAAATTCTCTTTATAAATGGAGGTATTTAATGATAATCCACGCGTCAGGTGGTGATTGCTTCGCAAATTCAAATTGGCTGTTTTTGGCGCGGCTTCTTCGGAGTTGTTCTCGCGCACGTCTCTAGCTCTTACTCCTTGTTTCCTTCTATGTTTCGGTAATCGCCCCTCTCCTATCTATAATTAAATCTCTCTTCCCCTCTCTTGTTTACGCTTCACTTGTCTTTCAGAAATCAAAAACCGAAATCTTTTCCCTTTTTTTTTTTTACAATGGCATCTCCCTCAAAACTTTCTGCCTCTACTCAGGATGCTCCTTCGTCTTCTTTGCCTCCTTAACCTGCCTCATCAGGTTCTCGTTCTACCTCCTCCCATCTTCCTAGTAACCTTGACGGACCTTTGAGCGTGCAGAAGGCAGATTCGGCGGCGAGTTCTCTATCAATCAAAGGAAAGAAACATAGTCGGAGTGGTGGTGACGTTACTGGAGAGGGTATCTAGTCCCAACGTCATCATTCTGTGAGGAATCCCTGAATCGGGTCGGGTTTTCACAACGAACCTGATGATCCGGTCCAGATAGTGGACGAAGACGAGGGTGCGGATGTCGATGACAAAGAAGGGGAGGAGGCGGATGATATTCCTCTTGTGGACTCTTTGGGAGCTCTTGTTGGGCCCCTCCTCCCTTTGGTAAAGGCCGCATAATCCCGGACTCGGTCTGCACAAATGACACTTTAGCCCGGCTCAGGAAGGTTTACAGGATCCTGGATGCTATCCGCCTCTCCTTCCCTCATCGGGGGTATGATGTGTACACTCCCCTTGTAGGTTGCTTGTTAATTCACGTGGCCGCCTTCAAGTGTGGAGTTCGGCTTCCTCTTCATCCCTCTCTTCACAGATTGCTTGTCGCACTAGAACTGGCCCCGCTACAAATTTCACCCGGATTCTGGAAGAACCTGACGGGGTTTTTGGTGCTCTGGAGAGAGCAGTGTGAGAAAGACGGTGTCAAGAGGGAGCCCGGCTTTAATAAGTTTCGTTATATTTACCAAATAACGAGTATGGTTCCTCGGGGTCAATTCTATTTGAGGCCCAAGAATAAGATGCAGTTTGTTGTTCCTGGGGCGAATGTGAAATTCAACCCGCCCTGGAAAGACGAGTGAGTCGTAGTTGAGGGTGACTGGGGCCATTCAGTGTATCTAGATGGGGCCGAGCACTCGGTTCCTATCTGTTTTCTCCACGAGATAAGTGGAGCACGGGTGTGCTTTCTATAGAATCTAGAAGGATTCTTAAGAAGATTCAAGATAGGAACTGTTAACCACCAAAAATGGTGTAAGGATTCCCATCTATTGATTGGCTTATTTCGTGGACAAACCATATATTGGGGCTTGATGTAAGGGTAGCTTAGGTATTTGATGGTTGTGTTTTACACAACCAAGGCCCTCTCAAGACCTCAAGAGAAGAAGCACCAAAGGTAAATTCTAGTGCTTACTTGCTTTGAAGAGATCTAGTTGCACACACACACAACTCATGCATAAATCTTATTATTGTATGTTGTGTGTTTTATATGTGTACATGCATGTTCTTGAACATCTCTTCTTGCATGTTTTATTTGATTGCATCTTGTTCATTGAAATGCCATGACATGTTTAGGCATTATGATGCATTCACTTCCCACACTTGCACTTCATGATTAGTCTTAAGTGTGGTGTAATTTGTTTCCGTTTGTGTGATCGGAAACGTCCGCGCTTGCACGATGGTGTGCATGTCTTAGCACGATGGTTGACCACTTGAGAAGGTCTCATACTTCTCTTGGATAAGTGGTAGTTTTGGTTTGGTTGATTGGAGTAAGGTGTCTAGTTTCAAAAGATTGGATTTTAATGTTTCAAGTGTTTTTAAAACTGACCTTTGCATGGTCTTGTGACCATAACTTTTTACACAAAGCTTCAAAATGAGTTTTGAAAATTTCTATACAAACTAAACACCCATACCTTTCCAACGGTATATTATTCGTAATATTTCATGACCGTTTGGATTGGTTTTAAAATCTCCAAAGTTACAACCAAAACAGGGCAACTCTGTTGTTGTCCGTTTCTGACCTTCGGTCACTCAATTGACCATAAACTTTTCTAAAGACATCGAAATGTATTCTGTAAAAACAAGTAGAAAGTAGACATCCATACCTTTCCAACGATATATCATACGAAAGGTTTTGATGTCGTTTGGTCATGTTTCGAAGTGCTCGAATCTTGAGCCGCTGCACTGACGCGAGTACCGCGAAAAATGCCCATAATTTTTTCATTTCTTCCAAAACGACATAGTTTCACTTGGACATTATAAATACATATCTTTCTCATCATTTTGAGGGTCGAGCCACAAAATCAAACCCTAGAGAGAGAGGCTCCATATTCTTGAGAGAGAAATAGAGACTTGAGAGAAAAAGCTTAAAGATTACATATTTATCTCTCTAAACCCATTCCCACATGCACAAATCATCATCTAGGCATCATCTAGGTTCATCTAGTATGTGCTAATGCATGGGTCTTCTTCAACACACATGGTATGATTTGTTAAACACTAATTTCATCTAATCTTAGTGTTTTTACTTATCAATTTATCTCTTTTATCACTTGTATGTTCTTTGAGTAATTTCTACATACATGATTGAGATTATGTGTTGATTGGGTTATTTATGTTAGCTAGGTTTTCATGCCTATTTTATATCTAGCTAATTAATCTCATTATATGATTGAGATTATTTTTGATAACTTAATTGATTAGGTCATTATTGCCTAAAAGCTATGCCATAAACATTCTTATGTGATTTCTTGATAACTAGGTTGATAGATTGTATTTTAATCAACTAGTTAATCTTTTGAATGTTTGTGGGTTATTTGTGATAGCTATTGTATTTAGGATTGGTCATCCTTAACATAGCTAAAGTTGTATGCCATGTCATATAGCTATTTTTATATCTAGGATTGATTTTATTGTCATCATATAATCCTAGATAATCATCTAAGGTTCCCTAACTTTATTTGCTCTTTGAATATTCATTGCATATTCACATAGGGTGTTTGATCTCTTTGGAGAATGTAAGTCTTGTGTGATAGACCGGGATTAGGTCGCTACAACCGGGATTAGGTGGTCACATGAGCAAATTGGACTAAGAGCCGCTATAAAAGGCCCGCGGGGTAGATTAGAGGGTGCTCATGCCAAGAGTAGTGTATCAGGAGATATCACTAGGGATTGAACCAAGAGTGGCGAGTGGTAGTGTCGATAGCCTGAGGTTATCTAGGGTGAGAGTCCGAGAATCACTTGAGGGTGTAACCGTCTTTTCATATAATGGATTTCGAGGTTCGAGTGTGGTGCACTTACCAGCCCGTGGTTTTTCTCTGTGGAGGGTTTCCACGTAAATATCAAGTGTCATTTATTATTTCCACACATTTACACTTGATTGCTTGATTGACTAGTTTGGGGGCATTTTCGTAAAATTGACATACATGGAAAATTGGGTAAAATCGTATAAAATCTATTAACCCCCCTCTAGATTAATATTGAACACACCTTGAGAACTTTCAAATGGCGAAGACCAAAAAAGAATTTTCCACTAGTTTTGAGAAGAAAGTCGGGATAGAAAGCAGCAACGGGAGAGATAGCCGGGCACCCTGTCTGCCCACAGACGGGCTAGAGTAAGAGCTTCTACCCACACCGGTAGGGTCCAAAACCTCCGGGACCAAGAAATCATCAGAGAAGTCGTGAGGAGAATGCCCCAAGACACAACCCTCACGAGATCCTAGCGCCCATCTACCCCGAGTACCCCCGATACCCAGGTATCCTGGTATCCCGATACCCGGCACCCCGATATCTGCAAACATCATTTTAGAAGGAGCAAGAGGGAGGCGGGGTACCTGGAGTACCTCGACTCACAAAACTCGTAACATACACATAGCAAATTAAACACCAAGGTCCCAGTATACCGACCCGCCTGAAACAAGAGGCGGGTACCTCGAACAGCAGACCATATAGGAAGGCAAGCATTAAACGCTACCGTTCAAGAAAGAAACTCAAGTTATAACACGGCATTCGTTCCCGCCATACAGAATCCTATTTTAAATAGGAGTCAACTCATTTAAAAACCGATGAATGAGGAATCACCTGATTTCTGGGGATCAATTCCCTGATGAACTCGTTAATCTCCAAGGAAAGACCCGTACGTTGTTGAAACCCTAGACCGAAGTTCTAGGAGTACTCAGCAAGAAACGGGCCTATATATTTATCGTATGTCCACAGAGGAAAAAAGAAGAGGAACCCTACCTCATTTTCTACTTATCGACAGGCACGAAAAGCTCCATCTCCCTTGCCTACCAAGAGATTTTTTCTTTGATATTGTAATCATAATCGTTCTAGCATAGGTTTGTTAATCTTTATCTAAAGTCATTATATAAACAGTTTACATGTTCATGCTTTCAACATACCAGAATTTCACTTATCTTGCTACTATTGCACACTGTCCTTAGTAGATTTATAAGAACTAGCGGGATACCGGGCTACTAAGTACCCCCGCTAACCCCGATCTATCTAGATCTGGGTCCCTCATATATTGTTAATTAGAAATTGCACCCCGGTGACATTTTGGGTTAACAGGAACTATACCAATCTGCAGTATCCCACCTGTGACCCCTTTGAAGGTGCTCGGTTGGAGCGGTATCTGCGAATATCCATCGCGCATCCAAGTAGGCCTTGCCACTCGTACTTTCTTTTCCCTTTTTTTCTCTCTCCTTTTTTTTAATTTTTTTAATTTTTAATTTTTTAATTTTTTTAATTTTACTAATGGTTCCTCTGACAGTTTCTGCTACTCCCCTTCTTTCTCCTACTCTATCAGGACCGATACTTCCGAATTCCCTTCCGGCCAACTCTCCTATCCTTTCTCCTGTTGGTGTCGGAGTTGCCTCCATATCTCAGCCACTTGCATCGACTCCTCCTCCTCCTGCAATTACTGGATCGGCTTCATATTCTCCCACTTCCCCTCCAACAAAAGTTACAGCACGTCCATCCTTAAGTGAGATGCTAGCACGGGCTGCCAAAGCCAAAGTTTCTCCACTCCCTACTCTAAAAAAAACTTTAAGTGCGGCCGTTGTCCCACCTGCAATAGTGGTTGCTCCTCCTCCTCCTCCCCCCCACAGCTCCGGCCCAACTTCCAGCTAGGAAGGAAAAGGGGAAGGTTGATGCTGCTCAGGTTACCCCCCCACCCCCCACCCCCACCCCCCCACTAATCTTCCTTTTGGGTTGGGGTCGCGAAACTATAATCAGGAGGAAGTCATTTCTAAGTTCATTGCTGCTTGCCCCGGTGGGGGTCTACAGTCAATGTCCTGTCTCCCTGCTGATATTTTAGCATCAAATGGGGCTTCTGTCCTTGCCGAGGTATGCGTTCAGTTCCTTCAGCTTGTCGTGTATGAATTTCCCCTTTCTTTTTATACCTTCTTTGCATCCCTCTACAGGGTTTCAAGTTCACCCTGGCCATGGGGCAGCAGGTGATTGCCCTAAAGGAGGCCAACCTGGCTCTTCAGGCTAATCTAGAGGAGGCTAGGAACGATCTAGCCCGCGTTGAAGAGAATGCTTCTTCCCTGGTTCAGGATGCCTCCGAATCTGAAACTGGTAGGAAAGTTGCTTTGATGGAACTGAAGCGGGTGACTCACGCCTATGACATGGAGATTATCAGATCAACGTGCCACCGGGATGAGAGAGAGACCGTCAAGGCGGAGATGACTGTCTTTCTAGATGACTACAGGTCCCTACGGACTTTAATGGGCGATTTGGAGTCTAGAGTGGATTCTTCCTTTGGAGATGAGTATTTTACTGCTTCATATGAAGTTGCCAAGGCATTTCCTCCTCCCTTTGACTTGCAGATTACCCTTAACTGGGATCGTGACCAGATTATGGCTCGGGCTACCCAATTTGAAGATCAACACCAGGGAGGTCCTCTTCAAGCTGCCACTATTCCTGAATTTGTTGAGAAGGGTACGCAGAGTCCCCTGGTTTTCTCCGAATGACTTGGGATTAGATTCTACGCCCTCGGTTGAAGAGATGGATCCTCCTGCTGGAATGGTTATGGCAGGAGCCGGGGAGACTCATGATGCTACTGGTGACGAAGGGGCCGAGGAAGAAGGCGGGTCTGGGCAAGGAAAGTCGGTGGAGAAAGAGTCTTGATTTTCTTTTTATTGATTTTTTCTAGCAGTGTCATTGTTTTGTTTTGTTTTTTTTTTTGTAGCCCGAAAATGGGGACTGGGCCCCCTAACTGACTAAATGAAACTCCTTACCCCCCTTTTTCCCTACTTTATTTCCTTAATCGTTTGTGAAATCATAACGCTTGACTTGGATTCTGTTTGATTGACGATAAGAAAACCCATACTTATACTCTGTAAATCGTTCTTGGATGATGGTCCCCCCAGCCTTAGTTCACTGTGTTTTCAACCAAGTAAATTTGTATAAGTAGGGAACTATCTTGGTCGGAAGTTCTTGACCCGGGTACGTGACTTAGACTGTCCATCGGGATGAGGAGTCTAGCTTGATTCTTTAATAGTCAATCCTGGTAGGCAACTAAGTCTACCTTAGTACCAGGTCTTTCTCACTGAGATATGGCGATGTAACGAGGTGCAGTGTCAAGTATCTCGACGGATCATCTCGACTTTTTGGCTACCTGCTCTGGTAGGCGACTAAGGCCATCTTGATACTAGGTTTATCCTGGAGAGGGGGATTCCCTGTCCGAGGCTTCAGGGGTCCATATAGGTCCTCCTGGTCTTGATAAAGTAGAGTCTGGCAGGCGACTACGCCTTTTATGCATTCAAGCACCAGATCCTTCCTGGAAGGGGGTATACCCTGACCAGGCAGCAGGAATGCCATGTGGCTTTTCCTGGTCTTGAGGCGAAAAGGATGGCAAAGACTTGCTTAGGCGACCTTAGGAGAAAACCGTAGGAGAAAAAACTGACTTTATTGAATTTCTCAAAAGCAAATACAAATAAAAAATCAGGGTATATGTATCAGAAGTATACCCACTGAGATACAATCTTCCACAAAACTCTAAGGGTAAAATCTCTTGAGATGATCGGCATTCCAAGTGTGATCCACCGGGTAACCATCCATATCTTCTAACTTGTATGCTCCCCTACGTACCACTACCTTTATCAAGTATGGACCTTCCCAATTGGGGGCCAGTACCCCTTCTGACCTCTTCCGGGTATTCTGGGTCACCTTCCTGAGGACCAAGTCCCCTTCTTTGAAATTTCGAGTATTCACTTTCTTATTATAGCATCTGGCTATCTTGTTTTGGTAGGGCCGCTACTTGCTCGGCAGCTCTATCTTGTTTCTCTAAATTGGCTCTCAACTTCATTTCGTTTTCTTCCAACTCAAATGCTGGACCCTGAAAGATGTCAACCTATGCTCGATGGGGGAGACTACTTCTGTTCCAAAAGCAAGAGAGTAAGGGGTTTCCCTAGTAGCGATCATTTGGTAGTCTGATACGCCTAGAGAACATTTGGAAGCTCATCAACCCATCCCCTTTTTCTCTGTTGGAGTTTCTTCTTGAGGAGCTTCTTGATAGTTTTATTAGTGGCTTCGACTAATCCGTTAGACTGAGGATGAGCTACTGAGGCTAGACGAAGATCGATACCCCTTTCTTCGCAGAAAGATCTGAAGTTGGCATTGTCAAACTGCTTACCAAGATCAGCGATTATGGCTATCGGGGTACCAAATCTGCAGACTGTAAGGTTCCCATTTGTTGATTGGCTCATTTCGTGG
The DNA here is from genome assembly GCA_030490815.1 of Acer saccharum. Taxonomy (NCBI): domain Eukaryota; kingdom Viridiplantae; phylum Streptophyta; class Magnoliopsida; order Sapindales; family Sapindaceae; genus Acer; species Acer saccharum. The sequence continues at coordinate 23,657,123 of CM059871.1, forward strand.
ACAAACCACATGTTGGGGTTCTTTGTAAGGGTAGCCAAGGTGTTGGTAGGTTTGTTCGAAGCCCTTTAAAGACCTCGTCTTGATAAGCACCGAAGGTAAATTTCTATGTGCTTACTTGTCTTGAAGAGATAGTTGCACACATTCACAACTCATGCATATGTTTAATCCTTGTATGTTGTGTGTCTTATTTGTGTGCTTTAATGTTCATTAACATCTCTTCTTACATGTTAGTTTGATTGCATCTTGCATATCCAATTGCCTTGTCATGCTTAGATTTAGGATTGCATTTTTACATTGGGCGCTCTCAAAAGCGCTCTACAGAAGTGCTGTACGAACAGCCCCCTTCGAGCGCTGTACAGACCTGATCGATTTAATTCGGTCACTGTACGGGCGCTGTATAGGCGCTGTACAAAGCGCTATACAGGGCGTTGTACGTATAGCACCCCTCTGTTTTCTCGTGAGAACAGAGCAGGGGCGCTGTACAGGCGCTGTACAGAAGCGCCCTACATACAGTGCCCAAGGCAAAATGTGAGGCAAACTTATCAAAACGACCACACTTTGGTTTGGCCCCCTATATATATGCCACTTTGACATCAGGTCAATTAATAGAGTTCATATTCAGATTTCATACTTAGGATATTTTTCAAAGAGAAGAAAAATTCCAAGAACTCATTTTTAATTACTCAAACACTTTTTCATGATCATCAATCATCATCTAGCATCATCTTTGATCTTCTAGATGTCATCTTGCATGGATTCTTCATCATACTTTGCTTGGTAAGTTTTTCACTAATATCTTACATATTTTGTGTTTTCTTAACAAGCAATCTCAATTAATTACTTGTATGTTATTATATATATTTTGGATACAAGTTTGAGATTAGTGTGATGTATGTTTGAGAAGTTGTATTATGATAGCTAATTAGGTTTTGTGCTTAATCTTGATTAGCTAAACTATTTGACATGTCATTTAGTTTTTAATATCTAGGATTGTTCTAATTGCATATTAATCATCTTAGATAAGCATATAGGGTTTCCTTTGCTCTATGTTGCATTTTGGATATTCATATATTCACTTAGGGTGTTATTCTCTTCATTGAGAAAGTAAGTCTTGTGTGTAGCTTCCGGGATTAGGTTGCTTAGATCGCAAGCAAATTGGACTAAGTTCACTCATACCGGGATTAGGTAGGTGTGTGATTACTTCCGGAATTAGGTTGTAATCGTTTTACACATTTAGTGGATTCGAGGTTCGAGTGTGGCTTACTTACTAGCCCGTGGTTTTTCCCGTGAGGGTTTCCATGTAAAAATCAAGTGTTATTTAATTTCCGTATTTTATACTTGATTTATTGCTTTATCTATTTAGGGGTAATTTCATAATTTTGACTTAATACGAAAAATTGGGTAATAATTTAAAATCTATTCACCCCTCCCCCCCCCCCCCCCCCCCCCCCCCCCCTCTAGATAGTTTCATACACACCGTGCTATAATTTGTTTCAATTGGTATCAGAGCGGGTTCCTAGACATACATAGGTGATCCTTGCTTATTTTGGTGTGTTTTGCATTTTGTGTGATTTTTGATCTTTCATACATTTGCATTCATTTTATTCATTCATAAACACTATGAGTGGAAACGGTGGAAATGGTGGTGGCAACGAAGGTGCTTCTAGCACAAGGCCTCCACTTCTTACCGGATTGAACTATTCCCAATGGAAAGGGAAGATGGAATCCTACATATGCCAAATTCACGACCGTGCATGGATGACGGTGGAAGATGGATATGATCTGCCCATGATGACTCCCGGTGGTGGAGAAGAAGAAGTATTGAAGCCTAAGGTGCAATGGAACGCGCAAGAGTTTGAGGCTTCAAAGTGGAATAGGAAGGCGATGCATGCCATCTTATGTGATATGGACGAAAATCAATACAAATTGATTCAAAATACTAGGATAGCTAAGGAGGCATGGGACATCCTAGAGATTGCACATGAGGGAATCGAAGTGGTGAAGGACTCTAAGCTTTAAGTCCTCCAAACTCAATTCGAGATGCTTAAGATGGAGGAGAATGAGTGCTTCAACGACTTCGAGATCAAGTTGATGGACATAGTCAACCAAAGTCATCAACTTGGTGATCCATATTCGGAAAGGAGAATCAAGCAAAAGATTATGAGATCTCTACCCGATAGGTTCGAATTGAAGGTAACGGCTTTAGAAGAAAATAGTGGTTATAAGGATATGAAGCCGAGTGAGGTGATTGGGAGACTTCTAGCTTATGAGTCTAGGAAGGGTCCTATCTCCACACCTCCTAAAAAGCAAAAAGGAATTGCTTTGAAGACCTCTAAAGATGAAAAGGAGGCAAAGAAGATTGACTCGGATGAAGACCTTGCCTTGTTTGTAAAAAGGTTCAACAAGGTTATGAAGTTTAGAAGAAAGGGCTTTGGATCAAAAGGTCAAGATTTGAAGAAAAAGAGCTCTTTCAAGAAGTTTGAACCTAGGCAAGAAAGGACCGAAAGGAAAGGGGTTCGATGTTTCGAGTGTGGTGGCATAGGTCACTTTGCCCCCGAATGTGCAAATCACAATGAGAGGAAAAAGGGAAAAGTGATGGCCGCCACTTGGAGTGGAAGTAGTGATGACTCCATTGAGGGAGATGAGTCTTCGGATGATGAAGAGCTCATGGCTAATCTCCTAGCTTTTGCCTCCTCCCATAAAAGCAAAAGTGCTAGTGAGAGAGAGGAAATGTGTCAAGAGGAAAATGACTCAAGTGAAGAAGAAAGTGATTCCTCTTCTAACTCCATAAATGGATTTGTGGAGAAAAAGGTGTTTGCTAAATATCATGCCGAGTTTAATGATTTAGCAATCAAGAGCACAAGAAAGATCAAGATGTTGAGAGAAGAAAATCTTGAGCTTGCATCTCATAATGACCACTTAAGTGAACAAGTGGAAAAATTCAAGAAGATGGAAGATAAGCTAAAAGAAGAGTTAGTCTTATCTAGGAGGAATGAAGATAGTCTAAAGAGGGAGCTTGAAGAAGTTAGAGAATCTATGACTATGATGGATTCTAGCACCAAGAAGCTTGACCATATGCTTGGTGTTGGAAAGAGTCCATGTGACAAGAGGGGTCTTGGGGTATAAAGATGGCAAGAAGATCTCAACCTCTAACAAGACCATGTTTGTCAAGAGTTTGAGGAACGAAGAAACTTCATTTGTGCAAATTCCTAGGAAGAAGTTAGAAGTAGGACAATGTTCTAATGCACAAGTGAAGATGGGGCAAAGAAGGCAATCTCAAGCTCAACCCCCTAGGGTCCCTCAAGCCAACATTCCTCCACAAATGGCTCATAAAGGAAAGAGACCTATCATGCAACCTCAAGCTAGGAAGCAATCTAGACCGGTTCAACAACGAAGACGGATTGAACCCATTCATCCACAAAGACAAAGACAAGGACAAGGTATGATTCCTTATTTTACTCCTATTTGTCACTTTTGTGGATTTGAAGGTCATATTAGACCACATTGCTTTCGATATATTAAAATGTGCAAAACTAGAAGCATGATAGAGAAGAAAAAGAAAAGAGCCATGATGCATGTTCCTAGGAATGATAATATTATTATGCATGATCCTAGAACATCTAGAACCCATTACCAAAGACCACTAAGAAAGCTAAGATTGTTTCTAGGTGGATTAGGAAGAATGAAAATGTTTGCCATGTTGCTCAAATTGCCTTGAAGGCAAATTCTTCTAATTTTTGGTATCTAGATAGTGGGTGCTCTAGGCACATGACGGGAAACAAGAGTTTCTTTGAGACTTTTGTTATGGAGGAAGGAGGATATGTCACTTTTGGTGATGGATCCAAAAAGAAAGTTGTAGGGAAAGGAACCATTTCCGTTCCCGGATTACCCTCCTTATCCGATGCTTTATTTGTTGATGGCTTGAAAGCCAATTTAATAAGCATTTCACATCTAAGTGATGAAGGATATTCCGTCTTGTTTAGTAAAGATGATTGCTCAATCCTAAAGCCCGATGGACAAACCTTGTTGAAAGGTATGAGATCTAGCGACAATTGCTATTGTCTTGAAACTAGAATAGTCTCAAACAATGTGTCCATGGATGAGCAAATAGAGTTGTGGCATGAAAGACTTGGCCACATGAACTTTAGGGATTTGAGAACCCTTGGAAAGTTCAATTGTGTGCGTGGCCTCCCTAAACTTGGGAAGAAAGCCAATGGAATTTGTTGACCTTGCCAACAAGGAAAACAAACCAAAAGCATGCACAAAAAGGGCAAGTATCTCTCCACCAAGGAGCCCCTAGAGCTTCTCCACATAGATCTCATGGGTCCTATACAAATCGAGAGTTTAGGTGGAAAGAGATACATTTTTGTTTGTGTTGATGATTTCTCTAGATTTATATGGACATATTTTCTTAGAGAAAAATCCGAAACTTTTGATAAGTTTAAAATGCTTTGTACTAATTACAAAATGAAATGAATTCTAATGTTAAAAGCATTAAACGGATTAGAAGTGACCATGGGAGGGAGTTTGAGAATGCCTCTTTTGAAAGCTATTGTAATAGCTTAGGCATCTCCCATGAGTTTTCGACTCCTAGGACACCTCAACAAAATGGAGTTGTTGAGAGGAAGAATAGGGTCCTCTAAGAGATGGCCCGAGTGATGTTGCTTAGCAACAATGTCCCTAGGAACCTATGGGCCGAAGCCGTCAATACGGCTTGCTATCTAGGGAATAGAGTTTTCCTAAGGCCCGGATCTAGAAACACCTCCTATGAGTTATGGAAGGGTAGGAAGCCAAATGTTAGCTACTTTCACACATTTGGAAGCAAATGCTACATTTTAAATGACCGTGATCAACTTGGCAAGTTTGATGCTAAGAGTGATGAGGGTATCTTTATTGGCTATGGCTTGAATAGTAGAGCCTATAGAGTTTTCAACTTGAAGACTCGAACCGTCATAGAATCATCCAATGTTGTCATTGATGATACTAGGCTCAAGTCTAATGACCATGAGGAGGAGGAAGTTTTAGAGGATGACTCTCCTTTGCAGAGGGTTATGGTGACTCCCAATGTTGGGACGTCCAATGACAATAATGAGGTCACACAACCTATTACTAGAGTCCCTCTCTTGGACTCTAATGAACCCGCTACATGGGTTAGAAGACTCTATAACAAAAAGGATGTTATTGGAGATGTGAATGAAGGTGTTAGGACTAGGCGTCAAATAGCTAATCTCATTAGCTTTACATGCTACACCTCTCAAATAGAACCCAAAAAGGTTGATGAAGCCTTGAATGATGAATTTTGGGTTCTTGCCATGCAAGAAGAGCTAAACCAATTCGAAAGGAATGAGGTTTGGACTCTAGTTCCTAGGCCTAAAAGCTCACATGTGATAGGAACTAAGTGGATTTATAGGAATAAATCCGATGAGAATGGCAACATAGTGCGGAACAAGGCTAGACTTGTAGCACAAGGGTACTCTCAAATTGAGGGTATCGACTTTGAGGAGACTTTTGCTCCCTTTGCCCGTTTAGAGTCCATTAGGCTTCTCTTGTCCATTTCTTGTGTGCACAAGTTCAAATTGCACCAAATGGATGTCAAGAGTGCCTTCCTAAATGGCTTCTTGCAAGAGGAAGTGTTTGTTGAACAACCTAAGGGGTTTGTGGATGCACACCACCCCAACCATGTCTATCGCCTCAAGAAGGCACTATATGGGTTGAAACAAGCACCGAGGGCTTGGTATGAGCGCCTTACTCAATTTCTTGTTGACAATAACTACACAAGAGGTAGTGTTGACAAGACAGTATTCATCAAGAGAGACAATGATGAGCTTTTCATAGCTCAAATATATGTTGATGACATAGTGTTTGGATCCACCAACAACACCAAAGTCCAACAATTTGTTGATGTCATGTCTCATGAATTTGAGATGAGTCTTGTTGGTGAGCTTAGTTACTTCCTAGGTTTGCAAATTAGGCAATTAGATGATGGGATTTTCATAACCCAAGCCAAATATGCCAAAAACCTAGTGAAGAAGTTTGGTTTAGAAAATGCCAAACATTGTGATACACCCATGAGTACCACTTTGAAGCTAAGCAAAGATGCTAGTGGTAAAAGTGTGGAACAAACGTTATATCGTGGCATGATAGGAAGCTTGCTTTATTTGACCGCAAGTAGGCCCGATATCTCCTTTAGTGTGGGTGTGTGTGCTAGGTACCAAGTGGATCCTAAGGAGTCCCATCTCTCTTTCGTAAAGAGAATCATTCGCTATGTGAATGGGACATCCAACTATGGGATTTGGTACTCTTTTGACACTAATGCTAGTCTTGTAGGTTTTAGTGATGCGGATTGGGTAGGAAATTGTGATGATAGGAAGAGCACATCGGGCGGTTGCTTCTTTCTAGGCAACAAGTTGGTGTCTTGGTTTTGCAAGAAGCAAAACTCGATTTCCTTGTCCACGGCCGAGGCCGAGTAGATAGCCGCGGGGAGTGGATGCACACAACTCCTATGGATGAAGCAAATGCTAGTAGACTACGGATTCAACCAAGGTACTCTCACTCTCTTTTGTGATAACATGAGTGCCATTAATATTTCCAAGAATCCGGTACAACATTCTAGAACTAAGCATATTGACATCCACCATCACTTCATTAGAGAGCTTGTTGAAAATAAATGCATAGTACTTGAGCATGTAGGTACTAATGATCAACTTGCGGACTTATTTACTAAACCCTTAGATGCTACTCGATTTAAAACACTTAGTAGATCTATTGGGATATGTCTTGTGGAGTGATGTGATCTATGATTGACCCCATATGGGGAACTCAAGCAAAGAGAGCTATTTTGCATTCTTGTCACTTGCAAAAAATTTGAAATATCTTATGCCTTTTCTTTTAATTGCTTGAGTAAGCTTGGTTGTACATATGTATATATGTTTTCAAATTCTATAAGTGTGAACCTTGCTTGTTTACAATCCATGTCATATTTATGTTCAAACATGCATTTTTGGACTAGGAGATTTACATAGGAAGTATGATGTGAATGACCTATAGTTATCTTCATGACATGATGATTCTTTTATAACATGCTATTGTCAAATGAAAAAGCATGAAATTCATATAACATGCTCACATGAAAAGCATGAATTGATGATTGCATATTCTTAAAATGCAAAACTTGTGTGAAAGCTTATGAGACTCAAAATGAATAAAGGATCTTGTATCCGTTCAAAGGAATTTATATTCCAAATGTCTCTCTTTCTTTATTGGTTGAACATGGTTACTATCATACGAATATCTTATCCGGAAAAATCAAATAGGGTGCAAAGTCGCTCATGCCATGTTTCGCTTATAAAGTTGGATATAGTTGCTCTTAAATTGAAAACAATAATCTCTATATCCTTGCTTTTCTCATGACATTGGTGAAATTGGTTTGAATTCTAATTAGAAACCTTTGTCATTTGCTTTGCCAAATACCATTGTATTTTGGACTTGAATGCTATATGTCTTGTATGCAAAGCATGTTGGATTCACACATTTTCTTCAAATAAATCTCCTTGTTTCTTTCCAATTAATTGAGGTGCATAAAGTGACTTATATTGATTATGCAAATATCTCGCATGCTACTATCTCTCGTTGCTATGAGTGACCCGGTTGGGGACTACTCCTTTGCCTATATCATGACAAAAAGGGGGAGTAGGAATGGTAAAGGGAGTTGAAAATTGTAGTAGCAATTGTGCTTGTTGGGGAGAATATTCATTGAGGGGGAGTAACCCATTGAAGGGGAGCATTACATACACATACATTGCATAATGTTGTGCCGATTTTTTTTTAAATGCAAATGCTTGTTATTGTTCTCACTTGATTAATCTCACACTTTACTTGTATTGGAAATGTTAGAAACTTTATTTTCAGGGATTGGTTATTCTACAAAAGGTTGAAGACTTCAAGTTGTATTTTCTTATCTCTTTGTAATGTAGAATATCATTGTAGTCCCGTAGTTACTATTTCTTTGTGAGGTATCAATGTGAGTGGTGGTTTTGTCACAAAATAGCCAAAGGGGGAGATTGTAAGGTTCCCATTTGTTGATTGGCTCATTTCGTGGACAAACCACATGTTGGGGTTCTTTGTAAGGGTAGCCTAGGTGTTGGTAGGTTTGTTCGAAGCCCTTTGAAGACCTCGTCTTGATAAGCACCGAAGGTAAATTTCTATGTGCTTACTTGTCTTGAAGAGACAGTTGCACACACTCACAACTCATGCATATGTTTAATCCTTGTATGTTATGTGTCTTATTTGTATGCTTTAATGTTCATTAACATCTCTTCTTACATGTTAGTTTGATTGCATCTTGCATATCCAATTGCCTTGTCATGCTTAGACTTAGGATTGCATTTTTGCATTGGGCGCTCTCAAAAGCGCTCTACAGAAGCACTGTACGAACAGCCCCCTTCGAGCGCTGTACAGACCTGATCGATTTAATTCAGTCGCTGTACGGGCACTGTACAAAGCGCTATACAAGGCGCTGTACGTACAACGCCCCTCTGTTTTCCTGTAAGAACAGAGCAGGGGCGCTGTACATGCGCTGTACAGAAGCGCCCTACGTACAGCGCCCAAGGCAAAATGAGAGGCAAACTTATCAAAACGACCACACTTTGGTTTGGCCCCCTATATATATGCCACTTTGACTTTAGGTCAATTAATAGAGTTCATATTCATATTTCATACTTAAGATATTTTTCAAAGAGAAGAAAAATTCCAAGAACTCATTTTTAATTACTCAAACACTTTTTCATGATCATCAATCATCATCTAGCATCATCTTTGATCTTCTAGACGTCATCTTGCATGGATTCTTCATCATACTTTGCTTGGTAAGCTTTTCACTAATATCTTACATATTTTGTGTTTTTCTTAACAAGCAATCTCAATTAATTACTTGTATGTTATTATATATATTTTGGATACAAGTTTGAGATTAGTGTGATGTATGTTTGAGAAGTTGTATTGTGATAGCTAATTAGGTTTTGTGTTTAATCTTGATTAGCTAAACTATTTAACATGTCATTTAGTTTTTAATATCTAGGATTATTCTAATTGCATATTAATCATCTTAGATAAGCATATAGGGTTTCCCTTGCTCTATGTTGCATTTTGGATATTCATATATTTGTAGGGAAAAATACCGTAGTACACGCAGCGGAAGCGAGACTAAAAATAGATTTAGTGACTTTTAAAAATTTTTCCTTTTATGAACCTTAAACCCTTTAATTAATTAAACATACATATACAATAACAAAAAGTAGAATACCTTTTGTCGCGTGATCCGATTGACTTATGTCGATGGTAATCCGCAAGATCTTCAATCCTAGCACGAACGTGGATCACCTAGGAGCGTGGTCTCCCTTTTCTTTGAATTGCAAACCTGTGAATGGACAAAACAAACTTTTCTTTTCTTTGTTAGTCACAAAAACAATCAAAAGAATGACTAAGATTATTCCGGTCACTTTTGAGTTCTCAATCTAATGATCGAAACTCGCGTGAACCTAGATCGATATCGTACACACAAGCTTATTGATGAATAAGCAAATAGTATACTATCAAAGAATAATCTAACACTCCTTTTTGTTTTAGTAGAATAAAATCTTTCTATGAATTGAGAAGAAGAAGAAATTTGTATCAAGAACACATGAAGTGGCCGAATTCTATACTTGTCAATATATAGGTGGCCTAAGTTTGCTTCTTCTTTTCTATTAGGGTTGCCGAAATCCTAACCTATAAATAACTAGGGTTGCCGCAAAATACATGCCCACAATAGGCTTATGTTGCACCCTAATTTCCATCTAGTTTTTAAGACATCAAACCCTAATCCAACTCATAGATCTTTTATTCTTTTATTTTGACTAAATAAAAAGACTTCTTATTTGATTAAATAAATAAAACTAATTATTTATTTCCTTATCAAACAAGTCTTTTACTTTTACTTTTAGGAAATATATTTCCTGATTAGAAAAGATTTGTTTCTTTAATTAAACAATTAATTAATAAATAAATAAATTCTTATTTAATGAAAACAATGAAACAAAATAATATATTAGGTTAAAAATAACCCTTGCCGCCCCACTTAGAGTAAATGGGCCAAATATTATTTTCTTATTTCATTTAATCCATTGGACTTTAAATAAAAAGCCCACATGTGAACCAGACCCATTCTTACTAAAAGAAACAAGCCCACATGTCATTCATTAATATATAAATATAATTGAGCAGCCCATTACATAAATAATGTGCAAATTATATTCTTAATATATTAAATGCAATTCTAGATGGACCCTTAAATTGGTCCGGTAGAATATATCAAGTGATCCATGCAAGTCCATGTGGATTGGGGATCTTGGCGGGCCATCTAAATTTAAGCTTCAATAGACATAACCTAATCACAATCAACAAATGATTCACTTAGGTCCGATCCATTAATTTTAACTCATTCCACTAAAGAGCTAAAACTGAACTCTTAAATAAAGATAGAAAAGGAAGATGCTCCTCATTCATACCCTAGACAATCATATAGGAGATAGTGTATCCTCGTGATTAATATCAGTAATCGCCAAGAGTTCATAGACCGCCTATAACTCTCCAAGTTACCATATTTACTCATATGACCACGTTTTGAACTTGGATATTTTGACTTGTCCAAAAGCCATGTTTTCAATAGACACTATCGAAAACTCAACGTTGAGATTTAATATCCAATTACCTCATAACATCCATATGATGATATTATACTCTCATTTAATTAAATGGAGCCACGATGTCCATATCTATAAATGAAGTCCTCTATCGATTAACAAATGACTATCACCAAACTATCGAGGATAGACTATGCGATATAATCGTACTCATTGATAACTCAAATGATATCACTTGCAACCATAAGTCCATCATTTATCTCAGGATTAAGATAGACTCTCCGATTGTCCTGATAATGAAAAGACTTTTATCTACTGACGGTTATAGATAAAGTATTTCATTGTGATCCAGTTCAATGCACCCAGTGCACTAGATCCTTTTGCTCGAAGACACTCCGATGATTTTAGACTCATCATATCTCATTTGATCCCACTCAAATGCTAGCAAAAGAATTCTACAACTTTAACAAGATAAAGGTGCCCAACCTTTAACTTAAGTTGTGAACATTATTCAAGACTAACTAAAGAATTGTGTCTACCACATACATATCCAGATGTACGAACAATTCTTCTTTTCCCATAATCTTTAGACCTTATGATTATTTACTTTGACAATTATAATATTAAACTATAAATGCTATACGATTTGTTAAACCAGAAATCACTTTATTAATATGAAAAAAGATTGTTAATTACAACATTACACTCTTGCTATTGAGCATAATCCTAACAATATTCACTTAGGGTGTTATTCTCTTCATTGAGAAAGTAAGTCTTGTGTGTAGCTTCCGGGATTAGGTTGCTTAGATCGCAAGCAAATTGGACTAGGTTCACTCATACCGGGATTAGGTAGGTGTGTGATTACTTCCGGGATTAGATTGTAATCGTTTTACACATTTAGTGGATTCGAGGTTCGAGTGTGGCTTACTTACTAGCCCATGGTTTTTCCCGTGAGGGTTTCCACGTAAAAATCAAGTGTTATTTAATTTCCGCATTTTATACTTGATTTATTGCTTTATCTATTTAGGGGTAATTTCGTAATTTTGACTTAATACGAAAAATTGGTAATAAGTTTAAAATCTATTCACCCCCCCTCTAGATAGTTTCATACACACCGTGCTATAATTTGTTTCACAGACGATGTATTCCTTGACGAAGCTCGTGGTATTAGCTTCGGTTATCTGGGCTAGGGACTTTGCTTCTACCCACCGGGTGAAATAGTCTATGGCTATTACAGCATGCTTGGCCTGACCGGATGTAGTAGGAAGTGGCCCGATTAGGTCCAGCCCCCACATAGCGAATGGATACGGCGTACTGATTGAAGTGAGTTTTTCTGGGGCTAAATGGTGAAGGTCCGCGGTCTTCTATCATGGCTCACAAGATTGTACAATTTTTTTAGCGTCCTGATGAATAGTAGGCCAGTAGTATCCCATTCTGAGAACCTGATACGCCAACATCTCTCTTGAAACGTGATTACCGTAGTCCCCTGCGTGTACCTCATGCCCATTTAGCATCATCCGGGTGTAAACATCGCAGCAATGGGAGTGATTTTCCTTTGCGATAGAGGTGCCTTTCTACCAGGCAGTACCGGGTTGCAATCCTCTTGAGTCTGCGTGCTTGATCCGGGTTCTCAAGGAGCGTATCGTTTTAGAGGTAGACAGCTATAGGGTCCATCCAGCAAGGCAAACGAGCGACTGGGCTTACTTCTAGCCCTGGGGCCGTACTAGGTCGAGGTACTAACTAGAGCGGAATCCCTTTAGGTAATGCTCGTCCTCCTGTTGCAGCTATCTTGGCTAGGACATCTGCTTGGTGATTCTTCTCTCGAGGGATTTGTTCCATCCTCATACCCTTAAACTTCGTAGCTGCTTCTTAGACTTTCCGGAGGTATGCTATCATGTTGTCGCCCCTTGCTTAATACGTGCCGGACACCTGGTTGATTACCAACTAGAAGTCACTTCTAACTACGAGGTACTCGGCTTCTAACTCCGTAGCCACCTTCATTCCTACCAATAGAGCTTCATATTCTGCCTCATTATTGGTAACTTTAAACTCAAACCTGAAACAATGACTGCATTCGATCCCTTCAGGGTCAATAAGGATGATCCCGACCTCACAGCCGGCTTGATTTGAGGAACTGTCTGTATACAGGATCCAGGTCTCGTAATCAGTCAGCCATCCTGGAGATTCTGGATCTGTGCTTGGAACTATAGGAGCATCCGGATGGGAAACCATGCTGAATTCTGCTACAAAGTCGGCTAGAGCTTGTGCCATGATTTTCGTCCTAGCCTTGTATCTTATGTCATACTGAGTGAGCTCTAAAGCCCATATGACTAGCCTGCCTGATACATCTGGTCTTTGGAGGAATTGTCTCAAGGGTTGGTCTGTTACCACTGCGACGGTGTGAGCTTGAAAATAAGGCTGAAGTTTCCTGGCCGTGGTTACTAATGCGAAGGCTAACTTCTCCAGAATAGTGTAGTTCTTCTCAGATTTAGACAAAGCACGACTTACATAGTAGATTGGTCTTTGGGCTCCATCACTGCATTCCTTCACCAAGGCTCCACTTGTCGTGGTTTCTGGTACTGCTAGATAGAGTTGTAGTTCTTCTCCTGGGATGGGTTTTACCAGTAGTGGTGGACTAGCTAGATACTCTTTCAGGGCCTGAAATGCCTGCTCACTCTCTTGATCCCATTTCATGTTCTTCCCTTGTTTGATGATTTTAAAGAAAGGTAGGCACTTATCTGTGGATCTCGAAATGAAACGGTTCAGCATTGCTATTCGTCCAGTCAACCCCTGAGCTTGTTGGAGTGTATTAGGAGATTCCAGATCCATGATGGCCTTGATCTTTGCGGGATTGGCTTCGATTCCTCTCTCATGCACCATGAAGCCAAGGAACTTCCCCACTACTACCCCAAAGGCACATTTAGCCGGATTTAGCCTCATCTGATTCTCCCGGATCACTTGGAAAGTCTGGCGTAAATGAGTGAAGCTTTGTCTTGAGTAAGAAGTCTTGGCTAGGAAAGTGTTTCAGATAGCCAAGCAAGAAGTCTTGATTAGAGTCGGGAGGACTCGGATAGTTAAGCAAGAAATCTTCCTAAAGACGTGAGCGTCTTGGATAGGAAGTTGCTTCCTAGAGGTGTAGGACACATCTTGGATAGGAAGTAGGCTTGGTAGTTCACTAGGCCCGAGGGTAGATTAGGAGGTGATAGCTTGAGCTGATATCATGTGTTGGTAGCTTGAGTGTGTAAGTCCTTTTCATATAGTGGATTGCTTTGCCGGTGGTTGTGGTATCAACTCGTGGATGTTTCCTCTTTGAGGTTTTACCACATAAAAACACTTGTGTCAAGTTTCGTTTTTATGTTTCTTTATCTTCCATATGTTTGTATTGATTGCATTACTTGTATATTGATTTTCACATGTGTTGATTAAATCAATTCAATTGTCAAAATTCATCAAGTGTGCTTTTAATTATTGTATTCCGCATATTTTTTGTATATTGGAAGAATTTGGGCCTATGCCTATTCACCCCCCCTCTAGGTATATATTACACTATCTTGCTTAAGGGAATTTCAGAGGCCCCCATTTTTAAAGGACTTTGGCTTAAATAGCCTTGCCCACCTACCCGGTTTGAGCAGTACCAGGTACCTTGACCAGGATGGTTAAGATTGCATAAATGCTATCTCTGCACCGTAGACACGATTATAATTACGCCTTAACAAACGTTCAAGCAAGAGCCTCCCTCTTGGAGAGGCCCGGATTGGGAGCGCGGGTTGTTGGGAAGAAAGTCCTAAGTCAGTATCAAGTTCAACATGAAACCAATTGGTTTATGCTCGATATGCTGCATCGTCACCAAGCACGCTACTTCTACTTACATGAGATCAGAGCCAGTTTTTACAAAAGAGTTCCATGCATATATGAGGCACACAGAATAATATTAAGACAAAGCAAGGATGGAAAATGAGGATCTTCACTTCATCAACAAAAGTCACAAGGGAACCATGAAGGACCATGGCACCAGGCCAGGCCACATAGGCTAAATAGGCATATGAAAAAAAAAAGGGAGAAAAAGCAGTGAAGTGCAAGGAGCACCAGTCCATCATTACATACCACGAGGAGGATTGGAACTCATAAGGCCCAAACTCCCCACAAATAGAAAAAATACCAAGGCAAAGAAAAATTCAAGGTTGCATAGGCATCTGTTCAGAATTACATACCAAAGGAGGACCAAGGCACAACTGGCTTGGTCCTCCCTAAATTCTTAAACAAAAAAGAGATAATAGCAAAAAAGCAAAAGCATGTGCAAACTAAACGATGATAAAAGAGGCATTGTTCACTGGTCTTGCATGGGGCTGGTGGACTCATCGATAGGCAAGGCGGACTCGATTGGCTGTTGGCTCAGTAAGGGGTCCTAGGCTACGCCCTCCTGGCGGTGCTCCTCTGGGGCCTCTATTGGTAACTTCCCCAACTCCACAGGCGGTGATCCTAGCATATTCCCGATTGCACCGGGCTCTCTTTTGTCACTCCCATCCGGGTCATTGCTGCTTGCTGCATCCCCGCCTCCAGGAGGCACCGATTGCTCTAGCAGCACCTTGGTAACACCACTAGCCCCTGCCATGATCTCCTCCCTGTTCCAGCCGTGAATTTGATGAGGATTGAAGTCAGGAGGAGTATGTTGAGCCACGTGCAGTTGGGCAAGAAAATAACCGTCCTCGAAGGATTTGTCAGCCCCAGCTTTTGCCTCCGCCGCTCTAGCAATTGCCGCCACGGCACGGTTCTCCACTACAGCCAGCTCGATCTTCAATTTGTTCCTCTCCAGAGCCCGGCGAGTGTACCGGGTGACCTCCGCCTCCAGCTCCTTCTGTACCCAATCGAGGTTCTTTTTCACTTGGGAAGCCTTGGCATCCAATTCCTTCCTTTCCCTTACAATCCTAATGATGGTCTTCTCTGCCTCCACCTTGAGCTTTTCCGCCTTAACACGACCCTCCTCTGCCATACGGTGTTCCTCCTGGAGCGAAACAACATGCTCTCCCAGGGCCAAGATGTATCAAAACACCTACAAGACAAAGAGATGAGAGGACCACAACAAGTGCAGGCCTGGGACTCAGCACAGCCACCTAAATCAAGCAATAAAACAAGGAAGTAGTCGAAGTTACCTCAGTTGCAATTATGGAACCCTTAGAGGCCAGTTCGCTTGCAGGAAGCACAGCGAGTTGGGAAGAATCCGCTTGGGATCATGCCTCTCTAAACACACGGAGAATGTTGTAGGAGCCAAAAGGGGAGTCTTTCCTTGCTTTAGGAGGAACGGGGGGTGCCTTCTCCGCAGTCAACACACCCTTCCCTTTGACGAAGGAAGGCCGGGGATGAGGCACAGACGACCTGGAAGGAGTAGAAGTGGAAGAACTGGAAGGAACCACCGGGGGAAGTTTAGAAGCAAAAGAACTAGGCAACCCACGGCTCCGACCCAGGTGAGCCTCCAGCTCATCTAACTTGGATTAAAGAGAGAGCACCTTTTAACGGGGGAGGAGAAGCTGAGCCTGAAGCGCCCCCCTTCTCCTTCTTGATTTTCAGTAGTGTTGCTTGCTTGAGTGAGGTGCGCGAAGAAGCCTTCTTGTCAACAGGGTTGCCTAACAATACCTGAGCCGCACCTGATTCGTTGAGAGGGGCCTCCTCTTGTTAGACACCTGCGAAGGAAACTACCCATTGAGGGACAATCAGAATTTGTGCCACTCTTTCCACAATAGCCATAGTGGCAATGATAGCTCTCCAATGCTAAATAGAATAATAGTGAAAAAAAAAGAACACAAACGAAAGAATAAGTCACCTGGGATTGAGTCGATTGCCAAGAGGGAGCACTCCACCCTAGCCCGCTCCCAAGGAAAGCCATCAAGACTAGCATGACTATAACCCGCCCACTTGATCGAAGCCAAAAAGCTCATAACTGCCTCATTGTTCTCCTCCTTCGCCCACTCCGGCTGCAGTCCAAAAGAAGTAGGGACTGGTTGTTCCCGACGGCTATAGCGCATAGTGGCTCCCCAATTGTCCTTGACCACGATCCAATCCTTCTTCTATCCAGGGTCCTTCCTCCGGGTGCCAGGAACCACGAAGTCGACAGCATTGACACAACCAAGATAATATTGACCGACGAGTTGCTGGGACAAAGGCGATAACTAGAAAACGGAGCATAGCCCCTTGTAACCCGGCTCTCCCAGGTTAGGGCGAGAGCTAGCAGCCTCCCGCCACAGCACAAGGAAACCCACCAGGTTCCTCCAGAAGCCCGGCACCAACTGCATGGGAGCTAACCCGAAAGCACACAGGGCCCGTCTCAGCGTAGGATGGAGTGGGAGTCGCACCCCGCCATTAAATGCCGCCACATGAATAGGAAGTTGATCGGGAGGAGAAGCATAGGCATCATAATCTTCAGTAGGAAGAGAGAGCTCCACGTCATCAAGGATGTTGAAATCACGCCTCAAGCGAGACAACACACTTACGGTACACGTAGAGGGGGGAACGCACGTAAAAACCTCAGGAGGGTCCCCTCTTTCTGCTTGCATGCGATGGCCTAATTCCCCCATGTCCACATGCTCCAGATCCCGGTCCCCTTCGCCTGAAAGCGCCCCTAGGCTGGTTGTCTCTCCCTTATCAGAAACCTGTACCGGGGAAAAAGGGGAGTTGGTGAACCCGGTCCCAACGGAGGAATGTCACTCGGAGCGGCGGGGTTGGGGACGAGCCCTACTTCCCCTAGTAGCGGAATCGCCACTGGGCGTTGCCTCTTCAGATATAGCCCAGACTTCTCCAGGGAGCTGTCTCGTCCGCCGTAGTCGTAGTCCTTCTCCATATTAGAATCCTCTGATGCCATCTTTTCAAGAGAGGTAAGAAGTAAAGAAGAAGAAGAAGTGAAAGCTAGGAAGCGAGAGAAAATGGAGAGACTCCAGTCAAACCAACTTTAAATAAAGAGAGAGAGGGGCGGTATAAATTTTGAACGAGAAGATCTCAACCCTCCAAGCGATCGAACTGTTGAGGAAGCAAGACAGAAAAGCAGATGGGACGTGTTGGCCATTCTGCACGCGCCACGTGGAAGAAGGCGCAATAAAACGTCCCCTCGCTGACGCCCACGTCTTGAGAAACGTGCCAAATTCAAAGGGCCATCATTACTGCATTTAATGCAGGAAAAGCTGGGTAGATAAGGTAGATTCCAATAAGTTCAAGGGAGGTAAACGAGAAAATCCAAGCAAGAAAAACTCTTCATGAGACTAGGTTCCCCGCCTTCAACGTTCAGCGATACCATTAACATTGAAGGCGGGAGGGACTTTTGTTAACCGGGAAAATAGGCAGTTAATTCAAGGAAGAGTTTTTCCGCTTAAAGGACCTTACCACTTCCTATCACCTCCCACGGAAACATCTCCGGTCACTCTAGAGCGCCTGATAGGAAGAAAGACCCAGTCCTCCATGTGCCGCGCCTCCTCTAGGACACACCGGGCCTGAGCGCGGTTCAGATTGAGATCCGGGGTGCTCCCCTAAAAAAAAATGCCTATTGGGAAAGGAGACTTGATCCAACCAGGATCCCGCCTCTAAGACACGGTCCATCGATAACCTAGCTCCCTTGGAACGCCCACTGAGAGGAACTACATGTTCCAGTATAGAGCCTGCTCCCAGCAGGCGACTCGGCTAGAAGCCATCCTAAATAATGCCTACCCAGCCCCTCATAACACACTCCTATAACTTGAACAACCCCCCTCTAGAAGAACTCCTTGGAATTCTCTAGCTACCCCTACTCCAGAAGGGCTGACGCCAGCCCTTATCCTGGCTCACATGGGATGGAGAAGAAACTGGGAGCACCTACAAAGCCATAGCACCAGTCCATTAATGTGAGACAGCAATCACGAATGAGGGAAGACAGGCAACCTACGGTCAAGATCATCCGCTGGCCACGCTACATCAATGGTGGAATCACCTTCCATCTCAGCCCTAATGGAAGTCAACTATCCCATACATGAAAGGGGATACTCTGTTTCCCTAGCAAAATACTCGCAGAAATGCAGCAAGCATGAAGAAGGAAATGGTGGAAGAATGGGCCTGACAGTGTGCAACGGGACAGGCACTGACACTATCCCTCTCTAAGCCAGGTTTTGACAACGACTTCATCCTGCAATAATGACCCATCCAACCAACCAAAACTCTTGGAAACACCACATGTACGCCATATCAGCCCTAGAGAAACGCCTGCATGGGCCTAGGTGGAATGATCAAGACCCTTCAAGGAGTGTGACGACCACGTTGCTACCTCTTCTTTAGGAGAGGTGTTATGGTTGTACTAGTCCTCTTCTCCTACTACCGTGCTACCTCTCTTAGTGGAGGCATGGTTCTAGGAGGGGTCCTCCTTACGGGATACCTATCCCGATGTTGGTAAGGAGGTGGTGCTCGGTAGGTAGACCGGTTTGGAGGATGATTCTGGAATTTCTTTTTAGGCGCAGGCTTTAAAGCCTCCTTCATCGGACGCTTGGCTGATCGGGCTTCATCATACTCAACCATGACCCGAAGTTGTTCGTCTATGTCCACCTGTTCCAATGCCCTATCATAGGCTTCTTGGTAAGTTTCAGGTGGATGCTTGGCAAATAACCGGAACAATCTGCCGGCCCACAGGTTCCTTCTGAAATTAGCCAAGGTTTCCTTCTTGGTAAACACTCCCATCTGGATCACTTCTTTGTGGAACTTCTCTACATAGGATCCCAACGTCTCACCCTACTCCTGGATCACATATTGGAGTAGGACGGGATCCTTGGGACGAGGCTTGATCCCCTAAAATTGAGCACAAAAATTTGTAGTATGCTTTGTAAAAGAATCCACACTACCTAGAGGTAACTTTATGAACCAGGTCTTGGCACAGTCTATCAAAGTGGAACGGAACATCCTGCCATTTTGCCATTTTGGCCATTAGGTCTTCCAGGCACTTGGGCCTATTATGCCTGGATCGGGCTACTGAGCCTTCATTATTCAAAGTTTCAGATATCACGGTTGCCTTCATACGCTCCTCTTTCTAAGGCCGGGTACCTTTCGGGTTTCTCCTAGGCCCGGTACTGCCACCAACATTGGGCTGTGGAGCCCTCTTCTCTGCCACTGGTTTAGTCGTTGGCTGGTTCTTTCTGGGAGGAATGTCAAACGCTGACTTCACTTGTCAAGGTCTGAAATCTCCAGGATGACTTGGAATTGGCAATGGCGGTCCGAGTC
This sequence comes from Acer saccharum, assembly GCA_030490815.1. Lineage (NCBI taxonomy): Eukaryota > Viridiplantae > Streptophyta > Magnoliopsida > Sapindales > Sapindaceae > Acer > Acer saccharum. The sequence goes on from CM059871.1 coordinate 23,677,024, forward strand.
TATCAAAAACTGGTACCCAAGTACTAAGTCTAACTTCTCCTACAAGCCTAGGTGCTTCGAAAGGTATCCCTTGGGTGATCATCCGGAGGCGGATGCTTTCCACATAGGTAGCGGCATGCTGTTCCATAGTATCTGATTTACCTCCTAGATCGCGGGGACCTGGAGCGCGGAGCTCGCATTGGGTGGAGGAATCGGAGCCGGGATATGGCTTCTAGATCCATTTCCCTTTCTCTAGTTCCTCTGAGTGGAAGCAAGGGAATGGGGTCCCGATGGGTCGGGCTGCCCTTGAGAGGATCAAAGTCTCATCTTCTCTATCCTCAAGGTAGAACTAGGTAGCTTTTATATAAATGATATGGGAGTAACTTCCCACAGACGGCGCCAAAAGTGTTAACCGAAAATTGTCACTTAGGGTGAATTTCCAATTAACAATGCTTAGGACTGAAATTGGGGTAGAGCACAGTTGGGGAGATATCAAGTAGTTCGATACCTATGGTTTCTCAGTAAAGCAGATTAGATACAATGATGAAGGTGAATCAAAAATAATATAGCAATAGGATCACATATGACTCATTTTTTATTGATAATAAACACGTAGTGAGAGTACAATGGCGATTTTTAGTGGCTATGGTAAAGGGTTAAAACTCAGTTGGCAATGGAGATGGCAATGGAGCTCTCGTGCATGTCGATAAGTGGAAAAGAATACTCTAAAGTTTTGGACTCAAGTTGTGGTCCTCTTTCTGTATGGTAAAATGTTGTATATATGCGTCCCAATGCTTGCTGAGTACTCTCCTAAATTCAGTCCAGTGACCTAGTGATTTTCGGGACGTTCCATGGAGATTGGCGAGAAAATCGTAGGATTGATTCAAGGAATCAAGCAATCCCTTTTTTGGAGGAATTTGATAACGTTAACTTTGCTTTCAAATAGAACTCTTGAGTGGTGGGAATGAGTCAATCTCCTTATTATTAAAACGTCGACGTCTCACTGTCCTTCTATGTAATTTGATCTTGGCGTACCTGATCTTACCTTGGTACTTAATAGTCTGTTAAATTGATAATTATTGCTTGGTTGGCAGGCTCTAGGAAGGATCGGGATACATAGACATCCCACCTCCTATTGGATCATGGTATCAGTGTATCGGAGTATCGGGATACCGAGCCGGTGTGGTAGCGGGGTACTAGGATTTCGTAGTAGTGGAATCCTTAGAAAGTTGGCTTATGTGTTTCCTGGTACCTAAGAGTCTAGGAGCCCTTGTTTTGATCCGAATTGGTAAAAGGCCTACCCGGTCAGTTTAGTGGCGGGGTACCGGGATGCTCTTCTACAATGCCTTTCTATCTCAATTATTCTCCAATGTTGATGGAAAATTCTTCTTTGAACCCCTGCCATTTTTGGCGGTTAACAGTTTTAAATTGTAAAAATAAGAGAGAGAAAATCAATTAACTAATAAATATTTTTAAAAATAAGAGAGAGAAGATAGGGAGCTTGAAATGGCTCCCTACATTTGGAGAGCCTCTTGGTGGTTCTCTAAAATAGGAAGCCATTTAGGGAGCCCCTTGGAGTGCTCTAAAACCATCCCCACTAGCTTTTTTAGCTAAGGAGGGAGTTTAAGGAGCCCCTTTGGAGATGTTCTAATTGGGTTTAGACGTTTAGTATATTTATTGGATTAGTTCTTTATATATACCATTCATTTAATCATATTTTTTTTTCTTTTTACCGTATCTATCTATCCACTTATTTAGACCATGTATTTTTTTTTTTTTTTTTGTGAAGTTTTGCTATTGGTAAGATTCAAGCCGTTGATTTGGGAGTCATTTACCCAAGCCCTAAGCTCGTCTATCTACCAGCTAAGCTACTCTCCCGAGGGCATAAATCATTGATTCTTACTCCAATAGTTCATAAAAATCATAAGTTTAATTTTTTTTAAATAAAAAACTAAAATAAGACATTATTTATTGCTTATAACTATGCAACTAAGTGACTACTCTCTTGTCATTAGCTAAAAACTCCTTTACAGCAGGTTGGGGTTTTACCTAATTTTAAATTTGTATGGTGTTTTTTTGAAAAAAATTTCTAAGGTAAGTGATGGTTTCAAATTTTATTAGAGACCTGTGTTTTTAAGTTAAAGTATCCCATAAAACTTTATAACTTCTCCGACTAGACACCAGCTTAACTAATTTTGTTAGTAAAACTAATTTTGTTGGATTCACCCTCGTGTTTAGACTTTAAGTAACAAAGAAAATCATTAAAAGCAAAATTCTAATACTACAGTCTAAAAAAAAAAAAAACTAAAAAAAAAACTAAAAAAATCAATTCTAATACTTAATATTGAAATAAATAATTCATTGTTTTTCCAAATCAAATCTTTTCTTTCATTAGTTTCTACTTTATTATCTTCTACATGTCATGGTCAAATCACCGTTAGTTTCAATTTTAATTATAAGAATATTTCTCAAGCTAAATTACTTTTATTTATTTTTTATTTTATTTTGTGTGACATTAGTTTATATATATTCTTTAAAAAAAAAAAAAAGGTTTATATATATATACAATCTTTCTCTCCTTAAAACGAACTGATTTTATTTATATGGATATTATCATTTTAGTCACTAGATTTTGGCCCTTGATGACTTTTTTAACTGTCTTTCCCTTTTTCGCTGAGTGGTCTCTATATTTTCAAAAACCCATCAATTTGGTCCCTTTGACTAGGTTTCTAATAGTCAATGGTCACAGAAAATGTAAATTGACTCTCTTACCCTTCACTTAATTAAAAGGTTTAAAAGTACGATTTTACCCTCAAACTTTATAAAATTTCACAATTTAACTTTGTTTGTAATCCAATCAAATTTTGACACGTCTCTCAAAACTTTAAAAATAAACTAATTTAGTTTTTCTTTTGATAAAAAAAAGAAGAAAATTTAAAATTAAAACAAATTAAAAAAAAATCTTTTAAAAAAATAGAAAAAAATCTAAAAAAGAAAAAACTCAAAATCTATTTATAAAAAAGAAAAATAAATATTTTTTAAAGAATATAATTTAAAAAAATAATTTGTTTTCAATAAATAGATTTTTTTTTTTTTAAAAAAAAAAGAAAGATTGATTTCCACCGTCTATCACCATGATGGACAAAAAATCACAAATCAAATACAATAACAAAATCCCAACACACAAAGGAAAAATATATTTTTTTTTCTAAAAAAAAAAAAAAAGGATTTTTCAATAATTAATTTTGGTTGTTGAATGGATTTTTTTTTTTTTTAAAATCTTATTCACACTCTAAAATGCGCAGAATCAGCAAAAAAAAAAATAAATTACAACTTTTTGATCTGAAAAAGATAAATTAGTTTAGACCAGTGAAATTCAAAAGGCAAACTTCAATGTTATCAACCATTTTGAAAGCAATAACAGATCGCACAAGAGATCAACCCAACAATTACACAATCAAGAACATCCAGAGATGATTCAAATCTCCAGCTGTTTTAATCAACTTTAAAGCAACATCTTAAATTGGATAAAAGTGCTTTGACCCTATCCTCTAACTCGATATAGACAACAAAAAAATTATAAATTTTCTCGGCAAACAAACATTACTACAGATACCTAGAAAGAAACCAACCAACCTATCAATAAAAAACAAATACCCAAAAAGAAAATGACCCAATAGATCCAAAGCAAAAACAAAACCAAGTGTAGAGGAAATAATTAATCTTCCAAATTTGATGAAACATTAATTTAAATCAACAAAAATAAAAGTCATAGACGCCAGCAAATTATGTATGATCTAATAAAATTCATATAAAAAATGATTTTAATTTATTAAACAAAATTTACATATAAGGAAAAGTTCAACTGAGTTCAAAGCACAGATCAGGAAAAAATAAGTGAAGAAATAATTATCACAAAAACAGATCTAGAAAAACTTTTTGAACAAAACTAAAACACAAAACACAACATCCAAACACCACCATGACCATAAAATAAGAAAAAAAAAATCAAAAAAAAAAAAAAAATCCATCAAACACAGTTGATCCGACTCAATTAGCCTCAGTTGTAATTAGATCAAAACTCCGTTGATCGTTTCGCCGTCGTTGTTTTGACCTGTGAGTCTGATTTCGGTTTGAATAACAAAAAAGGAGAGCGGCGGAGAGAGAAAGTGAAGAAGAGAATAAGCGGTGGTCCTTCGCTGGTTCAATCGAAGGCGTTCACACAGTTCCCGATCTCACCACCAAATTCTGGACGTCGCTGTGAGGCTCCGGTTGAGAACTCTTGACTCCGCCACGCACAAGCATGACCGCCGCTTGAATTTGGGACATGGGAGATTCGATTTTTTTAAAAGAAAAATAAAAATAAAAATTTCTTTTTTCGTTTTGAATATATCTCCAATTTTTTTAATTATCTCTTTTAAAATCCAACTTGGATCCATGGAGATCCAATATATCTCCACATATATATATATATATATATATATATATATATATATTAATTATCTCTTTAAAAAAATCTAGTTTTTTTTAACAATTTTTTTATTTGAATTTTTTATATATTTTTTAAAATAGACACATTATTTTTAAATTTTTTAAAAGACAAATAGCAAAAATTTATTTTGTATTATATAAATATTTTTTTTATTTTTTTTGGTATTGACACATGGCAGGTTCATTGTTTAAAGACAAAAATAACCCTAATTCCGTTAACTCTGACCAACGTTTGACTCACCGAAGGACCAAATTGATGGGTTTTTTAAAACATAGGGACCACTCAGCGAAAAAGGGAAAGACAGTTAAAAAAGTCATCAAGGGCCAAAACCTAGGGATCAAAATGATAATATCCCTTATTTATATTAGTTCAATAACTATCAACCATTAGATCCATATACTTCAGTATAGTCAAAGTCATCTTAAACTTAGTCAATGACTCACAAGTCTTGTCATAATCTTAAAAGTCCAATTCGATTTTGAGGAGACAAAAACTATAAATATATATATATATATATACAGTCCCGTTCTCATGCGGATGTCATGATATAACTTCATGAGGATATTGAATGTGATCCACTAGTTTTGACAAGTGCATACACACTTAAGTCAAAGCATGTAAAATTAGTGGCTCATATTCAATATCCTCATGAAGTTAAATCAGGACGTCGTCATTTGAAATTATATATATATATATATATATAATTTTTTTTTTCTATTATCAGTTCATCCTGACAATAAATATATCAGGACAAAGAATGTGGACCACTAGATTTACATACTTTGACTCAAAGTATATGCGCTTGTCAATACTTCTCCATATTTTGTGGTCCACATTCTTCGTCCTGATATATTTATTGTTAAGACGAACTGACAATAGAAAGACTGTATATATATATACACACACATATAATGCGATATAACCTTTATAAATTCGTAATCTTTTTAATATAATAAATTTTTCCAATCTCAACTTGAGCTAATGAGATAAATTAATAATTTCAATTAAATCACAAGATACTATATTTATGAAATTTCCTTGTTTGTTGTCAAATTTGTCAAAACACAAAATAATTAGACAAAATAAAAGAAAAGCGGAACAAGAGAAATTTATGTAATTCAGCGTAAAGCCTACGTCCACGGGCGGAGATGAAATAAAAATTCACTATGATCAATGGAGATTACAAAAGAGTAACCCATAATCACTCACAAAACCCAAAACCCTATTACACCCAAAGAACTCTCAGAAGAGACTTATTCCCTAAAAGATTCTATAACCACATATTTATAATATGGGTAGAGACAAAATAAGAATCTATATTAAATAAATTTACTGACTAATTTAAGCCACATATTAACAAATCTCCACATTTGCTTAAATTCGTACCAAGTTATACCAAGTGGAATTTCAGTTTGTCATCTCCTCCAATAAACCCCTTAGGGTAACTCACAAATTGCAAACACAAATCAAGTACAAGGAGCTCTTGAACTTGAGCACAGGAATATGCTTGGTTAACATATCAGCTGGATTTTCTGCTGTAGCAATTTTCTTGACTATAATTGCTCATTGAGATACAATCTCCCAAATAAAGTGATATCTAATATCAATATGTTTGGTACTCTCATGATACATAAGATTTTTCGTCAAATGTGTTGCACTCTAGCTATCACAAAATATAACTGTAGAATCCTATTGTAAACCCATATTACAAACCAAACCTCTAAGCCAAATAACTTCATTCACTGCTTCAACCACTATCATATACTCGACCTCTTCTGTAGACTGTAAAGTAGCCTTCCAACTAATGGCACAACCAGAAAGTGTGAAGACATAACCTATCAAAGATCGCCTTTTTTATCTAAATCACTAGCATAATCAAAATCTTCATAACCAATAATATTATTGGTATAATTAGATAATTTGTGTATCTTTTATGTGATTTAAGATATGTTTTATTTATTCATTAATTTTGTATGCTTTGGATGAATAATGATTTATGGTTGTTAGTTGGCTTTGCTGGGTTAAATTTTTTTACAAAACTTGTTAGAGTTGATTCTTTTCTTTTATTTGCTGTAGACAACACATAGTATAGATTTATTTTTTGTATTCATATTTTGTATTCAATTTCTATTAAAGAATAATGATGGTAATTCACTTATTATAGGCATGTGACTTGAATTGGATTTACTCTTCTGTGTTGTATTCATATTTTGTATTCAATTATTATAGGCATGTGATTTGACTTGGATATTCCAACCGTTTGAGGATGCACCGTTGACATGTGAATTTGATGCACTATCATATAAATGTCTGATGGACTGGATGTTGTATGCTTCTGGTGACAAGCTTGGGTGGGGAACATTTCAACATGTAAGTATTGTTACTCATGTTATAAAAGCAAGTAAAATGAACGTTACTAATATTTTCTACTCCTTTCTTGCAGTTGTTCGCCCCGTGTGCGGTTGGGGATCCAGATGGACGTTTGATCTTATGTATCATTTATTTGCTTAAACGAAATGTTTGCATTTATGATCCATTACATAGGACAATGAAGGTTGCCAAACGTCGGAAGCAAATCACCCAACTTTTGCGTTTCATTCCAGCCATTTTACAAGTTTTCGGATATTTTCAATAGAAAGGTATACCACCCAATGGGACAATGTTTGGTGTTCAACAATCAATTCCAAAGAAGTTACCAGCACAAATAGACTCTGATAGTTGTGGTGTCTTTATATGCCGATACATTGACATGTTGATACGTCATTGTTGTTTTTGGGGATAGGGAACCAAAAACGTCCCGGGGCTTAGGGAGGAGATGGCATTAGAAATTTTTGCAAATAGAGTATCGACAAATTTATAACTTCGTTGGTGCATAATTGTTGTTCTTGAAGTTTATGAAATGTATGAAGTTGTTTACTTTGTCATGTAACTTCATTATCAACTATGATTGATAACTTTGTTGATGCATCATCATTATTTTTGAAGTTTATGAAATGTATGAAGTTCTCTACTTTGTCATGTAACTTCATTTTCAACTGTCATGTAACTTAAAAATGAACAGGCAAGTAACTTTCTAACTGACAATGGCATGTAACACCCCAAGAATTTTGTAACTTATTATTAGTGTCTTTCAAATATGGAAATCAATATGAACTGGCCTCAACTGGCATGTAACATAAGAACGTACTGGCATGTAACTTAAGAACCAACTGGCATGTAACTTGTTAACCGACACTGGCATGTAACATTACTGGAATTTTGTTTTTGAAATCAGTGTCTTTCAAATATGGAAATCATTATGAACTGGCATGTAACATAAGAACCAACTGGCATGTAACTTAAGAACCAACTGGCATGTAACTTGTTAACCAACACTGGCATGTAACACTACTGGAATCTTGTTTTTCAAATCGGAGTCTTTCAAATATGGAAATCATTAGAATTGGCATGTAACATAAAAACCAATGGGCATGTAACTTGTTAACCGACATTGGCATGTAACACTACTGAAATTTTCATTTTGAAATCAGTGTCTTTCAAATATGGAAATCATTATTGTTATCGGTAAAATTCGGAAAGATGACAAGTCAGCAAAGGAACCAGAAGAAACGGTTATCAGATGTGCCACATCACCAAAAGTCAAAACCAAGAAGAAAGTCAACCCCGATCATCACCAGGTGAATCCAACATCCAGTCGGGAAAGTCTAAACGGTCGGGCTAAGATGACACGATTGGGGTAATAACGAACAATCAGGTTAAGATGGTCTGATCAGGATAACTAGGTTGGTTGGATATAAACAACCGGTCGGGTGAAACGAATGGCTAGATAAGCGACACGTGGATATTGTCATATTTAATGCATCTACGACTCGAATACGTAGAGAAAAAGAGGTTTATGTTAATAAGGCATCTAGAAGGACACTTTAGTAAGGAAGCAACCTTCCTTATAAGAAACAGAGTTCAAATCCAACGAGGATTCGTAAGAGCACATAAGATGCAGAATCGGAAAGAAGACCAAGACGACTCCTACAAATTAGAGTTTGATTAAACCTTATCGACCACCCCTAACTTGTACAGTAAAAATTAGGGTTTCTATGCATGTATAAATAGACCCTCAAAACATGAGAATAGGGTTACGACTAAGATAGCTGCGAGTATTCAAGAGAGATAGAGTGCGTAATTTAAAAGTTCATAATGCATTTGTTCTCACCTTCTCCAGCACCCGTGGTTTTTTCCCTCTTTGGGTTTTCCATGTAAAATCTTGTGTTTGCATGCTTTCTTTTCAATTTACATTTTAAATCAACAATCTAACACGTAATCATTTGTGTGACGCGTGGTAGATTTTATTCCATCCAAAACTCACCTTCAACAATTGGTGCTAGAAGGAGAGGGCTATGTTTCAATACTAGGATTCAAATAACCCCAGAGACTTGTAAGGGACAGACATGTCCAACAGCAGGGATGGGAGTCGATCCCCACACAATATTGACACCCGTCGCGGCGTTAACGCCTCCGACCCCGTAGGTGCCAACATTGACGGCGAGGGTACGATAATCTCCACAGATACACCTGTTGACATCGCTTCAGGCACATTCCAACAAATCCAGAAGTCTCTGCGCAAAGTGATCAATAACGCAGCTACGCAAGGGATCAACATAACTGCAATCACCAACCTAACGTCTCCCTACCAACTATCAACCCTAACGGTAGTGCAGGAACCTAAACTACTCTCCGAGATCGTGGGTGCAACCTCGGGAGCGCCGCATAAAGTAGGTTTGGACAAGGTGGATCATCGCGGAAAAATGGGGTACCACCAGATAAGGGAATATCGCCAAGATAATCAGAGTCCTGAGGGAAACGATCGCCAATGGGATCGGGATCTAGCTAGGTAAGATGATCGGAAGGAAAGAGATCATGAAAGGCATAATTTTTCGAAAGGATGCTAGAAAGTACAGCGAAGATGCCTTAGAATATGCCTGTGAGGATCAACATGACAAGTACGAAGGAAGGTCCCAATCAGCTTCAATAGATAAAGATGCCCCATCTAGAAGACGTCGGGCAAAGGGTACCCTGACCAGGTACCACCAGTATAATGCCTAAACTGTAGGTCGGATATCAAGGGATCCCTACGGGATTACCATCCATCACAAGTTTGATGAACGCGGGGAGCCAGAGGGCAAAAGAGAAGTCTTGCTGCGAAGGATAGAGGCATTGGGCCGTAGGCAAGGCTGGGGGAATCTGCTGATTGGCAACTCGAGCAACCCATTTTTCGATTCCATCCAAAGGACTTAAATTTTAGAAAAATTTAGGATGCCACATATGGAGTAGTTCAAGGCCAATACCGACCCACATGAGAATGTGAAAAGGTATCAGAGTGCAATGGCGAAACATGACTACGATGACGCACTGATGTGCAGGATGTTCCCCCAAACTTTGGTGGATCAAGGGTCCAGATGGTTTGGAGGACTTACAGGTGGTTCCCGCAACATGACTAGTACGTCTCCCGCAACATGACTACTACGACGTACTCATGTGCACGGGCCATCTATCAGAGGACCCCTCACAAAGAAATATGTGTCTTTCCACCAACAATCGTTTGTCGTGAGGTCGGTAACAAGCTGTGTAGCCTTAGACCTCAAATGCAACATACATCTACCCTTTTCGTGTACATGTTGCTTCAAATAATAATTGTGTAGGAGGGAGCCTAATTAGAACTTCAACTCCCTCATTTCATGAAGAACGGTTAGGCTTAGTAGAATGCTTTAACTATTCGGCAATATCGTAGTACACCAACAGTCGTTGAAAGTATACAAACGTAGTTAAATTGCTTAAGGCATACCTAGAGGGGGGGGGGTTGAATAGGTTTTTACACCTTTTTTCAATCCCTTGAACAAACTTTCGTTTGTCCCTCTAGGTAGCCTTACACACAACAAAATAAACCAAGAAAGACATACATAGACAATACGAGAATATAATCATGTAAACAAGGTCTATGTCTATCACCTAGTTGTGTGAGGTATAAGAACAAATAAACATATCAACAAAGAATACTTGTATTTCAATAGATGTTCAATGAGTTACAAGAGTGATCAAATATCACTATACAAAAATTACAATATACAAAAGAATCATATATACAAAAATGATCAAAAGAATGAATCCACAAATCACACTTTACAAATACTTGCTTCACTATACATCACAAGTGAATAATATTAAACAAGATAATAACATACACAAATAAAATATAAAAGATAGAGATAGGAAGAATTAACACAAGAGATTTTTTAACGTTGTAAAACCTCCAAGGAGGAAACATCCACGGGTTGAAATACAACCATTAAGGTACTATATATATTGGATGATAAAAATAGAGAATCCACAAATTAACCAATCTTTAGCTCACCCAACCTAGTGGAGTCTAAGTCTACCCAACCCTATTGGAAAGTATGAAATCCCTTAATGATGCGAAACCACCATATATTGAACAACACACAAAACCAACATCGATGGAAGATTAGAAATTCCTCAAGAGTGCATACACCTCCCGTGTACCCCGCTCTTTTGGAGTATATGTCTAACCATATGCCTAGGCCTACCAATATAATAGCCAACTCCCTATCCAAGGCACTCATGCCTATAGGGAGCCTCCCATGCATGACTATCCGAGTCCTCCCGACTCTAGCCATGACTTCTTGCTTGCCTATCCGAGTCATCCCGACTCTAGACAAGTCTTCTCGCTTGGCTATCTGAGTCATCCCGACTCTAACCAAGACTTCATGCCTTTTACAAGGACTTCCTAGTGTCATCATGTGAATACAAATGATGCAAACAACCAATTCAACATAGAACATGTGATCAATACATTCCATGGTATAAATAGACCTAAACATGTGATATCACAAGTAATAAAAGTCTAGATGCAAAATACAAGAATAAAACCTAAAGCATGTGTAAACACCAAACACATAAGCTCAAAGTCTCATTCACACATACAACACTTGAACAAAATATATTCATGAAGTACAAGTTCAAGATGCTATCAACATACAATAAAATGCTAGATATATGAGATTCAATCAATCAATATTCTAGCCAAAAATATAGAGCAAGGATTTAAGATGTAAATCAATTAAATCCTAGATTGCTCTAAAACACATACAATTACAATAATCCTAAATTTCATCAATTAAAGGATCAAATCAAATCTCAAGGTCATTTATCACAAAATTGATTCAATCAAGTCACAAACAACCTAAGATATCAACCTAATCACAATACAACTCACAATCATGTGAAAAACCTAGAATCATGGAAACTAGTTCACATTTGTCTCTAAATAGACTTTTGATTAGGATTGATTGTGAAGCTATCTTTCTCAATAGCATTCACCAAACATACAAGTATATATAGAAGAAGAAACCCCAAGCAAATTGAAGGTTATAAAAGAAGAAATCCCAAAGATTAGACCAATACCTTGGATTCACGAGCTGGTTCGGTTTTCTGTGTAGAACCACCAGAAAATCAATCAAACAGCTGCTAAACCACTTGGAAAAGGTAGAGGACTCAATTACGAACGATCTCCAACTTGAATCACTCAATTCCGACTCCGTATGAAGAAGTTATGGTGTTTGGAAGGTGAGAAAATTTGGGAGAAAAATTCTGACGGGATTTTACAATTTTTCTTCTTGAAAACAAAATGGAGGGAATGGAGGGAATTTAAAAGGAGGAGAGAGAGAGATTTTCCAGGCCAATCAGAGGTGGCCACATCACCCACCCCGTGGGGGGCGCGTGGGCCACACGGGACCAGAGGGGTCCTCTGGCCGTGGGTCCCACGGCTCCCACACGGCTTGGGCCACATGGCCTCTTGGCCACGCTCTCCTCTCACGCGCTCCCTCACGTTCTTCAGCCGTATCTTGGGCATCCGAACTCCGATTTCTAATCCGTTTTTGGATTACGAACCATGACTCCCTCACGCACGATGATGACTATAGAACTTTGAAAAATGGTTGAGAAATCATCTCAGAAAATGACGATGAAGTTAACTCAACGAATGAGAACGAAAAGTAGCGTAGCTACATCGTTTGGACTCGAAACTAAGTGAATGAGTAACCGAAACGACCGGAACTCAATAAGGAATCATAATAGAGCATATTCAAGTCCAAATACAAAAATATGGAAACATACAAACACAAAGACACACACATATGCTATTTCCTAGACATAGTCCTAGAACATGCAATAAGCAAAGTTTGTCAAGATAGTATAAATGCATGAGCATATATTATCAAGTGTGTGAAAGTGATATATAAATGATGTTTAACCATGAAGGAACACACAAGGATGCCATGTGTGTGTGTGTGTGTGTGTGTGCCTAGCCTTGTAAAAGATATGAGGTCTTATATTACCTTTGATGATCAATGAAGCACATATCTCTTTGAAGCCGGTATTTTGCATGAATTGTGGCCAAGACTTTCTTCGTCTTCATAAATCTTCAACATATGGACCACTAAACATTACAAAAGAAACATGTTTTGATATGGAATACATGCCAACACAAACTATAAACCTAACAGTCGACGAGCCAAAGAGGGAACCAGGAATCTAAACCCTTATCGAAAGTTGTATTCATAGAAACACATCCATCCCAGAATATCCCAATCCGCTTGTTCGAACTCTTTCGCTGCACGTAGTTCGATAGACTCAGAAATTCCATACATCATCTATAGGCGACCCATATCGTCATCTGTGAGCACACTCGTTGGGTTTTCTTCGGCAAGAATACCCAGCGGACGACCCGAATAGGATGGCTCCGCGACCTCTACATATTTTGGGAATTCAACTCGTTGCAAAATAGCACGTACGACCCCTTGCTCTAACATACCTACTTTATTAATGTTTACGACATTTGACGGATCCACTATAGAAACTTGTCGCTCGATATTCCCTGCACCAGATTCGACTCCCTTTTCAACTTCATCCCCCAAGTCGCTAAGGGTCCAAGAAAGGATTAAGTCGAAAATCGTAGTGTCGCTCGACATGATATCTCCAAAAGCTGAAAAATGCAACAAAAAAATATATATACAAAAGTCAAGCACAAACTAAGTTTTAGAATCAAAACCTAAGGTTTAGAATCAAAATCTAGGGTTTTTATAAGTGGACAAGAAAAACGAAGATCAATCTAATCCAAACAATACCCAGGCTAGACTGGGTCGAATGACTGATTGAAACTATCGTCCCGTGACGACATAACAATGTTCAAACAAATCAAAACTCACAAAGATACCACCTAGATGGATCTAATACAGCTAAGAGTCAATTATTTCAAACACAAACGAAGAACACATTATCTCTGAGCAAAATCTCAAGAATAATTCTGCTAATGTTCTATACATAGATAAAAATAAGTTTCGTGTGCACGAAAGCAAACAGAAGGAAAATAAAAATCTTCACTCACCTTGAAAGAGACTTTCATTATAAAATTACACTGGGATTTGCAGAAACCTTCAAATGCTCTCACTTCAGAGATAACTGGAGATTTCAAGTTTTTGAATGTTAAATGCTTTGAAGTGGTCTGAGAAGTGGAAGAGTTTGGCTTATAAACCAAAACTTTAACCAAGGTCACCACGTGTCCAAATCGCTGCAGTTATCAGCTAACCAAGGTAAAATGCCAGGGTTCAATTTTTGAAATTCAATTCTTGGAAATTGCACTTAAAACGAAATGGTGCTCATTACATTAGCCTAGAGCACTGAAACGTAACAATCCAATCGATTAGAGTTCACATCTTTGCGGTACACGAAATCATCAATGACAAACCACCTCAAAGACGACTCTTTGTCCAGAAATTTTCCTGCTCGACTCCATGTTGAGCCACTACTTGACTCGACAAAAGTAACAACCTTCCAAGTATCAAATCTTTGGACGTTAATTCGAATCAACACTAAATCGAACTTATGAACGACTCGACGAAAATCAATTTCTAAATTCGACTATCCCATCTTTAAAGAGTGGGGGACAAACTATGGTAGCCAAAAATGGTCATTGGGCCCAACGCTTAAAGCCCAAACCTTTTGTGTTGAAACCAATCCAGGCCCATGTATAGCAGGTCGACCCAAGACCTACATCAGTTAAAATTTGGCCGTTAAAAACTGAGTCAAACTTTAGTTACAGCATGTAGGTAACAGTTGATTCAAATAGGGAGGAAATCTCTCCGAAAATCTCTCCCACAATCAAACTCTGATTAGATGAACGTTGGAAATAAAGTTTGCCTATAAATAAGAGGGATTGGACCACATAAATCTCTCTGAAAAATACACACTAGAAACTAGCTCTTTAGCGTGCAAAAACACTGCTCAACTAAACTCCGGCCATTGGAATCCAACTTCTTACCCAGTTGCGATCAATCATAACAAACGCTCAGCCTAAGCGCATTTAAGGCTAAGAATTCATCCCCCAATTTCAATAGTCTCCTTTATCGTTTTTTCTGTTTGTTTTCACTCTTTTGCAAGTTTATAGAGGAGACAACACGTTCCATTCGACAGGCTGGATCAAGTTGTTTGGGCTTAACTCAAATCCGACATGATCCACATTAACCGTAGGTCGACCCCTTACAGAGATCTTGTTTTAGAGAGAATTTTTCTTTTAGAGAGAATTTTAATTGTTTTTATTATTTAATTTAATTTAATTTATTAATTTAAATGCATTTAATATATATATTATTTTATTTTAATATATTTTATTAGTTAGGGTAAAATTGTAAATTTCCATTTTATAAATTTTGTCCATAAAAGACAAAAATAAGGGTATTATAGTCTTTTTAGAGGGACCAGCATTCATCAGGGGCAGAAGAGTCATTTTACACGACTGACATGACAGAGACGGATTCTATCACAGAAGGACTAAATATTACAATTTCAAAAAACCGTGTACTAAACGTAGATTAAGGTAAACTATGGGGACTAAAAGACAATTCCTCCCTTAATTAAATGGTTTAATATGGTACAATGATGTGAATAGTTGTTGAAACTTGCCGCATTAATGAGAAATGGTAGTTAAGTGGTTGTTAATCGACGTTTTTTTACTCGGATGATGTTACATCTTTCCTTCCATCTCTCATACATTTTTTTTCTTTCACTTTTTATTCTCATTTATTTTATAGATTTATTTTTCATGTCGATGATATTAAATTATCCAGTGTTATCATAATTATTATTATTATTTTAGAATTTGATAGGGTTTACGGCGGATCGAATCCAATTGATTTACCATTGTTATAGGTAAAAATCGTCATAGAGGACACGTCATTATAATGAGAAGGTCAGCATAGCCACGTAAGCAGAAAGTCAAAAGAAGTCAACTTAGGGAACAAAACCTCCTAGAAGATGATTTACTCGGCGTCAACTAAGGCAAACCCGATCAGAGCCGAGTGAGGCTACTCGGGCAATAAAACCTGCTCGGGTATACTCGGTACCCAACAAAGAAGATAGACTACAAATATTCTCTTTTTAGGCACAATGGCAAAATCAGCGACTGGCAGCTCCAAAGTAACTATGGTACAGCTACCTAGAGTCCGAAAAGGAAACAGACAAGTTCTCCGCGCATAAGGAAATTAGAGTCCTACCTAGATTTGGATCTAGCTGAATTAAAGCACGTTGTGAATATTAAATAGGAAAACAAGTCCTAAAAGGACTCCAAAGCCACCCGCAACTTGTGGACCACGACACCAAACCCTAGTGGTACCTACAAACCCTAATATCATCATGTATAAATACCCTGGCAAGACATAAAGAGAGGGGTACGTGAGAATTAGCGAGAGAGACCAGAGTGTGTATTTTTACAATAATCATAGTGAATTTGACTACGTTGCTAAGGCAACAACCCGTGGATGTTTCTCCGATCATCGGAGTTTTACCATGTATTTTGTGTCTTTCATCATTAACTCTTTCATTCCTATTATTTCGTTCATAATTATAGGTTTTTTGCTGAGATAAACTGTTGACTGATTGACTACGAAAAATCACCGTCAACAATTGGCGCTAGAAGAAGGGGCTGAGACAAAGTAGGATGTTCAAACCCCTTTTTGAACTTACTTCGAAGACTCTTGTGAAATAATGGCTGGCGAAGGAGATGACAGCGATTCCAGATATAGTCGAGGACTACCAAATAATGAGTTGGAGGATGACACTACTAATGCCGTGGATGTTACCTTAACAACCGCAGATCAATCAACTACCATAGCCGGTATTCAGCGTTTCCCTCCAACCAACGAAGAGATCGTCCAACGGTTTCGAGCCTCTTTACAGCAGCTCATATCCGATGCGATTAGGCAAGGGGTTGACCTTTCTACTACGGAGGGTTTAACCTCGCCCCATAATCTACCTACCCCAGATCAGCAAACAGAAAGATTACGTTCCACAGTGGTTGTCCCAACACCATATGCACCATTAAAGATGGGTCGAGACCTGACGGATCGGCCTAAGACACTGTCCGAAAGACAAGCCCGGGGCAGTAGAAAGCATAGAGAGGAAGGCTGCTCTGACAAGAGGTATGACCCTGATCGAGCGGGGCGAAATCAAAGCCAACCAAAGAGGCGTACCCACCGGAGAGAACGGTCATTGTCTTCAGGAGAAAGTGAGCAATACCATCACCACAAGCGCTGAAGGGACACAGTTCGATTGCATGGCTTGAATCGAGAGATCAGGGAACAGGAACCCGAAGAGAGGGGACAAAAGCTAACCATCAGCTAGAACTTTAACGTGATGGGGGAACCGGAAGGAGACAGGGACATACTCCTACAGAGTTTGACCCGGGAGGTTCAAAACAATCGTCTGTAAATGGATGCTATGGTTAGGCATTATGGACATAATGAACTGTCAGATGATGAATCCGGCAGTCCTTTCACCAACGGAGTTCTACGAATGCCTTTCCCATAAAGGTTCAGGATGCCACATGTGGAACAATTCAAAAAGGATACCGACCCGAAGGAACATGTTAGGAGATATAAGAGCGCCATGGCCCAGTACATCCACAATGATGCCCTACTATGTCTGAATTTCCTATAAACACTCGGGGATCTAGGTTCTCGGTAGATTGCCAACAGCAAGCATAAGTAGTTTCAATGAGCTAAGCAAGGCTTTCTCAAGGCAGTTCCTTGGGAATGTACACAGAAAGAAGTCAGTGACTCACTTATCTCAACTTAAATAAGGGAAAAATGAGTCACTAAAGAAATACTTGGGGAGGTTCGGCCAGGAAGTATCAAAGATTGGAAGTGCGAACGATGAAACCATCATTGTAGCATTATCAATAACCTTCAGAATGGCCAATTATCTTTTGATTTAAGGAGAGCTCGCCTGACCAGTTATGCCGATATGATGGACATGGCTGGGGGTTATGCCTTAGCCGAAGAAGAAGAAATTGCGATGGGAGGTTATTTTGTACATGGTGGGTGCCTAGAAGGATCTAAGGCAAAAGATCAGACCAAGGCTCAGGATACAAAAAGTGACATGTAAAAGAACAAAACACGGGATGGTTAGGACGGCCGT
Source organism: Acer saccharum (assembly GCA_030490815.1). NCBI lineage: Eukaryota > Viridiplantae > Streptophyta > Magnoliopsida > Sapindales > Sapindaceae > Acer > Acer saccharum. Next base: position 23,695,037 of record CM059871.1, read on the forward strand.
CGGGCTTATAACCCAAAAATAGACCAGCCGCGCTAGAAATTCCAAGGTAGATACACAAATTACACCCCATTGAAGAAAGATCAGGAAAAGGTATTGGCAATCCTGGAAGAGAAGAATATGTCCAAAGAACCTCTTAAACAGTCGTCTTATGCTCGGAGGGACACCACGAAATATTGCAGATTCCATAAAGAAAATGGACATGAGACGTCCAAGTGCTTCCAACTCAGAGATCACATCGAAACCCTCATCAGAGAGGGACACTTGAAAGATATTGTCTTAAAGAAAGCCGACAGGGAAGATGGATAGAAAGATAGCCGATAGGAAGGACGAGGAAGGAAAGCAAAGTACGAAGAAAACTGAAGATGAAGGAGCAATCAACACCATTTTCGATGGACCGGTAACTGGTAAGAGCAATAGGGAGAGGACTCAGGAAATCTGGGAAGCAATGGAAGCCCGAAGAGACCTCAATGTTAATTCCATTGAACCCAACCCAAAAAGGATCAAGGAAGGCTGGGACCCAATTATATTCACGGAGGCTGACTCACATGGAGTAGATGTAAGGCCGAACGATGCACTGGTCATTAGCGCTCGGATCGGTCATAGGGAAGTCCATCAGATCTTAATCGACAATGGAAGCTCGACAAATATTTTAAGTGCAGAAGTGTATGACCAGCTGAGACTGGATAGAAAGGATTTGCAACCCTTTCATACGCCGCTCCAAGGATTCAATGGAGTGGAAGTAAGGTCGCTTGGCACGGTAAAACTACCAGTTAAGATTGGGAAAGCCCCTTGCCAGAAGACAGTGCTACTTGCCTTTGTAGTCGTGGACACAGAAAATTGGCCGTATAATGCTCTACTGGGCTGACCATTCTTGAATAAAACTAAGGCAGTAACGACTACGTATGCCCTCATGATGAAGTTCCCAATGGAGTGCGGAGTATGAGTGGTCAAAGGGTCACAAGAGATGGCACGAAGGGCAAACCTATCGGTCTACAAAGATAGGGAGGTACACCAAGTGTGCGTAGTATTAGCCGAGTAAGCCACCAAGGAATCAGAGGAACAAGCAAAAACACCAAAGGAATTCGAACTTAACCCCAGAGAAGAGCCTGAAGCTAAAAAAGATGAACCAACAGAAGAGGTGATATTAGATCTTGAGGAACCGAGTAGGACAGTCAAGATAGGGGCAAACCTAAGCGAACACATAAAAGCCGAGCTGACCGCACTGTTGAGAGATTACAAGGATGTATTCGCATGGAGTCATGAAGATATGCCCAGGATAGACACGAAAGTGATATCACATTACCTGTCCGTCAATCCGGAGTTCCGACAAGTGGTGCAAAAGAGGCGATTGTTCAACCTAGAGAGAAGCACAGCTATTAAGAAGGAGGTAGAAAAGTTGCTCTCTACGGGATCAATAAGGGAAGTCAAGTACCCGGAATGGGTGGCTAATGTAGTATTGGTCAAAAAGAAAAACAATCAATGGAGAATGTGCATTGACTTCACAGATCTAAACAAAGCATGCCCAAAAGACAGTTTTCCCTTGCCAAGAATTGACCAATTAGTAGATGCAACGGCGGGACACGAGTTATTAAATTCATGGATGCTTACTCGGGATACAATCAGATCTTAATGAACAAAGTGGATGAAGAAAAAACGGCTTTCACCACAGATCAGGGTTTATATTGCTACAAGGTAATGTCGTTCGGGTTGAAGAACGCTGGGGCGACATATCAAAGGCTGGTGAATAAAATATTTGCTCTACAGATTGGGAGAAACATGGAAGTTTATGTAGACGAAATGTTGACCAAGAGTGTCACAGCGGAAAAGCATTCAGAAGATTTGAAGGAAACTTTCGATGTCCTAAGGAAGTATAAGATGAAGCTTAACCCGAATAAGTGTGTGTTCGGGGTACCATCGGGGTACCATCGGGAAGGTTTTTGGGTTTCCAGGTCCATTAAAGAGGAATCGAGGTAAAAAAGATTAATGCGTTAGAAGAAATGGCCTTACGGAAGACATTGAAGAATGTGCAGAGACTGACAGGATGTCTTGCCTCGCTCAATCGGTTCATCGCAAAATCAATAGATAGGTGCGCCCCGTTCTTTAGAGTGATAAAAAAGGGAAAATGACTCGAATGGAGCGAAGAATGTGAAACAGCCTTCCAGAAGTTGAAAGACTATTTGGGACGAGCACCCATTCTCTCAAAACCAATAGTCGGGGAAACCTTATACTTGTAACTCTCGATCATAGAGGTGGCAACGAGTTCAGTACTGATTCGACTGGAGGAAAGAGTGAAAAAGCTAGTGTATTACACAAGTAAGACATTGTTACCAACCGAAACTAGGTACCCACCAGCTGAGAAAGTAGCACTCGCACTAATCACGGCAGCAAGGAAAATAAGGCCTTATTTTCAAGCGCATACGATAGAGGTATACACTGACTGCCCATTGAAACTTATTTTACAAAAGCCAGAACTGTCAGGAAGGTTGACCAAATGGGCGGTAGAGCTAAATGAATTCGGAATCAGATTTCGTAGCAGAATTCACTGAGCCGGATGTCGAGGTAAGAAGAATGATGGAAGGTGAACAAGTGAATAATTTTCAGTGGAAGTTACATGTAGACGGGTCATCAAACACCCATGGCAGCGGGGCAGGAATAGTCATAACAACCCCGGAAGGGGACGCTGTGGAGTGTGCCATGAGGTTTGATTTTAAGGCAACCAACAATCAAGCTGAGCATGAAGCTTTGTTGGCCGGCTTAAGAGTGTGCATAGCATTAGGAGTGAATGAGTTGGAAATTTTCAGCGATTCACAAGTAGTGGTTAACCAGGTACTTGACGAATACCAAGCAAGAAATGAGCACATGATAACTTATCTGGACATTACAAAAAGATTGCTCAGAAGATTCAAGAAATACAAAGTCTCTCAAATCCCTCGGGAAGAAAATGAAAAGGCAGATGCCTTATCCAAATTAGCATTAGCTACTACTTGTATCAAGTCCAAAGCAATACCGGTGGCACACCTGACCAAGCCAAGCACAACAAAACCCAGGGAAATCATGATAGTAAAAATCCAACCAAGTCCGGATGACTGAACGACTCAGCTCAAGAGATACTTGGAAGAAAACATATTACCAGAAGATACCGTGGAAGCCAAGCGCATCAAATGCAGATCAACCCAGTACATAATTCTGAATGGCGAGTTATACAGGAGAGGATTTTTGAAAGCATTGCAAAGGTGTGTCGCTGGTAAAGAGGCCAACCAGATCCTAAAGGATGTTCACAATGGGGTGTGTGGAAACCATACTGGGGGTAAGAGCCTAGCACATAAAGTACTTAGGCAAGGGTTTTACTGGCCGACCTTGTTTGCCGAAGCACAACGATTCGTAGAAAGTTGTGAAACATGCCAAAGGATAGCCAACGATATTCGGTAACCTCCAGAGCTGCTCATGAGCCTAACATACCCTTGGCCGTTTGCCATGTGGGGCCTTGAACTTATATGACCAATGCCTACGAGAGCCAAAGGAGGAGCGAAGCATGTTATTGTGGCAGTTGACTATTTTACCAAGTGGGTAGAGGCAGAAGCACTCGTGCACATCACTAAGGCAAACACCACCAATTTTGTCAAAAAGAACATATTATACAGGTTTGGGATCCCGAGTACCATCATAATAGACAAAGGAACCCAATTTGACAATAACAAATTCAGGGAGATGTACGAAGAGCACAAAATCTAAAACTATTATGCCTCGCCTGCCCATCCTCAAACCAATGGTCAGACTGAAGCAGTAAATAAGGTGATCAAACACACGCTGAAAGCAAAGTTAGAGGCAAAGAAAGGCGGCTGGGCAGACAAGCTGCATGAGGTTCTATAGGTATATTGAACAACTGCAAGGTCGTCCACATGGGAGACCCCTTTCTCACTAGCATTTGGAATGGAAGCCGTCTGAAATTCCCTTAAGCAATATAGTGTAAATATACCTAGAGGGGGGGTGAATAGGTATAGGCTCCAAATTCTTCCAATTTAAAAATAATGCGGAATATAATAAAGAGAATGCACACTTGAATAGATTTTAGCAAATGAATTGATTTCACTAATACAAGAGTTAATCAATTTACAAGATATGCAATCAATGTAAGATATGGAAGATAAAGAAAAAAATAAAACAAAAATGAACACAAGAGTTTTAACGTGGTAAAACCTCAAAGAGGAAACATCCACGGGTTGATACCACAACCACCGGCAAAGCAATCCACTATGTGAAAAAGGACTTACACACTCAAGCTATCACTCATGATATCCGCTCAAGCTATCAACTCCTAATCTACCCTCGGGCTAGTGAATCACCAAGCCCACTTCCTATCCGAGATGTGTCCTACACCTCTAGAAAGCAACTTCCTATCCAAGACGCTCACGTCTCTAGGAAGATTTCGTGCTTAGCTATCCGGATCACAAAGATCCTAGTTAAGCTCTCCTAGCTCAACCATCCGGAGTACCACACTCCTAGCTAAGACTTTTGCTTGACTATCCGGACCACATGTCCTAGTCAAGACTCCCTTGCTCTACACAAAACTTCACTCACTTTGCAAGAGACTTCAACCTTATGCAAGGCTATGATCTAAAGTGATGCAAGTGATGCAAACACAAACAAATTAAGCTAGATGATCAATCAAGCAAAATGTACATGTTCAATGGCAATCTAGAATATGATTTCAACACACAATCACAAAAGTTATCTAGAAATCAAGACATGCAAATCAATAAGAACAAAGGTATCAATATTCAATTTGGCACACTAAAAACCTAGTTCTTAGATCATGAAATAAAACATAGAAAATAACATGAAGCACATCACACATATGTTTTCTAGAATCAATTTCATGATAAGTCAAGTTTAGCACATATATGTTCAAAACACATCACAAAGCTAAAACTCAATTAACAAATGATCAAATAACCCTAGCATGTGATCTAACATACTTCTTAACAAATTTCATCAATCAAATGGAAAGAATCAATAGATGATCAAAGATGAAATTGAAAAAGAAATAAGTTGAAACATACTACTGACCACGGACTGGAAATGGACCAACTGAGAAAAATGCCGAAGTCAACTGCCTCTGGAAATGCTTGGGGTTTGTAGCTCTCTTCGAGACCAACAATTTTGGTTTTTGAATTGAATGATTTCGAGTTCGTATGAGAGAGATATGATCAAAACAAGTAAACAACAATTGTTGAAAAACTGATGCGGGAAATGAAGTGTTCTTCAAAAAATTGCATAAGTGTGGAGGGAAGGAGGTTTGCTTAAAAGGAGGGAAAAGGAGAGAATTTCCGAGCAAATCACGTGCTGCCATGTCAGCACCCCGTGGGGGGCGCGTGGAGCCCACGGGAGCAGAAGGCTCCCTTGCCCGTGGGGCCCACGGCCTCCCACACGGGCTGGCCAAGTGGCCACACGTGATTTGCACACCTCTCGCGCGCTCCCTCGGTTCGTTGCCCCATATCTTGAGCATCCGACCTCCGATTTGGAATCCGTTTTCGGATTATGAACCGTGACTCCCTCACGCATGACTAAGACTACTCAACTTTGAAAAATGGTTTAGAAATCATCTCGGAATCCGATGATGAAATCAACACAACAAATGAGAACGAAAAGTAGCATAGTCAACTTGTTTGGACTCGAAACCTTATGAGTGAGTAACCGAAATGACCGGAACTCGATAAGGCATTAAATAAGAACATGTTCAAGTCCTAAACACAAAATACGAAAACAAATAAACACATATTCACACAAATATGCCATATCAAAGAGATAGTCACAAAGCATGCAATTTCACAATGTTTGTCAATACAAGATCAATGCATGAGCATGCTATGAAGTGTGTGAATGTGTTATACCAAATGTTTGAACCACGATGCAGGGACACACATGTATGAATTGTGTGTGTGTGCGCTTACGCCTTGCAAGAGGATAAAAGTCAAGATATACCTTTGACGCTTTTCACCTCTTGAAGACGACTTTTGCACTAGACGTTGCTCTTCACTCTTTAAGCTTCCTTTCTTCAAATAATGTCCTAAGCAACAACTAATACAATCATAGAGTGTTTTGCAATGGAATCAAGCCAATACAAATCATGAACCTTACACCGTCATCCCAGCAGAAGCAACTTTTGCTACTCCTAGGGTCCAATTATATAACCCAGAGCACAACGTCAACATGCTGCTACAAAATTTAGATGAACTAGAAGAGGTCAGAGACAGAGCACAAGTAAGGAACGCAGCATACCAGCAAAGGGCCGCAAAGAATTACAACTCCCATGTCCGCGTGTGTAGATTTCAGCTCGGCGATTTGGTACTGAGAAGGGTGTCCCCAAACACCAAGGACAAAGCAGCAGGATCCCTCGCCGACAAATAGGAAGGACCATACATCATTAATTGAAAAGCAGGACATGGAGCCTACATGATAGCCCGACCAGAGGGTGGCTTAGTGCCCCGACCATGCAACACACAGTACTTGAAGATTTTCCATCCTTAAGGGACCTATCCCATTTCCTCATTTCCTTTTTGTTTTTCTGCAATTTGCATATTTAAATATTTCCAGGCTCCTAGTTGTTTGAATTTTTTTCAAAGTTCAGTTTCTAATAAAAGAGATTATTCATTGAATTCATGTTCAAATCAGATATGCTGAGCCGAAGATTAATAGAGCGGTCATCCAGAGACCGATCAAAAATTCTTAAAAACAGAAAAATTCGAACGCCATGAAACCGCGAAAGAGCGAACAAATAGTGCTCGAAGGGTGAAAAAGCTGAAACAGCGTGCCCGCCTAACTAAGATGGTACAAACGCACCCCTTAGCAAAAAGGCAAAACCGAGGCACCAGAATAAACTGGAAAACTGCTCGAGGTGTCGCCAGAAAGGCTGGTGAGATGCGCAGCTGTGTTGACCAGTACACACTACCCCAACGATTCGGCAAACCCTTGCACAGACAAAACCAGGAGACGTCCTAGGTGACATGTGCAAGGACTTTAGTGTATGGTCGTGGCGAGCCTCGACGTAACACCGGGGTTCAAAAATAAATAAATAAATAAATAAAAAAGCTCAAATAAAAGGATGAAAACCCAATTGCCAGTTAATAAGATACTTGGCTAGATTGATAAAGTGAATGGAGTAATTATCCCTGTTGCCAGTTAATAAGATACTCGGTTAAGATAAAGGATACTCAAAGATATTCTACAAGAATTTCTGATGTGATAATTCATCAGTTCAAAGAAATTCCAAGCCGAGTACAGGCCGCCAAGTTAAGTAAACTTATACAAATTCTAATCATCCCATTCGCATTTATATTTATCACGCAGGAAAAAGATATCTTAACTAAGATAGCGGAACAAAAAAAAAATGGAGCAAAGAATGTATATAAATATAAACAAAGGTATATACAAAGCTCGTTACAAAAATAATAAAAGTCAGAAGTCAGGAAGATGGCACTAGGGGTTGCGAACTGCTCCCGTCGATACTCGGATCAGGCTCCATCACATATTCAACCAAGAGGCTATCATCAAAGGGCCACACGATCTCGTCCAGCTCGTCATCCATCCAAGCACTGTAATCTTTTCCAGGCACAGGCCCAACGTCAGGATCCTCACCATTAATCCCCGCCTTTTGACAGGCATGGAAAGCAGAAAAGGCATTGGTAGTAGGGACCTCTAGATGCATGGGATATGGCATCTTCCCCTTGCTCCGGTAGTATGCGCGCCACTCCTTCATCTGGATCTGGAGAGATTCCAGAGATGTATCCACATGCTTCTTAATTGAGAGGCCCTAGTTGGTCCTAGCCCGGTCAGTTGCCCTGTTTTTCATCTTGAAGAACTCTCCAGCCGAGACTATCCCTCGTTGAAATTCTCGGAGAAGCAAGGCATCATAAGCCAAAGACCTTTTGAAGTGATCCATAACCTATATCTCCAGCTCCAACCTAGCCTTCTTTGATAGGGATTCGACGGTCAAAGCTTGGTGTTCTAAATCCTTGATCTTGCACTCATAGGATGCCTTAACCTCTTCCGCTTTTTGCTCAGCCTGGAGCATTGATTCTTGAGTAAAAGATAGCAAGTCCTTCAGGTGTTTGACCTCATTAATGGCAAGGGCAGCCTTTTGCTCAGCTTCCATCTAACTCGCCAAACACCGGTCCATGAACTCCTGATTTACTCTAATCTTCCTCTAGCAAGTCGACTCGATCCGAGCACGGCCATCTTCACTCTCTTTCAGTTGGGCCTTCAAGCGCCTTATTCTGTCAGCCTAGGCACTGCTAGCTTGACAGGATTCCGACATCTCAACCACTATCTGCAACCAATTAACATAGAAACAAAGTGAAATGGAAAAGAATCAGAAAGATAACAAGAAGTCTGATTAAGTATTACTCACATAGGAAGCGCTATTGAAGAAGTTATGCAGACGGTTGGACAAAGAGCCAACCCTGAAGCAGCTCCAGCTATCCTCCCCTATATAAGCATGGCCTAAAGCCATAGCCTTCAACATGGCTTGGGGGGTAGGCACGCCAGGCTGGACCGACGAACCTGGACCATCAACATCGGCTTCAGGCAATCTGGTGGCCGATGTTACCTGAGGAGAGCCAATAAAATCCCCAGCATTAGTCCCGACTTGATCTTGTAGGGGAGTTCGAATCACTACTTCCTCAACCCCGGTGCCAGCCTCATCGTCGGAGGATGAGTCGACATACATGACCACCCGGGGAATTTTTGGGGCAGGACGACCTTATGAAAATGAAGCATTCCTCTTCCCAGGTTGCCTCCTACGTGTATCCAAATCGGCAGCAGGATCTTCCATGTCCGGGTCAGGGTTTCTCATTCCAACATCATCCCCGACAGCTGGAGAAGGGATAAGAGTTAGTTCGACAGGGGTTGGAATCTCAAAAGCCACTACATTAAAGGGCTCCCGAACCCTTACTTCATTCCGTTCACTCTCCTCCTCACCCACGTTGCTCGTAGCACGGGATGGAGAAACCCCACGAGAAGCTGAAGCCACTGTCTCGGAAGGCTCCCCAATTTTTTCTTTGCCCTTGAGCTTCAAGGAACTGGCAGGATCCCCCATTTGGGCAGTTGCCTCGTCTACAGTAGGTTCACCCAGATCATGTATGTCCTCCACCAAGTTTGGTTCCTCATCAGGACCCCGAGTCTCCTAGGGCACATACTCAAGAACGCCTTCATCAGTTCCTTCCTCAAGAGGGTCTTCGGGTGAGCTCTCATCAGAATCACCTTGTGGAGGAGCTATCCCGGCCTCCTTTTGGCGCATAACCTCTTTTCAGCTCGCCTCAACAACGGACTTCATCCGGCACGCCTGGACGTCACATACAATATCTACATCGAACACAGGAAAAACGAACTCATGTTAGTAAGCCGACCAAGCAAGAAGTGAGTTTAAAAAAAAAAACAGAGAAAACTCACGGCGTCGTTGGCAGCAGAGATCTGAGGGAAAAGGCAAGCTTTTATCATTTTATCCTCATTGAAGAGATACGGCTTGCCTCTTTTCTCCAAGGGTCGTACGACCGCTCGGGCTAGGTTTACGAGTTCACCATCGGTAAAAGAGAGGGTCGCTCGATTCTAGTTCTCAGGTGAACAGAAATATCGGGGAACCTTGCATGTCACCCGAGTACCGTCAAGATCAAAAGAGATCGATTGACCCCAACGATTGCCGATAAAAAACCAACTATTCTTCCAGAATTTGTTCGAAGAAAGGAAGCCCCAGACGAACCCCTTTATCTTTTCATCAGTGGTAAGCTCGACCTACCCACGAACTTTCACGTCCTTTGGTATCCAATACTCGGGCTGGGTTGAAAGGAGAAAATAGATTCCAGTCTTCCCCAACTGTCTCAACAAGTAGAAATGCCTAATCTCGTGAGGGGTCGGGGGTGGCTGCTTCATCTTATGCCACATATGCCACATGCACATTAAAATCCTATAGCTGTTCGGAGTCAATTGAGCCGGGGCAAGCTGAGCTTCCGCTAAAAACAAAGCAACAAAGGTTTGAAGTGGAAGTGTTACACCACAAGTAAGCATTGCCCTATAAATTGCTACCATGCCCGGTGGGGGGTTCCATGCAGCACGACCATTGGCAGGGCTTAGAGTAATGAGGTCGTTGTCCAAGTCAAATCGACTTTTATATTTACAGATTTCCTCAGGACCGACCACATTCGGCTCAATATCATAGGCACATACTCGTTCAGAAGAGAAAACGATATGGGCTGCCCTATGCTCTTCCTCCATATCACTCTCGTGTAGTCTCTGAGAACCAATACGACTCTCTCGAGAGTGGGGATCCTTATACACCTTGCGCTTGCTCGGTAACTTTCCCATTCGTTTCCATGGGCGAGTATCACCACGAGCAGAAACAAAAGAATCAGACTGAACCTCAGATTGATAAGATTCAGGGTTTGAAGAATCAGAAACGGGAGGAACTTCAGAAGTAGGAGGAACTTCGCAGAAGAGCCCTGAAACGTCAGCGTTCAGGAAGTGAGGTTGATCGAAAAGAGGGTCTCCTAGTAACTTGTGAACAACTGTAGCAGTAAAAGTATCATTTTGCTTAATGGCGGCCATTCCAATAGTAAAAAGACAATGTCTAGCTTCAAAATCCATGAGAACTAACCTTGAGATGCTAGATAGTTTGAGTGGGAAACACGAACTGTAGAAAAAGGCCTTCAATCAAGGGATCTGGGGGTTAAGAATCTTGAGCCTCTAGGCAAAACAAGACCAAGAGACGTCCAATCTTAAAGCGGACCAAAGAGTCGAGTTTACAATTCCAACGGAGTTCCCCAGAAAGATCTGTGTTAGAAATTGTTTTTCTCAAGAAAGAAGAAAGAAGAAAGAAATAGCATAAGACAAGAAAGTGAGGAATTCCTCTCAAATGCAAAGCTATATAAGCAAGATGTCAGGTTCGAAATTTGAAACCCTAGAGTGGATGAACGGAGAAGCGGGAAACCAAAGGACGTGGATTGTGACGTGGGCGATGCACAGGGAAGCAGAAAGGTCGTGTCCCATAAATGTCGTCTAGCATGACCAACCGCAGAAAGACAAGTGGCAGCAAAAGAGGGCTTCGAACCGTCAGAAGGCCAAAACATCACCATCAACAGATTTTTGATTGAGGGGTGAATCGAATGTGTGTAGACACAATTAAGACATGTCATTTAATGATTCGAATTAAAATGAGGATGATGAAACCCCACATTAATGAGGAAAACGACGAACAGGAACAGGCCGTAAATAAAGAATCAAGCGAAGGTTAAATATTTTTACCGAATGGACTAAACCCAATCCATTTGGCTCAAATATTTAAGGGAGTATTGTTATAGGTAAAAAATTGTCATAGAGGACACGTCATTATAATGAGAAGGTCAGCATAGCCACGTAAGCAGAAAGTCAAAAGAAGTCAACTTAGGGAACAAAACCTCCTAGAGGATGATTTACTCGGCGTCAACTAAGGCAAACCCGATCAGAGCCTAGTGAGGCTACTCGGGCAATAAAACCTGCTCGGGTATACTCGGTACCCAACAAAGAAGATAGACTACAAATATTCTCTTTTTAGGCACAAAGGCAGAATCAGCGACTAGCAGCTCCAAAGTAACTATGGTACAGCTACCTAGAGTCCGAAAAGGAAACAGACAAGTTCTCCGCGCATAAGGAAATTAGAGTCCTACCTAGATTTGGATCTAGCTGAATTAAAGCACGTTGCGAATATTAAACAGGAAAACAAGTCCTAAAAGGACTCCATAGCCACCCGCAACTTGTGGACCACGACACCAAACCCCAGTGGTACCTACAAACCCTAATATCATCATGTATAAATACCCCGGCAAGACATAAAGAGAGGGGTACGTGAGAATTAGCGAGAGAGACCAGAGTGTGTATTTTTACAATAATCATAGTGAATTTGACTATGTTGCTAAGGCAACAACCCGTGGATGTTTCTCCGATCATCGGAGTTTTACCACGTATTTTGTGTCTTTCGTCGTTAGCTCTTTCATTCCTATTATTTCGTTAATAATTACAAGTTTTTTGCTGAGATAAACTGTTGACTGATTGACTACAAAAAATCACTGTCAACAACCATGATTTAAGATTCGATTGGATCGAAGAAATTACAAGCTGAAATGATCCAATTTTATAGCAGGATCCGATTGTAAAATACTTCAATCCGATCCGATATGATCCAATAGATCGAATTACTATAAAATCATTCTTAATATATAAAAGTTATAATGTTCTTGAAATAAATAAAATTAAATAATTTATTCATATATTAATAATTAATATAAGAAGTTTACATTTGCTGCATAACTTTATATAGTTCAAAAAGCTTATCAACAATAAAAATCAGTTCCAAATGTTAGCTTAAATAAAAGCATTAAATGTTCAACATTAGAATTTGCTGATTTTATTTTATTTTTTATTTTATTTTATTTTATAAAGAAACGTGTGAAAAAAGATAACACCAAAATTTGCTCAACATTAGAATTTGCTGCATTTTCTTTATAAAAAATAAAAAAATAAAATAAATAAAATAAATTAAAAAAAAAAAAAAAAAAAAAAAAGGCATGAAATAGCACCAAAATTTCTGCAATAGAATAAAATAAAAAATTAATAAGGGAAGACACTAATAAAAACATAACCAAATTTAAGTTAAGTTAGATTAGAAGTAGGTTGCTAAAACAAAATTTCCCAATATAAAAAGGGTAGTGTTAACATGTTAGATAAAAGGAAAATATTTGTTGCTGTTATTGTCTCAATCAATGCAATTAATTTATTTTGTAATAAATGCCTTCCTTTTATAATATTTTTATGGACAATACTTGGGTGCTGACCGGTCAGTACCCAAGGTACTGACCAACCCAATGGTTGATTGTCACGTAACCCAAAGGCTACGTGACAACACCCCATTGGGTGGTCAGTATATTTGGGTACTGACCAGTCAGTACCCAAGCATTTTCCTATTTTTATAGTTGTTAACTTAGGGTACATGTTAACACTACCATATAAAAATTAGACCTAATATTTTAGACAGATTTCCTAAACAAAAATTTAAGATTCGATCAAATCCAATGGATTTTAGTATTTAGTATCCAATCCGATCCAATCCCTCCTTGGATCTAATCCAATCCAATAGATTGGATTGAATTTAATGAATAGTATTATATTGAATTGGATCCTACACACCCTTGGAATTTGGATCCTCCAATCTTTGTCCTATAACATGTGTAATCAATGATTGAGATTGATTAAGATTTATTTCTTTTATTTATTTCACTTTTATTAACTTTAAATATATTATCTTCAATGTTTTAGATCAATACAAAGATCAGTTCGGGAGAGGATCCAAATCCATTAATATTAACGCCTAACTATGCCTACTAAATATTCTCCATTACCATTTCCCAGCTGACTAATCACTGTGGTAGCCAAAAATGGTCCAATGGCCCAACATGCCAAAGCCCAATCCCTATAAGTCTAACCCAAGCCCATTGTGTTGGGTCGACCCAGCAAAGGTGCCAGCAGAGGCTACCGTTGAAGACACATTCAAAGTGATCAGTTACGAAGAGATATAACTGCCCATTGAGAGGAAATCTCTCCTAAAATCACGTCCACTATCAAATGCAGATAGTAGACATTAGAACCAAGACACCTAATATAAATAGGGGAGGCCCCCTCCACTAAAACTCTCGAAAAACTCTCTGAACAAAAGCTTACAACTAGCGTATTGAAATTCTGGTTCCATCACTTTCCGACCATCGGAACTCACTCATCAGTCATCTGACTGCCTTGCTCAGCCCAAGCATATCAAAGGCTATCATCAAGCCCCCACCTTTCTCCTTTTTTCTACCTTGTATTTCGATTTAAAGTTCTTTTGCAGGTTCAACAAAGTTCAAACGACCACACATAAACGACAGTCGACATCAACCAACCAACTTCCAGCCTAGTAGCCTTGGGCCTGATTCTACCCGACCCGTTTGACGTACCAAGTCGTTCGACCACCTACAGTTTGGCGCCCACCGTGGGGCCCATTGCAACTACCTTCAAGTTCAAATCAGTTTACTCCAACCACAACTAAACATGGCAGGAAGTGGATCCGCTCCAACCGTTGAAGAACAGATTGCTGTGCTGACCGCCTAAATAACCGCGAGCGCTGAGAGGTTGCAAGCACTTGAAGCAGAGAATGTAGCGATCCGAGTGGCAAACAAAGAATTGAGAGCGCTGGTTGACGGAGTGGTGCCTGATTCAGCAACGTCGGAGCATCCAGCATCAGAACCAAACGACGAACCGTTTGTCGACCGACCTGCTCCAAGAGCGCATGGCAACCACGATGAACCCGAAATGAATCCGGTCGACCGTCAAAATCAGCCAGCATTTCAGACCGCAAGGGTTGATATCGACCTCAACGATATACCAGCCAGGAACGATATGATGAATGAACAAGATCCACCGATGGATCAACGACCAGATATCGTCCTTAAGACGGCTATGTCTCTCCAGTCGACACCGAGACTGGTAAAACCCATGCCCAATTTACACTTGTCTGCTAATGTGGAATTTTCTCGCAGGTTTGCAGAAATAAAGGCTCTAATCCAGAGAATCCCAGGAGTCCCAGCTCCCATCAAGAAAAGTACAGCCAATAGTTTCGCCGACTCACCCTTCGTCGCCGCAATTGCTCTCATCGAGATGCCCAAGAAGTTCAACTTCCCAAACATGAAGCAGTATGAAGGGACGACCGATCCGGACGACCATATTGCACAATACAAACAAAGGATGTTCACCGCTGCAATCCCACGCGACCTCTGAGAGGCGTGCATGTGCAAAGCTTTCGGATCCAGCCTAAGCGGCCCTGCTTTACAATAGTACACTAACTTGCCTAATAATTCTATTGATTCTTTTGCGCAGCTGACGGACACATTCGTTGAGCAATTTGTGAGTAGCCACAAGCTGGATAAACTATCGGACGACCTCTACACCATAACGCAAAGAACAGGCGAAAACCTACGAGCCTATGTTGGACGTTTCAACAGAGAAAAAGTGAAAATCCCACATTACAACCAAGCAACTGCCATCTACGCCTTCAGAAAAGGTCTCAGGTTTGATTCTGATTTATACAAGGAACTTACCAAATACCCTTGCAGAACAATGGAAGATGTACTGGCGAAAGCATGGGCCCAAATCAAATGGGAAGAAGATGAGGCAAACTTTGTGGGAAAAGCTAACAGTAGCTATTATGGCCAACGAAACGATCGCATTGACAGGAGGTCTAACGACAGACGATCAGAACCATACCCGACGAGCGACAGAAAGAATGTCCAGTCACGACATGAAAGTTCTGGTGAGATAAGCACCTACGGTCGTGGAATTCCAAGGTCGAGTCGACCAAAGGTGGAAGCGCCAGAATATAATCTCAGCATCGAACCAGTCGACCTCGTTGCAGTAATGAGGGAAATGGGCAAAGCAGTCAAGTGGCCAAGAAAAATGAACGTGCTTCCAGAACATCGCGACCCCAAACTTCGATGCGAGTTCCATGGTGATCACGGCCATCGCACGGAAGACTGCATTGCCCTAAAATTTGAAGTGGCAGAGCTGCTGAAACATGGACACCTACGGGAATTCCTAACAGATAAGGGTAAACAAACTTACGCAAGACGCGACGACCAGAGGCAAACCGGTCCAGTCGACAGCCCTCCAGAACCTCCTAGGCAAGATAGGGTAATCAATTGCATTTCTGGTGGGTCGAAAGTCAGTGGCGTGAGCTACTCAGCAGCCAAGAGACACACTCGACAAGTGTCAAACGCAGAAATCCAGCCAAATCGAGAACATCCATCCAAAATCAACGAAACCGTCACATTTCGGTCAACAGATAAATCAGATTTGTTCTCTCCCCACCATGATGTTTTAGTTATTTCTTTACATGTTGCTAATTGTTTAACTAGACGCATTTTAATCGACAATGGCAGTTCTTGTAATATTCTTTTTAACAATGCTCTGAAAGAAATGCAGGTCGACGAATCAAAACTCAGTCGTCGAACGACTATGCTAACTGGATTCAGTGGAGAACAGAAAAGTACGTTAGGCGAGATTGTGCTACCAGTCTACGTAGAAGGAATCAACCTATACGTTAATTTTCTCGTACTCGACTGTCAATCCCCTTACAACGCCATACTTGGCAGACCCTGGATACATGAGCTGAAGGCAATCTCGTCGACATACCATCAGTTGATCAAATTTCCAACCAAATGGGGAGTTAAAGAGATTAAAGGAGAGCAAAGAGCTGCTAGGGAATGCTACCAAAATGCCATGAAAAAGAAGAAACAAGACTTATAGCAATTACAGGAAACCAAAGTCGAGTCGACACAGAACAGGCCAAACATGGAGGAGCTCGACGAGGTTTCTATCGACCCAGACCATCCAGAACATAAAGTCTATATTGGGTCAAGATTATCGGACGACATCCGAAACCAATTAATCGCATTTCTCAAGGAACGTCGCAGTAGCTTCGCTTGGTTGCACGACGATATGATAGGCATCGACCCCGACGTAATAGTGCATCAACTACAAGTCGACCCAGATCATCAACCAGTAAAACAAAAGCGAAGAAAGTTCGCTCCAGAAAGGAACAAGGTGATTAACGACGAAATCCAGAAACAGATCGACATTGGTTCAGTAAGAGAAGTAAAATACCCCGACTGGCTAGCAAACGTCGTAGTTGTAAAAAAGAAAAATGGGAAGTGGCGAGTTTGCATCGACTTCACAGACCTCAACAAGGCTTGCCCTAAGGATTCTTTCCCACTACCGCACATCGACATGTTAGTCGATGCGACTGCGGGCCACAACTTATTAAGCTTCATGGATGCTTACTCCAGCTACAACCAAATACTTATGCATCCCGACGACCAAGAGAAAACGGCCTTCGTCACGGAGGGAGGTACATTTTGCTATAAAGTAATGTCTTTTGGTTTAAAAAATGCAGGTGCAACCTACCAAAGGCTGGTCAACAAAATGTTCGCGAAGATGCTTGGATCAACGATGGAAGTTTACATCGACGACATGCTGGTCAAGTCTTTAGTCGCACAACAACATATCGACCACCTGGGACAGTCGTTCAACGTTCTCGACAAATATGGTATGAAACTAAACCCCACTAAATGTTCTTTTCGTGTATCTTCAAGAAAATTTCTAGGCTACCTGGTCACCCATAGGGGGGTCGAAGCAAATCCGGACCAAATACGGTCGATCGAGAACATCGAGTCACCAAGATGCATCAAAGATGTGCAGAAGCTTACTGGTCGTGTGGCAGCGTTGAACCGTTTTATCTCTAAGTCGTCCGAAAGATGTCTACCGTTCTTCAACACCCTCAGAAAAAACAAGGCATTCGAATGGAACGACGATTGTGAGAGGGCACTGCAAGACCTAAAGACATACCTAAAGTCGCCACCATTACTGTCGAAGCCTAAGGACAACGAAACATTGTTCATATATCTAGCAGTATCAGACACTGCTGTCAGTGCGGTCCTCGTCAGAGAAGAAGAGAACAACCAACATCCAGTCTACTACGTAAGCAAAACCTTACTCGACGCAGAAACCAGGTATAGTCGACTGGAAAAACTTGCTCTGGCTCTCATCGTCGCAGCATGCAAACTTAGGCCCTACTTCCAATGCCATTCCATAAAGGTACTAACTACTTACCCTCTTAAAAATATCTTACATAAACCCGAGCTTTCAGGTCGACTGACGAAGTGGGCGGTAGAACTCAGTGAGCACGACATCAGCTTCCACCCAAGATCGGCAATGAAGTCACAGGTATTGGCTAATTTTGTAGCAGACTTTACTCCATCTGAAAATGTGCAGGCCGAACAGGAACTAGTGGCACTCGCCGAAGAAACTACCTTTGGGAAATGGACTTTGTCGGTCGACGGATCTAGTAACATCAAAAGAAGTGGGTTAGGATTAGTACTTAGTTCCCCCACAGGGGACATAATGGAACAATCAATCCATTGTAGCTTTCGCGCGACAAATAATGAAGCAGAATACGAAGCCTTGATAGCCGGGCTCGACCTCGCAAAAAGCCTTAACGTGAGAAGCATCAAAGTACTAAGCGACTCCCAATTAGTCGTTCGACAAATGAATGGAACATACGAGGCAAGGGATCGGAGAATGTCGGCTTATTTGAACAAAGTCAAACAGTTGCAGTCGACCTTCGACGAATTTTCAATTGAGCAAATACCTAAAGCCGAAAATACACGAGCAGATACATTGGCAAGCCTTGGTTCGACGACGACAAACAATTCAAAGTCGATTCCCATAGTCCACCTCATGTCTCCATCTATTCAAGAATCAGAAATATTGGCACCAGTCGACAACAGCAGAAGTTGGATAGAGCCAATATTCAATTACCTCCAAGCAGACATTTTACCGGACGACAGGGTAGAAGCAAGGAAAATCAAAGCAAAATCAGCCAAATTCTGCATCCTATATGGTAAACTCTACAAGAAGTCATTCACCGGCCCTTATTTGAGATGTGTGACCCCTCGAGAAGCGTACGACGTCCTAAAAAGTCTACACTATGAAGAATGCGGAAATCATTCCGGCGCCCGTAGCTTGTTGAACAGAGCAATCATAGCTGGAACTACTGGCCGACAATGCGGACTGATTCACAAAATCACGTGAAGTCGTGCGACAAATGCCAGCGGTTCACACCGGTGTCACACCTCCCCCTAAGTATGTTAAATTTAATTTCGACCCTGTGGCCTTTTATGAAATAGGGAATGGATATTGTAGGTAAACTTCCCGCAGCACCCGGAGGTGTCGTCTACATGTTAGTTTTAACAGACTACTTCACCAAATGGGTCGAAGTTGGCGCATATCAACAGATACGTGACTTTGTATGGAAACATATTATCTGCAGGTTCGGAGTCCCAAGGGAGATAGTGACCGACAACGGATCCCAATTCATTTCATACGACTTCAAGAATTTCTGCGACAAATACGCAATCAAGCTAAGTTTCTCGACTCCACGGTATCCTCAAGCAAATGGACAAGCAGAGTCAACCAACAAGACAATTGTCAACACATTGAAGAAACGACTAGAAGCTAAAAAAAGCGAGTGGGCAGAAAAACTACCAGAAATCTTATGGTCATACAGAACTACCCCACGACGGTCGACAGGAGAAACCCCCTTCTCACTCGTCTATGGATCAGAAGTGGTCATCCCAATAGAAACCAGACTGTCGACCGCCCGCAGCGAAAATCCAGATGATGAACAGAACAACTTAGAGCTGAGTTTCGAACTCGACCACCTCGACGAAAAACGAGATCGTGCTGCTTTAAGAATTCAGTCGTATCAACAACAAGTCGCTCGACACTACAACAAAAAAGTCAGGACCCGAGTCTTCAAACTCCACGACTGGGTACTCCGAAGAGTTTTCCAAAACACGAAGGAGGAAGGCGCCGGAAAGCTGGGGCCAACATGGGAAGGACCATATCAAATAACGGATGTTATCGGACGAGGCGCATACAAGCTAAGAGGACTCGACGGTCGAGAACTGCATAATAGTTGGAACGCCCTACATCTAAAACAGTACCATTTCTGAACTTTCATTTTATTCTACTTTCATTATTATTATTTTTATTTCATTACTAACAAATCAACCAAAGGAACAATGATGACAACTTAGTGCAACTAAGTGCAAAACTGAGCTCAAGCATTTTTTATCAACTCACAATGCTGTCGACATCGACAAGCAAAAATTTTTTATTTCCAGCGACCACAAGAATCCGACATCACACTCCTAATATACTCAATTCGACAAACGTATATTAAGAGTGGGGGAGTAACACTGGGGACAAGTGGCAAGTGACGATCTAAAGACAGACAAATCAAACGCATGTAGGCGAAAATTCTATGTAAAAAGGTCTTGTCGACCATCAAACGCATGTACGCAAAATTCTATGTAAAAAGGTCTTGTCGACCATCAAGCGCATGTAGACGAAATTCTGTGTAAAAAGGTCTTGTCGACCGTCAAACGCATGTAGACGAAAATTCTATATAATAAAGTTTGTCGACTGAAAGATACGACATCGACAATAAAATCTTACTATTATATGTCAACTCATTGATGAAATCATCTTTAGAAATTACGTCGACCGACCTACGTATGGGCATAAGTTTACAGGCTTATCTTATACAAATTCAAGATAACAAATTTAAGTCTTGTATATAATGTCGATCGACTTACGTTTGAGCATGGGTTTACAGGCTCATTTGTCTCATTTCATGCAAGTTCAAAGCTATCACCACACGAAAGTCAAATTAAACCAAAATATAACTAAAAAGAAGTCGTCACAAAAGCAAAATTGAAAAGTAGGTAAACGGTCAAAATCGATCAAGAAATTCCATTACATCTATTAAATAGATAAATAGGTCGAAGACGACCGAATCATCCAAATATTACAAATATATAAATGAAAAATTTATATGCCATCTTGCGGAGGAGGACCGTCGGCAGCAGCAGCTTCATCCTTGTCGAGCGTCTCATCATCTCCAAGGTTCCTGTCGACATTTTCAACATCTCCGTCGACGCCCGCCCCTTGGGATTCCTCGAGTTTGAGACGCTGCATCTCTTCGTAGATGTCAATTTCTTCTTGCATCTCTTGAGGATTCCACTTCGAGTGGTCGCCCAACAGGTACTCCTTGAAAAGCTCTACCCTAGTTTTACAGACAGCTTCTACCGCTATCGACAAAGCCCTTTCCCTCAGAGCCTCGATGGTTTGATCCTGCTGATCAGCTGCTTCTTTGAGCTTCGCCACCTCGGCCTGGTGTCGGTCCCTCTCATTTTTCAGCGCCTCTTCTAAGGCTATTTTTTGCTGCTCAATCACACTCTTCTTAGTGGAGAGCTTAGCATTTTCCGTTTTGAGAGCGTCGCTCACCTTGCGAAGCACCACACTCTTGTCGTTAATAGCCTTATACCAACCATGCAGATGTAATGTTGCTTGGTAGGTCTACAACATAGGAGAGATCCAATCAATAAAGAATGTTACCAACAACAAATAAAGTAAAATAAAAAAATCTTTCTACCTGAAAATTTGAGAGGAGCAACGTGTCGAACACTTCCTCCGTCTTGACTTTCTTTAAATAGATGTCGTCGTCAACAAGAATGAAGTCGTCCGACCTCTTCAAAAATCCTGCGGGATCCTTGAAAGACGAAAACCCAGAAGCAAGAAGCAAGAAGCTTCATCGGGGAGTCAGGCTCGAAGTCTGATCCAGCCGACCTATCTTTCGAACTGGATACAACCTTCTTTTGTCGATCAACAGTAGAAGCCCTCTTCTGCCTCTTTTTTAACGGGCTCCTCTCTGGCGACGATTCCAAAATTTGCTCCACTACTGCTGGAGCACCTCCGACCGACTTCTCAGCAGCCTGCTTCTTTTTTTGTGCAGTTGCCCGTTTCTTGGCGACTTCATCTCTGTAGCGCCTCATGGTCTCCGCGTTATCAGGTATATTAATCTCCGCACTCACCATCGTTGTCACTACGAAACGACGTTCAACATCAGTTAGGGGCCGTAAAATACGCAAGTTGTACTGAAGGATCTCAAAACTCCTCCTAATCCATATATACGATAAAAAGTCCTTCACGTGAGGATAGGGTGAGCGCGATCTATTTAACATCGACCACCTCTACAGTCGACTAGGCCTGAAATTACCTTCCGTTAGCAAATTGCTAACACTCATTTGGGCTGCTGGGATTTCTAACAAAATCCTAGTACGCTCAGGAGCAACGTCACACGGTGGTGCTTTGCTTGCCCCTCTAACCTCTGCAAAGTAAAAAAAAAAAGCATTCAGACATAGTTACCAAAACATGTGTAACGACAGTCTACTCGACAGTTTCAAAAAAAAACTTACCATAACGATTCCAAACCCGTCGATATCGATATTCCTCTCCCCCCCATCCTCCACGGGCCGTCGACTGGGGGTCCCTTCGTAAAAAAGAATGTGTCTTTCCAGTTTCTATCATTCGACTTAGTGTCGATAATAAGTTCCGTCTTTTTACTTTGCGGCACTAATGAATAACGACCAGTGTCAGTCAGGTACTCCTTCAGGTAATAATTATGAAGGAGACACCCCAACCCGAACTGTACACCGTTCCTCTCACATAATATTCCTAGGCCCAACAATATTCTCCAAGTGTTTGGCATCAGCTGACCGGGGGCGAGGTCGTAGTATAATAACATTCGTCGAACCAGCTGAGGGATAGGAAATCTAAAGCCTAAGCGAAATGTGTACTCATAGAGACACGTCCATCCTGGTATATCCCAATCAGCACGTTCATGTGAAATTCCCTTAAGCAATATAGTGTAAATATACCTAGAGGGGGGGGTGAATAGGTATAGGCTCCAAATTCTTCCAATTAAAAATAATGCGGAAAATTACAAAGCAAAATGCACACTTGATAAGATTTAGCAAATGAATTGATTTCACTAAGACAAGAGTTAATCAATTTACAAGATGTGCAAACAATGTAATATATGGAAGATAAAAGAAAGTAAAGCAAAATTGAACACAATGATTTTAACGTGGTAAAACCTCAAAGAGGAAACATCCACGGGTTGATACCACAACCACCGGCAAAGCAATCCACTATACGAAAAGGACTTACACACTCAAGCTATCAACACATGATATCCGCTCAAGCTATCACCTCCTAATCTACCCTCGGGCAAGTGAACTACCAAGCCTACTTCCTATCCGAGATGTGTCCTACACCTCTAGAAAGCAACTTCCTATCCAAGACGCTCACGTCTCTAGGAAGATTTCTTGCTTGACTATCCGAGTCCTCCCGACTCTAATCAAGACTTCTTGCTTGGCTATCCGGAACACTTTCCTAGCCAAGACTTCTTGCTCAAGACAAAGCTTCACTCACTTTGCAAGAGACTTCAACCTTTCACAAGGCAATGATCTAAGTGATGCAAATGATGCAAGCACAATCAAATTAAGCTAGATGATCAATCAAGCAAAATGTACATGTTCAATGATAGTCTAGAATATGATTTCAACACACAATCACAAATGTTATCTAGAAATCAAGACATGCAAATCAATAAGAACAAAGGTATCAATATTCAATTTAGCACACTAAAAACCTAGTTCTTAGATCATGAAATAAAACATAGAAAATAACATGAAGCACATCACACATATATTTTCTAGAATCAATTTCATGATAAATCAAGTTTAGCACATAAATGTTCAAGACTAATCACAAAGCTAAATCTCAATTAACAAATGATCAAATAACCCTAGCATGTGATCTAACATACTTCTCAACAAATTTCATCAATCAAATGGAAAGAATCAATAGATGATCAAAGATGAAATTGAAAAAGAAGAAGTTGAAAATCATACACTGACCACGGACTGGAAATGGACCAGCTGAGAAAAATTCCGAAGTCAAATGCCTCTGGAAATGCTTGGGGTTTGTAGCTCTCTTCGAGACCAACAATTTTGGTTTTTGAATCGAATGATTTCGAGTTCGTATGAGAGAGATATGATCAAAACAAGTAAGCAAAAATTGTTGAAAAACTGATGCGGGAAATGAAGTGTTCTTCAAAAATTGCACAAGTGTGGAGGGAAGGAGGTTGGCTTAAAAGGAGGGAAAGGAAAGAATTTACGAGCGAATCATGTGCTGCCACGTCAGCACCCCGTGGGGGGCGCGTGGGGCCCACGGGAGCAGAGGGCTCCCTTGCCCGTGGGGCCCACGGCCTCCCACACGGGCTGGCCAAGTGGCCACACGTGATTCACACTCCTCTCGCGCGCTCCCTCGGTTCGTTGCCCCATATCTTGAGCATCCGAACTCCGATTTCGAATCCGTTTTCGGATTACGAACCGTGACTCCCTCACGCACGACTACGACTACTCAAATTTGAAAAATGGTTGAGAAATCATCTCGGAATCCGACAATGAAGTCAACACAACAAATGAGAACGAAAAGTAGCATAGTCAACTTGTTTGGACTCGAAACCTTATGAATGAGTAACCGAAACAACCGGAACTCAATAAGGCATTAAATAAGAACATGTTCAAGTCCTAAACACAAAATATGGAAACAAATAAACACATATTCACACAAACATGCCATATCAAAGAGATAGTCACAAAGCATGCAATTTCACAATGTTTGTCAATACAAGATCAATGCATGAGCATGCTATGAAGTGTGTGAATGTGTTATACCAAATGTTTGAACCACGATGCAGGGACACACATGTATGAATTGTGCGTGTGTGCGCTAAACGCCTTGCAAGAGGGTGGAAGTCAAGATTTACCTTTGACGATTTTCACCTCTTGAAGACGACTTTTGCACTAGACGTTGCTCTTCACTCTTTAAGCTTCCTTTCTTCAAATAATGTCCTAAGCAACAACTAATACAATCATAGAGTGTTTTGCAATGGAATCAAGCCAATACAAATAGTGAACCTTACATCATGTTCCCTTGGCGCACGTAATTCAATGTTGTCAGGGATACCATACATCGTCCGGATGCCAGGTAACATACTCCATGACCAAGCTAGCCGGACTGTCGTTTAGTATACCTAAAGGACGACCAGACGTCGACACCTCAGGAACCTCAATATACTCTGGGTGGTCGACAGCCGATGCGATAGCATATACTGCACCCTGCTCTAACATACTCCTAGCATTTATAGAGACAGGCGTCGACGGATCTTCAATTGTGACCCGTCTATCGACATTTTGCGACCTACTGTCGACCCCTCCATCATCATCACTGGGAGTCCAGTTAATATTCAAATCAGAGGTTGTGTGGTCGCTCGACATCGTATCTCCAAAAAACTGACAGATGCAAAAAATGCACAAGTCAGATAGAAACCGAATGCTACAATCACAACCTAAGGATTTTCGATCAAAAATCTAGGGTTTGCTAAAAACTTCTACTTAAAAACCAACCTACAATCCCAAGATAAGAGTCTACCTATTGCCAAGCGGATTTTTAACTACACATCGCAACGACAACGACACTTTGCAAATAAAACCAAAGTAATATGAATCAAAACATGAATCAAAACGCCAAAATCTAGCAGAATTAGTGAAGAACACGAAGAACATACATTTCCAGGTAAATAAAAACTCTAGGCAAGCATATTTTTCTATTTAAAACAGATTCACAAGTTTGTTTAATGCATGAAAAACGAAAAGAAAAAAGTGAGGATAGAAGATTTTACTAACCTGTAAGAAATTCAAGAAAGGATCGTGAAGGGGTTTGAAGTACTTTTGTCAGAATCTCAGTGAAGAAGTTGAAAGGATGCTCGGTGGAGAGAGTTGATGCTCGGTGGAGAAAGTTGAAAGTGGCAAAGTGGTTATAAAAAACGAAGAGCTTTGGTTTTATAAAGCTTTTTTACCCTAGTTGCCACGTGTCGACGCCCTTTCAACTGCCAGTTCAGCTGCCAGTTAACCCAACCAAACCACACCGGCTAACCCAGGTAAACTATCCAGTTTAAATTTCAATTTCAAAAGTCTTTCTAGTAAACTGTGCAAGAAATTAATGCAGCTGACGCCAGCATTGAAAACTCAAACGCCTCCATCACATCTATTTTAACGTCCATTACATCAGTCTGATACCCAATCGACGATTGAAAAGAGGATCGTCTGAACGTCAAATCTTCATTAGCAATTCAACATCGCTTGTCCAAAAAAGGTTGTCAATCAAAACAGTATTCAAAAGGATGCTGCTACGATTCAACATGGAATTCATTCGACAATGGTTGACTCCAATGAAGATCATTGTTGATTTCATTCGACAATGGTCAACTCCAATAAAGATCATTGTTGATTTCATTCGACGTCAAGGTCGTTCAACAGTAGTTGACACCAATGAAGATCATTATTAATTCCATTTGAGACAGAAGTCGTTCGACCTTGGTTGACTCAACGAAAATCACTCTCTAAATTCTATGGATTCTTCTTTAGAGAGTGGGGGACAAACTGTGGTAGCCAAAAATGGTCAAATGGCCCAACATGCCAAAGCCCAATCCCTATAAGTCTAACCCAGGCCCATTGTGTTGGGTCGACCCAGCACAGGTGCTAGCAGAGGCTACCGTTGAAGACACATTCAAAATGATCAGTTACAAAAAGATATTACTGCCCATTGAGAGGAAATCTCTCCTAAAATCACGTCCACTATCAAATGCAGATAGTAGATGTTAGAACCAAGACACCTAATATAAATAGAGGAGACCCCCTCCACTAAAACTCTCGAAAAACTCTCTGAACAAAAACTTACAACTAGCGTATTGAAATTCTGGTTCCATCACTTTCCGGCCATCGGAACTCACTCATCAGTCATCTGACTGCCTTGCTTAGCCCAAGCATATCTAAGGCTATCATCAAGCCCCCACCTTTCTCCTTTTTTCTACCTTGTATTTCTATTTAAAGTTCTTTTGCAGGTTCAACAAAGTTCAGACGACCACACATAAACGACAGTCGACATCAACCAATCAACTTCCAGCCTAGTTGCCTTGGGCCTGATTCTACCCGACCCATTTGACGTACCAAGTCGTTCGACCACCTACAATCACTAAGGGGCCGTTTGGTAACGTTTTTGTTTTTCAGTTTTTGTTTTCTTGTAATCTGAAGTTTTTGAAAAACTGATTTTTGGATTTTTTGAATTCGAAAACGCGTTTGGTAGCAATGGTTGAAAACGATATTCGGAGAATCAAAACATAAAAAACGTGTTTAGTATAATATTTTTAAAATCATTTTTAAAAGATTAATATTATAAATAATGAAAAAGTGATATTAAAATAATTAAACATTAAAACTAAAAAAAATTAAAATTAAATAATAAATAAATTTAATTTTCATCATCAAACCTATCGAAATCATCATCATCTTTTTGATATAGATCCATGAAGATCCAAAAGATGGATTTGGTTTGAGTAAATTTTATTGCTAAAAAAAAGTTTTCAAGAATACTGAAAACAACAAATTGTTGTTCTTAGAGTTCTCAATTTTTTGTTCATTAAAACTGAAAACTGTTCTCAATGTTTTATAAAACAGTTTTTTGAAATCATCCTACCAAACGGGTTTTTCCTGTTTTTGTGACTCAGAAAAACAAAAACAGTTTCTGAAAACGTCAACAAACGCGCCCTAATAATCCTAAATTATTTGTGAAATCGTGATTAATTAATCATTATATATTAATTAAATCCCACGGTCTATAATATCCAATATTAAATTTAAAATACATAATATTATTAACCAGGAGTTCAGGACCCACACAAAAAAGAGAGAGATGGGCTGTCCAATGACAAACATGCACTGGCTGCTGAGCCAGTGTGCCACCAGTACCACCCCCCCTCCTCTTCTGTTTTTCTTTTGTCGTTTCCCTCTCCGGCGCCGTTTTGGCCCTCTTTTAACCCAAATCATTAATCGCCACGTCAGTGAAAAATAATACCATTATGACGTGGCGAATGTCAGTTGGTATGTCGTTTACATTAATATTGCAGCTTTGACAGGAGATAGAACCTCTGATTTCTTAAAACGAAACCAAAAGTTTGGAGAAGAGAAATAATTCATCATACGTCTCGCTTTGCTTCTTTCTCTTTCTCTTCTCTCTCTTCATTCTTTGCTTCTCCTTTCTACGGAAGAGAAGAGGAGAGAAGAGGAGAAGCATTTGTGTTCTGTGATCTTTTATATATAAAAAAATATTTCTTTGAGGAGATTGTTTTGCTGTTGCTGTTGCTGTTGCTGTTGCTGTTGTTGGTGGTGGTTGGTGGTGAAGATGATGGTCGCTAATAGTTTTGATTTATGGAAGAAGGACACTTTCTTTTCTGCGGCCGAGGAGGTCCAAGAATCTGCCGATATGTATGTTCTCTTTTTTTTTTTTTTCCTATGTGGGTATGTGTTTTTGTGTTGGATTTATGGGAATTGTAGTGTATATGTTGAATTATTGTGCTGGAATTTTGCGGTTTTGTGTGTTTTGTTCTTTAGGTTTACTGGTTTTCGTGATGTGGGTTTGGATTGTAAGTAAATGGATTTATTTTATTGGATTTGCGACGATAATTTGATAATTTGCTGATGTGTATATGAATTAAATAATTTGACATGCTTTTGTGAGGTTCGTGTGGTATTTATCAGTTGGAAGTTCGTGGAGTTATAGTGCTCCGGCTGTATTTGCTTGATTTTACAAAATTTGTTGCTCTTTCATCAATTGTAGTTTGTTTTTGTAAATTTTTTCATTCTTTTGGTGGCTCTTTAATTATTTTTAATTGGTTGTGCTTTCTATGCTTGGTGTCCCATATGTGTGTGGAGAAAAAATGTACACTTGTGCAGATATTTGGATTTTGGGATTAGATTTGGACAAAACTGTACTCGACGTGTATGTTATAAGAAGACATTGTGAACTTATGTAATTCAGTTGTTGGTTAGGCATATTGTATCCTCAGTTAAGTTGAATATACTGAACTTTTTTCTTTGGAATATTAGCATTATAGAGATATATAATAAGCTGCTTTGTTGAAGCTCGAGGAAATTTAAATTATTTATAGCTTGTTATTTAACTTTTTGTGTTGCAAATGTGATAATGATGATTGTGTTGCTCCATTCATACTGTTAACAATTTCTACTCTGAAGTCTTTCTCATTTTTCATTATTTTCTGTTCCAGAATGGAATCATCATACAGATTGTGGGTAAGAGAGAGAAGAGAAGGGCTAGAACCTGCATCATTGGATGAACTCTCTAGGGAGCTCCAAACTGCTTTAGGTACTGCTAAATGGCAGGTACGTCTTCTCAGTCTGTCATTTCCCCTGTTCTTGAAAATCATGACACACGCGAAACGATCATTGCTTTTTGTTCAGTTTCTAGTAAACTGGAGGAAAATAAAGAAATATAAAGATTCAATTTGTGTTCTTAACTACTACTTTTACAAGGAAAACGAAAATTTACCTTCACAACACTCTATCTTGAATCTATTGTTTCCCATAAGGCCATAACTCATACAACATATTTCTGTATTTCTTGAGACTCATGGATGTTGTGTAAAATTTTGTACACTAAAGCTTTCTGAATGGAACTCATTGAAATCTCTTTAGAATTTGTCTTCTCCTTAACTCTCCAATCAACTTCTCAAATAGTGATTCTGTTTTTGGAACTGTGAATGTTGAAACAGTTGGAAGAGTTTGAAAGGGCTGTTATGGCAAGTCATGGGCATCGTTGCAATGATAATACAATGGCTAGGCATAGACAATTCATCTCTGCCATTGAGAACCAAATTTCTCATGTTGAAGCAGCATTGAGGGAAGCATTTAGTGAGGAAGGGAAGAAACCCCTCCGATGGATAAACCTCGACGAAGAAGAACGTGATGATCTAGCCATGTTTCTCTCTGGAACTTCCCCAACATCGTTTGTGAAAGATGAATGCATCAAGGTTAGGTCGTCCATCACAACTTCACTTCTGGAGAACAATCATGAAAACAGAGATGCAAGACTTGATCTTAATGCTACATGCACCAGAAAAAACTCGGATGAATTGAAAGGTTATAAAGATGCCATCAGCATCAATACCAGTGAATGTGTCATAGAATTAGAAGAGCAATCTTCTGAAACTAGGGATGATATAATCTGTATAGCAGATAGACCAACTAGTGCACGGAGAATCTGGAGTTCACCAAATTTTGATTCATTGAAGATTGTAATTGCTAACGGAGATGAAGAGGGTAACAATTTAATGGCATGTGTTGAATCCACACCAAAGCAAAAAGGGTTCAAGCCTATTTTCTGGAAGCAAAAGTCTGCAGATACTCAGGCAAAGGGAGCAGTTAATTTTTTCAATCAGGTAAAAATAACATGCATCACTCTGGTTACATGCAATAAAAATGCTGTATTTTCTGTATAGTATTCTATATCTATGTAGTTGATGGTTGACACGATTATAATTTATTAAAATCTGTAAAAATCTTATAAACTTGATGTTCTGCAGGTTTTTGGTGGGTTTCAAAGACAGCGACAAAATCCTATGCACTTGCAATTTAATTGTTCTGTCCAATTTATGCTTGCTTTGATGATCATGATGTTGTTGCTCGGTAAGCTCTTGATTTGTTGAACATTATCATTTGTAATAATCAGAAGTGAAGGGCCAGTTAGTGATTTCTACTGTATATATTGAATTTTTCATGTGATAATATTTACTATGGTCACTCCCTCTTTTTCCTCGTTCATGTTCTCTGGTAAAAGACATTGGAGCCTAAATATCTGATATGTTAGGGAATTCTATATGACTCTAAATGGTAGTTTGTTGAGGGTTTTCTAATGTAAATAGCTGTTTATGCGATAAAGCAACAGTGGGGGGATGCTGTAATTTCTACAGATAATGTTTTGGGGGAAGCTGCAATTTGTAGTGTCTGTAGAAACTAGGCTACAGCTACCTGTTTTAGAAAAATATATTAATTAGCATTCACCGTACGCATGGCCATGTAAGTTTCTCTTGTGGAAATTACAAGCCGCTTTCTAGTTGGTTCCAATGTAATCCAAAAAATTTTATTTGACAGTGTATATTTGATTGTTTTGTGCCATACTCAAATCTTGCTAGTTAGTTTGTGTCATATTAACAGTTATTAAAAGTGCGCCCAGGTGCTGGGCCCATCCGGGCGCCATCTTTGCGCTGAAGGATGGCCATGTGCGTGTCTTCAAGGAGGCACGCGCCTGACCATCTGTGCCTCCTAGGCACGCTTAGTAAAAGGCGCCTGTTCGACCCCCGAGTGCGTCAGCACAACGCAACAAAATTGATTCAGGTTTGACAACCCAACATGAAGATGCATTGATGATGCTATGAAGCTGGTTTTGTTTGAGTTGGGGATAGCTAGAGCCTAGAAACTAATTTGAACATCTTTGTTGTTAGTACGATGCTTGCATGTTATTTGTTTTATGAATTATGTTGTGTTATTGATTTTTTGTAAAGTTCTAAAGCTTACATTTAGCTTAGTAACTTGAAATTTATAGAATAAATTAGGTTGTTACAATTTTTATAAATTTTTCTCATTGTGAAATTCATAAAAAGCTATTACGCACTTTTTTTGAAAAAAGGTGTGCCTCGCTTTAGTCAGGTGCGCTCATTGGGTTCTAGGGGACTTGCGCCTTGATGCGCCAAACCCCTTTAATAACTATGGTCATATTAGGTAATTTTAAGTTAGTAAATAGCAAGTTTTGTACCACCACCTATTTTGACTTGATGTTAAGGGCTCGTATTCAACCTGACAAAATAATAAGTTTTGTAGCATCGGTTTTTCATTTTTGACACAAACATGTGCAGCATTATTGTTTGGATGTTTCTCACATGTTGACACCCGCAATGACATTTTGGTATCAAGGGAACATCACTATATCAGTTTTGTCTGTAAGAAATTTTCACTCTTTTCAAACTAAGAAATTTGTCTGTAGTACAAGGTATATCAGGAAGTGCATCTTATTAACATCATAACCATGCTGCATCCTCAATGTGCAGGGACCAGAAGTAGCATATAGTGATTTGGAGTCTTGGAGTTGAATCTTATATTTCATGCTACTTTCCAAATCATTTAATGGGCATTGTCTTCTATTTTTATCACGATATTTTGCTTTGAACCATGTTTAATGCTAGAAGCTTTTTCGGTGCCTTGACAATGATTTGTTTCCAAACTTTGAAATTGCAATTTTTTTTTTTTTGAAGGATAGGTAGCTACACTAATTATTTTGTTTCTTTTTTAAAATTGATGCTAATATGAGGTTTTCATCTTTTTTTCCTGCAGTGCCTTTTGTTGTTTATTCTGCATAGGAGCAAGTGGCGGTTTTCTGCTCATGATCAAGATCAGAGGTATTTTATTGCCCCAGTTACTCAAATTCTGGTGCTCAAAATTGTTAAAACAATTTAATGGGTCATTATGTTAACCCCAACCCCTCAAACCCAAAACCCAATATGAATAGGATTTTCATCCCATGATCTCTTGTACCACAAGAGACCTTGCTGACATAAAAGCTAGTTTCTACTTTCTACAGTTAATAGAACATTCACATGCTGTAGAAATCTGACTGAGAAAGTTGCTTGGAAAGCTTTCAGTACCCCTTTGTTGGGTGGTCCACTGGATGTTAGTCTTCCAATCACCATGATCTTTAGTTTTGAGCTAAAATCTGAAGTGGAACTTTCTCTTGAGAAAATAAAACAAGTCTTATGCATCCTTTTGTCTTCTCTCTTCTTTTTTTCCCTGAGAATAATTTTGGCCATTATTTACAGGATGATAGTAAACAGTAACCCTGTTGATACTCAATCTCTTGGTTTCTGGAACTCAGCTTTCCATTGACATTCTAGTATATTGTTTTCCTGTTATTTTTCTTCTTGCCATGATAGTTTTGTGCCTTTTTCCTTTCACATCATGGGATTATGATTTATGACATAACATAAGGTTTTAACTCACGCAAAAATCAATCATACTGTCAGCTTGGAATAGTTATGGATGACGGTTGAGAATACAATCTGAAGTGTTGTGAGGTGAAAAATAAAAAATAAAAATCTCATATTCTCAGGATTATGAAAAACCAAGCATATAAATTTTTCTGCTACTTGAGGGGAAAGATTTCGACTTAAGGAGGTTTCTATGATGTTTAAAGAATACGTCTGAGTTTGGAACATGAATCTTATTTCACTAGTATCTATTCGCTGGTGCACAGTTTGTTCTTAAGTGAATTATTAAAGAGAGATGATTTCTACTATGGGATTGCTTACAAGAGTGCCACTCTTCCTCAATTGCATTTTCAAAATTCATCATTTAGATCATATTCATTCAGCCAAATATGAATGAAGGTATCATTTGGCAAGAATTGGGGACTTTTTCTCTGGCCTTTTTTCTTTGCAATGTAATCATGCTCTTATGTGCGAGAAATTTAGCGTAAAAAGTCTAGTTAATTTATTTAAAAATACTAGAATAATACCCAAATTTCACTTCTGTTTGTTTAAATTGTCAATGATCGTGTATAATCTGCAGGAATTGGAGCTGTTTCTGAAACTGGAAAAAAGCCAGCGGCAGGAGGATGCTGATGATTTTAAACAGGTATCCGCTTATTTTGTAGTTCCACGAGTGATCTTAACAACACATGGAGTAAAACTAGCAACAGCTGAAGATTACAAGAATACTACACAAGCTGTAAATCCATTTACATATAAGTCTCAAGTTACAAATGCTCTAAAGAGCAATTGATGACAATCCCATGTATGAAATATACAAAGATGATCAATTATGACATGCTTAGGGGACCAAACCCATGACTTTACATGTATTATAACACATCCACTTGTATCCTTTGTTGAATTTGCAAAGCAGGTCTTGTCCTTGTTATTTCAGTGAAATATATTATGCTAGCTTGTGTTCAACCTTCTAGCCTCCCTCCTGTTAGTGTTCAAAATTCAGTTTTTGAGATTTTTCTATTAGGGTGATATCAAAATAGATTTGTGATTTGTATATATATGTTTTTTTTACTTCAGCAGCATCCAACCATCCAAATTTACTCTTGATTCAAGGCTTGAGAATAGATGCCAACTCCACTACCTTTGGGTCAATAGAAATTGGATAGACAATTAGACGGACGTTGAAGTAAAAAAAATTAGTCGCAAATGCCTATCCTTCTGGGTTTTTGTTTTTTAATTTATTTTTCTAATTATTTAGGTAGTTATTATATAAATTTTAATTTTATCAATAAACAACAAAGAAATTAATGCGAATGAATGGAGTCAATTGTTTTGATTAGGAACGGCAACGGGCCGGGTTTGGCAAAATCCAAACCCGAACCTGCGAAACTTTGTGTCAACCAAACCCACCCACAAACCTGTGAAAATAAACAGGTTCAGGTTCGGGTTCGGGTTTCACCCACTGGTTTGGGGGACACCCAAATCTGCCCACAAACCCGAGAAACAAGCGGGCCCATGGGTCAAACCCGCAAACCAGCCATTTTTTTTTTCTGAAAAATATTTCTATATTATTTAAATATAAGAAATATTATAATTTTAAAGAATAAAAACACTTAATAGAGTGAAAACTTCAACTCATTTCAGGTGTATATTTCAAGTGTATTTCTTAGTTGAGACAAGAATCACAAGAGACAAAGCATCATATGCATAGCTATTGGTAGAACCTTGAATTCTTGTTTTTCTAATGTGGGACTTTTAAAAGTCTCATATTGGAAAAATAAGAGTGCAAGGTTCTACTATTAGCTATACATATGAGAGTTGAGAATTACAACTTATAACGAGTGAAATGTTTACATTTTATTCTCTATATAGTTAAAAAGTTTTTATTGGAGTTTAAATTTATAATATTTTAAATAATAAAATATTATATAATTTTTATTATTCGTGGGTTCATGGGACACCCGTGGGTTTGTTTTCCAAACCCACACCCACACTCAAACCCGCTGGGTTTTTACTTATACGGGTTCACGGGTTGTAAATTCACCAACCAAACCCTCTCGAAGAGGATCGGGTTCGGACAGGTCCCATGGGTTCAGGTTTAATTGCCATCTCTAGATATAGAAAGGATTTGAACAATAAAGTAATGATATCATTTAATAGATAATTCTCTATTTTTATTTTTTTTATTTTTTTTATTATTATTTTTTTTTTTACGGTATCTATCTATCCACTTATTTAAATCAAGTATTTTATTATTTTTTTTTTTTTGGAATTTGGATTTTCTGATCTTATGACACATAAGTATTGCAATAAATTGATGGTTAAGATGTGACTGGTTTTCACAACCACTTTATCAACAACCAATCACATACTTTAAAAAGGTCAGGAAAAAAATCAGATAAGTAGAGGATTCAAATCCATTTTTTTTTAAGCTTTTACTATTGGTAGGATTCGTGTTGCTAACTTGAGAGTCATTTACCAAAGCCCCAAACTCGTTTATCTACTAGCTGAGCTACGCCCCTGGGGGCAGATAATTCTCTATTGATTTCAATGAATTTTATAATGATTAGTTAATAAGAAGCTAATATAAATAAATATAATCTAACCGAAAATTATTAATAACTCTGATTTGTTTTTAAAAAAACTCCACACAACTCATTTGATCAAGGTTTCTAAATCCCATGTCTTTTTCAATCATATTAAGTTTATTTTTTGAAAATTGATATTCTTTTATTTTATTAACTTGATTTTTTACTATTTTAATTATAAATTTAAAATGTTATGTTTTACCGTAGAGATTTTCTCCTTAATCCAATTTTTTCTTTTCATATTTCTTTTCTAAAGACACTTCTTTCTAAAAACTTAAATTTAAAAAAAATAAAAAAATTGCTAGACTCAGTTGCCAAGCATCACTCTCCAAATCCACTTGTTGTTCTCTATTTGACACCAGGAGATATTTACTTTTCATGTCTTAAATCATGATCCATAATCAAGGGACATGGTATTGCTTTTATTACAAAAAAACCCAGCTATACATTTATAACATAAACCTTAATTTATCTTTTATTTTATAAAAATGCCATCAAAGACCAAAATACACATCAATTCTTTTTAACTCCGTTTTTTTTTTTCTTGCTATATTTGTTATATATATATATATATATACACACACATTTTAATATATTAAAAACTACTATAACAAGTAATTTAATAATTTTAAAACAAAATTATTTAGTTATTAATAACATTTAAAATTAATATAAATAATTAAAAAAATCAAATAATTTAAACAAGATCACATCACATGGATCCCTTTTTGTTTTTCATTTAACTAATTAGTTGTTTAAAACTAAATCAAAAGAAATGGAGGAGAAGAAAAGAGAAGAGAGATCTGATAGAAAATGGGTGTGAGAGTTATCAGCACTTTGTCACTCAGAGTGGTGCATGACTTTCACTTATTCCTCATCATGCATCATTGCCCCTATTTTGTTTTTACATTATCATGTACAAGAAATAAAATAAAATGAAATAGAGATAGAATTGATGAAATTCGGGAATTCCCGATAAAGTGTATATATATATATATATATATATATATATATATAATAGCAACGAGAAGAAAAAATGTATTAATATTGTTAGGGTTTTGATAGAAGACAAAATTGGAAATAAGTGAGATTAGTGAGGATAGTTTGGAAGTAAAAATTTGTTTTAAATTCCGGTGCTTTTTTGTTAAGTGAAAAGTGAAATATTTTTCACTTTTATAAACAAGTGATTTTATGGGTACTTTAAGTGATTTTATCACTTAAAAAATCAAACAAAATATCTGAATTGCCCGGTGGCCTGTTCTTTCTTCTAACTTTTTGGCTCGATGATTAAAGTTTAGTTGTTCAAAAAGTATCGTTAAGTATTAAGTGGAAAAATCAAACAGGGTCTCAATCGCCACGCATCACTCTCCAAATCCACTTGATGTTCTCAATGTGACATGGATATATTTACTTTTTATGTCTTAAATCATGAGTCATAATCAAGAGACATGGTATTGATTTTATTTACAAAAAAATCAGCCATCCATTTATAACACAAATCTTAATTTATCTTTTATTTTACAAAAATGCCACCAAAAACCAAAATCCGCATAAATTCTTTTCAACTACGTTTCCAAAGACCAAAATCCACATAAATTCTTTTCAACTACGTTTTTTTTTCTTCTCATTGCTTAAACTTCTTAGTAAGATTGTCTTTGGTTAAATTTCTATTCAAAGAAAGATAGATGCAAGATGAGAATTTGGAGTAAAATTTTCATATATTTCTTTTAATTTTATTATATTTATATATATATATATATATAATCTCATCAAAATTTTTTTTTTTTATTGTTTATGAACAGTTTTATTGGACTTTTTTACTATTGTTTATTTAGACTACTTTTGTGTGTATATTATATTTTGTGTTAAGTTGTCGAAAATCTTTAATGATGAATAAACAAATGGAAGCACTAATATTCTCAATGATAGATAGTTCCGTATATACATGAACTACTTAAGTAGCAAGGAAAATCGTGTTAAAAAAAAAAAAACAAATAAGAATAAATCATAAACTTTCCTTTTTAAATTTATAAGATTGCGTGCTAGCTATTGTGATCATTATTGATTAGTTCTTGATTACTTTCCTTATCATGCCCTCTCAAGTTGGAGTGTGAACTAGATTGAACACCTGGCTTGTGTCGAAAATTCTAGAAAGCAGCTTTATGGAGTGGCTTTGTGAATATATCAGGTTGTGATGTTGTTGGAATATGCTGAGTAACACGTGTGCCCATGGCATCTTTCACACGAACAAAATTGTTAGGATTTTGAGTTATGTTGGTATTATTCTATATCAAAACAACACTTCCTTTGTATTGTTTAGTTGTCTAGGATTCACGGTTTATCAAACTTCAAGGAAGTTGGACAACTTCTCATGCAAAGATCGTCTTCAAGAGGAAAGGTGCTTAGTCGGATGCTAAGGTAACGAGATTGTTCTTCCTTTTGCAAGGCGTAAGCACGCACACACACACACATTGTATACATATGTGTCCCTGCATCGTAGCGCTAAATTGGTATAACACATTCACACACTTGTGGAAGTATGCTCATGCATTAGACTTAACTTGACAAACATTGTAAAATTGCATGTACTAGAACTATCTCTAGGAAATAGCATACTTGTGTGTACTTGTATTTATTTGTTTGTGTTTTATTGGTATCAAACTTGAACGTGTTCTCATAGTGTTCTACATTGAGTTTCAAGCGTTTTAGTTACTCATACATTAGTTTTCGAGTTCCGAGTAGGAAGTTATGAAACTTTCCGTGCTTTTATCGTCATTGGTTTTCGTCCTTGTGTATCGAGTCGAGTTCCAAGTCTTTGGTTAAAGTTTTATGGACGTCCACGAGTGTGAGAGAGTTACGGTTTGTAATCCAAAAATGGATTCGAATTCGAAGTTCGGAGACCGGAGAACAATCAAAGAATGCGAGGGGTGTGCGAAGGAGAGAAGCAAAGTGGAAAGGGGCCACAAGGGCTCCTTCCCATGGAGGCGCGTGGCCACCACGGAGGCAGAAGGGGCAGAGGGCTGCTTCCGTGGTGGCCACGGGCCTCCACAAGGAGCCCATGTGGCAGCCCTCTGGTCGTGGCTCACACTCCACCTCACTTTTCCTCCCATTCTCTTTTAAATATTCTCTCTCTCTCATTTTCCATTTGTATAAGAAAATGTGCGTGCATAAATTTTCTATGAGGTTCTCTCAACTTCCAAACACCATAACTTCTTCATTTATTATCCGATTTGAGTGATTCAAGTTGGAGAATCTTTGTATTGAAGTCCTCTACCTTCTCCAAGTTTGAAGTCTTTTGTTCAAGTTTTGTGTTGATCCAACACAAATTTCGTGGCTGCACTCTTTTCCTAAGTAATTGTCTTTTCTCTTGAGTTTTGTGCTTTGTGATCTTTAATTACCTTGGGTTTTCTTCTTCTATATGTGTATGTTACTTGAACAAATGCTATTGAGAAGTAGAGCTTCAATTGAAAGCTAATTGTGCTTAATTGGAATCTTGAATGTGAGTTAGGTTTTTCTAAAACCTATGTTTTCACATGCCTGTGAGTTGTATTGTGATTGGCTTTCTATCTAGGACTATTTGTGTTTTGATTGATCATATTTGAATGATTGATAGTCCTTAAATGTGCTATGTGTCTTTGATTGAACATGTTTAGGAATAGCACAATTTATTATATATTTAGAGCATTGTAGGATTCAATTGATTGATTTGTGAATATATGCTCTAAATGATTGCTAGAGGTTTGATTGATCATATCTTGTGTTTCTAGCATTTTTGTTTTAGTTCTAATGTCTTGAATATGTTCTTCATGAACATGTTTATTTCAAGCTTTAGTTGCATGAACATTATCTAGGATTAAAAGTGTGTTTGGTGTTCTGGCATGCTTTAGATTGTTGTTTATGTATGAGATCTAGACAACCTTGTTTTGTGATTTTTGTTGCCTATGTCTAGATCTTCATGGAGTGTATTTAATCCATACATTTCATATGCTCATGCATCATTTTGTGTGGTGTCATGTTTTGGATTATAAACTAGAAAAATATACATTGTGTGCTCATTGATTATTTCTAGTTTCCATAGGATGTATTGATCGTATATTCTATATTGCATGTGTTTGCATCATTTGCATCACTTAGATCATTTTGCCTTGCAAAATGTGAAAGTCTCATGTTGGAGTGGATTTTTTAATTTGAGCAAGAAGTCTTAACTAGAGGCATGTGAGGTGTCTCGGTTAGTTAAGCGAGAAGTCTTGACTAGAAGTGTGAGGCTTCGGTTAGTCAAGTAATGATACTTTCTAGAGACATGTGAGGTGTCTCGGTTAGAAAGTAGGCAAGTCTCTCATTAGTAGGAATAGGTAGGAGGGATATCCAATAGAGAGTGTGTCATGTGATTTGGTCACTTTTGAGGGTGTACTTTTATCTAACTAGTGAAAGATAGTTTGCAGGTGGTTGTGGATTCAACCCGTGGATGTTTCCTCTTTGGAGGTTTTACCACGTAAAAATGATGTGTTAAATGTCATTATCTCTGTCTCTTTATATTTGTATACGTGATAATTTATATATTGTTTAGGATCTTCATTTCTTCACATCATTGTAAACAAGATTTTTGTAGAGAAAGAGTTGCACACATTCTTTGTTGAATCCATATTTGTCTCTTGTATCTTTGTAAGTGTTTGAACATTGTATCTTGTAATATTCTATATCAAGTTGTAAAGTTTTACTTAGTGAATTTATATTGTAATATTCAAAGTACAACTTGTGGAATTTGCTTTACATTGAACATATTTATATATAAGATATATTGTCTCTTGTTATATGTTGTGTAGACTAAGGGTGGTGAATTGAACAGACATGTGATAATTGTTTTCTCATAACAATTATATTAAAGGTTAATTTGTATGCTCACCAAGGTTTTGACAAAAGCCTCGATTTAAAAAAAAAAATAGAGTGTCAACCTATTCACACCCACCCCACCCCAATCTCTAGGTTGTTTAGTATAACCTTGTAGGAATTTCAAAAATGATAGTCCAACTCGATATGTTTCGATCAAGCATGAAACATTGGATTCACAGACATATAAAGAGCACTAACATTATCACAAAATAATTGAGGAGGTCGGTGTAGAGATATCTCAATGTCGTGAAGAAGAAAATTTAACCATGTAATCTCGACAACAATAGAGGCCATTGATTGATATTTGGCTTCAGAGCTGGATCTTGCTACCATTGATTGTTTCTTGGAATACCAAGAAATACAATTTGCTCCAAAGAAGACACAAAAGCCAGTAATGCTTCTTCTTGTGGTAGGATAGCTGGCCTAATCGGCATCACTGAAAGCATACAGAGAGGGTGGACTTTGAGCAATGTAGTGCACCTCATAATTTTGAGTCCTTTTAAGATACCGTAAAATACATTTAATTGCCTGAAAATTAGCTAATGTTGGAGTACTGAAATGTTGACGCACACGGTTAACAACATAGATAATATCAAGTCTTGTGAACATTAGATATTGGAGGGCGCGGATTAAACTATGGATAGTCGAGGCATCCACAAGCTCATTGTCTGAAGAGGAAGGTTTTTCATTTACTTCCATTGGTGTAGCAAGGTAAGAACTCTCAAGCATTTGAGTTCGAAGAAGAAAATCTGTGTGTATTTTGGTTGAGATGAAAAGGCACTGCCAGGATAATACTTGACTTCAACTCCCAAAAAATAGTGCAATAAACCAAAATCTTTAATAGCAAATTCACCACTAAGATTCATGATCAAAGTATGTGAAAAGTCATTGTTATTACTAGTGAGAAGGACATCATCAACATACACAAGAAGAATGATAGTGATGATGTCTGTGCAATAAACAAAGAGGGAGGAGTTGGCCTTGCTGCAATAAAACCTAAGATGAAGTAGAAATTGGGAAATTCGATCGAACCATGCACAAGGAACTTGCTTCAAGCCATACAAAGACTTCTTTAATAAACACACATGATTCGGCTTTGTTGGATAAGAAAAACTATGTGGTTGTTCCATGTAAACGGTCTACTTAAGATGGCTATGTAGGAAGGTGTTTTTCACATCTAGTTGTTACACCTTCCATCCAAGTGAGAGGGAGAGAGAAATGACTAACTACAGGATTGAAAGTCTCATCATAGTCAACACCTGAGACCTGAGTAAACCCTTAGCCACTAGATGAGCTTTGAAGCAATCAATGGATCCGTCTTCTTGTTAGGACCCCGATTTACCAATCACGCAGCGGAAGGTTTTTTTAAAAAATTATTTCATAAAGAAATACTGCGATTGATAAACCCTAGGATCTATTTTTCGGAACAGTAAAACAAAAGAATCGAAATCAAAACATATAAACAAGAAGAGAAGAAACAATTTTCTTCATACCTACGTAGGAGGCTCCTTCACTTTAATACGATCTGCTCCTGTTTTGAACCACTTGATCTTCCTCGCTATCTCCCGAAACTGGTAACAGTGTGTGGGCGCGTCACGGTATTCAGGAACCTGTATGGAAGAAGAAGAAGAGAAGAACACACAAAAACAACTCTTGTTGTTTGTATGTCTTAGGTTAGGCCAAAAAAAAAAAAAAAAAAACTTTAAAAAATATATATTTTTTTCTTTTGATTCTTCTTGGCCGCCACCCACTTTTGTTTCTCTTCAACTTTTTTAAGTGTGTTGTCAAGATACTCTTTAGTTATTAAATATATCATATATTATTTATTTTTTTTAACTAAAAACCCTTTCTTTAATTATCCTTTTCAAATATATCTAATATATTAAGAAAGGGATAATAAGTATTTTAAATTCAAACTTAAATTCAAATACTTAGATAATTGATTTAGTAAAAATAAAATAATCCTATTATTTTATCTTCACATAAATCCAAATATCAACTAACACCCTCCATTTAATGATTAATCGCATAATTAAATAATCTAATTATTTAATTAATTTAATCATTAATATTTATTAATTAAATAATCTCATTATTCAATTAATTCCCAAATATATATGTGTCATTTTCGTAACACAATTAATCAGACAATCCAATTAATTAACCGTGACCCTTGTTACCTAAATCGATTGGGCTAGTAAGGGGACCTAATGGACCCACAATATTTTGAGCTCCAATAATCTTTAGAAATAATTAATTAAACTCTTTAATTAATATTTCATGATTATTAACTTCGGTGTTATTCCACTAAAAACCCGAAGCTGCACTCTCTCAACTGTAGACGTTTTTACACAAACCAATAACTTTCAGTGTCCATCGATATAGCTATTACATATGGTATAATCCTCCACAAGCAGTTCATAATTAGAGCTAGGTCATAATGTCCGTTATACCCCTCTAATTATATCTTTCCTTTAAGTACCATTGATTCTCTAATGAACAATAAATCCTACATTCCTTACGGAATTAGGAAAGCGCTCATATTATTCAAGCCCCGAATCAACCCTTAAGGGAACTACCATCTACTTCTCGCAAGAAGGAGTGGATTCCACTATTGTGTACAAACCTTCCCAGCCACAAGCCAAACCGCGATCCCAACATACGGAGCATATTGATCAGGAATGTAACTCTGACCTCACCCATGATATATCAAAGGCCACGATCTAACCTAAAGGAGTCAATAAGA
Source organism: Acer saccharum (assembly GCA_030490815.1). Lineage (NCBI taxonomy): Eukaryota > Viridiplantae > Streptophyta > Magnoliopsida > Sapindales > Sapindaceae > Acer > Acer saccharum. The sequence continues at coordinate 23,737,731 of CM059871.1, forward strand.
CACTCAGGACTAAGATCACCCATATATAGCCATCATTAGTTGATATATATGAATCTCATCGTTAAACGGATCTTAGAGAGAGATTCATATAGATCATGGCCCAGTCCTATATGATCACATCACACAAGGTGCCTCCATTCTCATATCTCCATATGAATGATCCAGGATAGGATCACTGTACATTACGAAATAGACCGCAGCTGTAGATTAATCACAAATAAAGTACCTAGCTTTATTTGCTATCTACGAACTCTTTAGATTGCTCGTTTCAAACTGCATCCATCTGTATATGACACTCATATACTTAGTTCGAAATTACATTTGGCAATCTTGAATGTTAAGTGCACATGTTATATATATAAAGTATGACACAAAATGAATGAATGTACTACTTCTTTTATTTATGTTCAAATCATATTTACAAATTACAAGTTTTAGGGCAAAAACCCCAACACTTCTTTGGTCTTTATTCGATAAACCCATTTCGATCCTACCACATTGACATCACATGGGTAAGGGACAAGTTGCCAAGTGTTGTCATGGAGGGCAGTGAGTTCTTCTTTCATGGCGTCAACCCAACGAGAATCATGTAGAGCAGTCTTAAAAGTCTTTGGTTCTAAAGGTAAAACATGAGACACACCATGTGTAGTAAGTGTGGCATAATCTTGCAAATATGTGGGTGGACGACGAATTAGAGTTGGCCAAGAGGACAAGTTTTCCAAATCTTCTATATGAGAGGTACTGTATGTGGTTGATTAGAAGGAGGAGGTTGTTCAAAAACTAATTCTTCAAGCAATTCTCGTGTAGGTGAAGTAATGGACAATGATGGAGAAGTCTCATTGATGCTTGATGCTAGATGCAGGAGAGCTGTCATCTTGAATTAAAATAGGAACAGTAGTTGCTGCTATATTTTTAGTCAACTTGAAGGTGCTTGAATTGTGTCCAAATTTTTCTTAATAAGTGGTGGAGTGATACCTGCACTAAATGGCAAAGATTCTGCACAAAAATCATTAGTGAATGAAAATTTGTTAGAATCAACATTCTCTTGATTACTTTCCTTTTGTAGTGGAGTTGAAATGGGAATGTTGACTGTGTTGTTCTTGGAACCGATCCACTCATCAAATTTTGGAAATTTAGAAACAATCAAATTTTTTGATTCAACAGCAACTTGTGCAGGCCGATAAGGAAAATCTTCTTCATTAAAAACAACATGTCGTTAGATGTAAATCCTCTTGGTCTTTGGCTCTAAACACCGATACCCTTTGTGAATCGGACTGTATCCAATGAAAAAACGTGTGTAGGTTTTCTTCATAAACTTAGAGCCACCTTGATGCCTTAAAGAAGGAAAGCATTGAAATCCTAGCTCCCGCAGAACTCAATATTCTGGATGTCGCTAATATAGGTTGAAATAAGGAATTTCATTCTTTAAGACTGATAATGATAGACGATTAATTAGATAGATTGCAGTAGAGAAGACTTCAACCTATAGAAACAAAGGTAAATTCGCATGGAATAACATAGTCAGCCCCATTTCAACTACATGTCGATGCTTTCGTTTGGCCACCCCATTTTGCTCAGGAGTACTAGGACAAGAGACTTGTAATTCTATACCACACTATTGAATATGATTCAGAAAAGCATTAGAGTTGAATTTGCCGCCACCATCTCACTGAAAAACCTTGATCTTTCGATTAATCTGGTTTTCTACCAATTTTTTGAATTTTACAAATAAATCAAAAAATTCACTTCCCTTTTTAATAGGTATAACCATGAGAATTTGGAGAAGTCATCCACAAAAATAGCTTAATATCTAAAATTTTGATTTGAGGCAATAGGGGCAGGTCCCTAAAGATCACAATGAATTTTATTGAGAGAAAACTTTGAAATTTTATTGGAATTATTAAAGGATAGCTTACAGCTTTTTCCCATTTGACAACTAATACAAATCTTCGGCTTAGTTAGCCAATGAGTGACATCAATAAAATTGTTCTTCTTCAACAAGGCTAAAGACTTCGAATTGGGATGTCCAAGTCGTTGATGCCAAAGAGACAAAGACGAACCACCCATCTTTATTATACTCAAAGCTTCATGAAAAAAATGTCATCTAAAGCATATAATTGACCTCTCTTATGCCCCCTTGCTATTGTCTTCTGATTTTGATCCTTGACAATAAAACCAGAAGATGTAAACTCAAAAGTACAAGAATTATTCGATGTAAACTTTCCGACAGATAACAAATTCTTTTGCAAATCAAGGACTACTAACACATCATTTAACTTAAACCTTCCAACCTTTATGGAAACCTCAACAGTACCAACATGAGAAATGGGTAAACCAGTCCCATCACCAACATAAATCATATCAGAACCATTAAACGGTTTTTGAAAAGATAATTTACCTGCATCATTTGTCATACGTGCAGTACCTCTAGAATCCACATAAAAAGAGGAATCATTACCATCATTCAAAGTGAGTGCAGGAAGAGATTGTGGAAAATCGTCTACTAATACGAGTAGTCAAACCTATATCGACAATCAGTTGCAAGGTGATTAAATTTTTCACAAATTTGATAGATAATTTTACCATGATTGTTTGGACTGTTTGGTTGTTGTTGAGGTTGCCCTTGTAGGTTTCCTTACATTTGTTGATGTGGAAAATTATTGTGAGACAAGTTCCTGTTTTGATTAGAGCACTGTCCACTATTATGAACATTATTGGAGCCATACCCGTTGTTTTGATTATTGTATCGACCTGCTAGAGTAAAGCCTTTGCCACAATAGTTAAATCTGCCATTGCCTTGCCCATTCCATCCACAACCACACTGGCTGAAGAACGCTTAGGCATGTTCTATGTGTGTTTTCTTCTCTTCTCTTTGTAAGGCCAAAGTCTATTCATGTCCTTTGAGAGACAAAACAAATTGTCCAAGTGATGGATAAGGTGGCTTGGAGAGCATGGCAGTTTGAAAATCCATTTATTGATTCCCCAAACCACGAGCAAACCGAAAAACCTTGTCTAAGTCAGCGACAGGTTTCTTTATAGCTACAAGATTATCACAAATATACTTGAACTCCTTTCGGTAGTCATCAAGAGAATGAGACCCTTTTCTGATTCATATCAATATGCTTTTCAGGTTTCCTTCCTATTCCACGATAACTGAAAGTAGATGTTGCTCAAGGGAATTCCAGACATCATAAGCCGTCTCAACTTCTTCATAGATCATGCAGAGGACATCCTCTTTGATGGTTCCACGAAGCCACGCAATCAAGAGACCGTCATTGATAATCCAAATTTCATAATCATGATTTGAAGTTTTGTTGCCTTCCTCATCCACATTGTTCTAAGTCGTTTTCACATTCTGTGTAAGGTGATGAAGGATACCAAGACTACGTAATAATGGGATGATTTGGGAGCGCCATAGGAGGAAGTTGGTGGTACTCAATTTGACAGAGATCAAACTAGAGCACTAATTAGGGGTGGGCATGGTTCGATTTGGTTCGGTTTTGGCCAAAACTATACTGAACCGACATATATTCGATTTTTGAAAATGTGAATCGGTTTGAATCATTTGAATGTGAAAACCGAATTGAACCAAACACCTTTATCTCGGTTCGGTTCGGTTTGGTTCAATTTTGTTTTGGGCCTATTGGGCTTTGAAGGTTTTTTCATATGTTTTTTAATTTTTTTGGGCCTTTAAGTTGCATTTTTGGCATTTAGGCTTAAAATTTTTTTAAGAAAACATAATATGTAAAAAATACTTTAAACAAAATACAACCCAATTTTCAATTCAAATCTAAAATTTCAATCATATTCAGTATGTATACTCAATCAAAATATTAAATCTTCATAACTTCTATAAAATAGAAGTAAAAAAAATGTAGTACGTAACGTAGTCCAAAATAAAACATCATCAACAAAAAGTTCATAATAAAATTGAACCTTACAAAATAATTAATTAAGACAATTCGGTTTATTTGGTTCGGTTCAGTTTTGTATGTCCAAAACCAAAACCGAACCAAATTCAAATTGGTTTTCAAATTTCAAATCGGTTTGAACCGAATAGAAGCTATGAACCGAACCAAACACCCTTTTTCGGTTCGGTTCGGTTCGGTTTAATTCGGTTTCGGTTTTTATGCCCACCCCTAGCACTAATGGAATTTTTGGATATTAAGTTCAGATTCTTTAGGAAGGGATGATTAAAAAGATGAACTCATGATGGCTAGAGATTTTGAATTTGCGGGTATAAGCTCTGATACCATGAAAATCTTTAATGAAGAAGAAACAAATGGAAGCGTTAATATTCACATTGATAGATAGTTCCATATAAACATGAACTACTTGAGTAGCAAGGAAAAACGTGTTGACCAAAAAACAAATAAGAATAAGTCATAAACTTTCCTTTCTAAATTTATGGGATTGCATGCTAGCTATTGTGATCATTATTGATTGGGTCTTGATTACTTTCCTTATCAGTTGTGACTTTTTTTAGCCTTTTTTTTTTTTCTTCTCATCGCTTTAGCTTCTCAATAAAACTGTCTCTGTTTAAATTTCTATTCAAAGAAAGATAGATGCAAGATAAGAATTTAGAGTAAAATTTACAGGTATTTCTTTTATTTTTATTTAATAAATATATATAATCTCATTAAAATTATATTTTGTATTGATTATGAACAGTTTTTATTATTATTATTATTATTATTATTATTTTATGGAGCTTATGAACAATTTTATTGAACATTTTTACTATCCTTTATTTAGACTACTTTATGTGTATATTTAGTATATATGCAAATTTTAACAATCAAAGTGTTCGTGAATCTCTAACTACACAACATGGTAATTTTGATTCAACTATGCAAGTTATGGAAGATGGTATGTCTAAAAATATTATAATCTATTAAAGTATTAAACTATAATTTTTAAATTTGTTTTGTTCTATTAATATATATATATATATATATATATATATATATATATATATATAATGGTGGGTCTTGCTATGTTACTGAATCAGTATTGATACTGAACTAATAACTAACCATTGGATAGAATGTTTTTAATATCTAATGGCTATAAAGGATTTGATTTTCTTAAAATTAAAAAAGAATAATTTACTAGCAACCTGTAGACACGGTTGTTATTCATATTTTATTTAAATATAAAAATAGAAAACCTTTTGAACGTGTACATACATAGTTTATAACTGAAATGGATTCAGTTGCAAGAATTTCTCACAGTCAAATGAAACCATTTTTCAAATTAAAATCAATTCAATTTTTGCGAGAAAAAGATTTTATTAGAGTCATCATAGAGTTCAAAACATTGTCTATTAAAAAATGGATTGATTTTCTTTCGAAAAAAATGGACTGATTCAAAAATGTCTCAGTTTTTGACTGGGGAATCAAAATTGGCAAAAATATAGTTTTTTTTTTTTTTTTTTTTAATAAGAAGATTAAGAACATTGCTCAATTTTTATTCTATAAGAATTTTAATTGTGCCTATCAAAAAAAAAAAGAGTTTTTTCTTTCAAATAAAATAAAATTTTGAAAATTTGTTTTTTACCACATTCCAATATTGCAATTATTATTCTTATTTATTAATTTGATATGATTAGTACCAATGATTAAAATGAATTCAATTATCAATTCATAGCGTTTCAAAATTATAATTTTAATTGTGTTGGACATGGCTCGTATTCTCAATGGTGACCAAACGAAATTCAACCAATGCGGAAACTTCCTGAAGACGTGAGAAACGTTTGGAAGTAGGAGATCGTGACAAAAAGAAAGGTTTTCTTTTGGGAAGTTCTTGTGCTTATCGGAAAAGGAAAAAGAGTTTGTTTTCATGTGGAACAGGTAAGTCTTGAGCATAAAGAAAAAAGACTTTACATGGAATAGGAAGTTCTTGTGCGTGGAGGAATAAGACTTTGCGCGAAACAGGAAGTCTTATATGTAAAAGAAAGTAGTTTCCTTATAGGACTTAAACTCCCTGTAACTAATATAAATATACCCTAATAACTAGGTTATTTGGTGTGAAGCAAAATAGCAAATACTAAAGAGATCTCAAAGAGTGGGCATTGGGTATAATTAGGTTTTGTGTGTTTTAAAGAGAGAATCATTAGTGTGTGGTTGTAACAATTTACTACATAGTGAAACTTTCTCTTGTCGTCTTGACGGCCATGGTTTTTTCCCTGTTCTTGGGTTTCTACGTAAAAATACTTGTGTTGTATGCGTGATTGGATTTGTTTATTTCTTACATCTTATCTTCTTTTTTTCATTGATATTATTGTATTTGTTTGTGGACTATCCAGCAATGCTTCTGCGTAGCGTAGCGATTGGTATTATTGCTAACAACTGGTATCAAAGCCTAGGTTGCCTGATAGTGATCTTAACAAACTGTTTATGTCTGGAAAGATGGTTTCAATGAGATCCGATATTGAGAAGTTCGATGGGAAGATTAATTTTGGTTTGTGGCAAGTTCAAGTCAAGGATCTGTTAATCCAATACTGGTTACACAAGCTGTTAAAAGGCAGGTCAACCCCTAGAAACTCTAAAAACCCTACAGACTCTGTAAAAGAAGCAGTTGGTACTAGTTCTAGAAAATCTGTGATGTGCGATGATGATTGAAAGGAGTTGGATGAGAGGGCTACAAGTGCAATTCGTATGTGCCTGGCCAAGAATGTTCTTTCAAATATTCATAGAACATATTCTGTGAAAGAACTCTAGGAGAGGCTTGAAGAATTGTATCAAACGAAGAGCGTCTACAATTGGTTCTACCTGAAGGAGCAGTTTCACTCACTATAGATGTTTGAAGATACGAAGGTTTCCGATCATCTGGGAGTGCTTAGTGAGATAATTTCTGAATTTGAGTCGATTGGAGTTAAAATTAATGAGGAGGACAAAGGGTTAAGACTCATCTGGTCTCTTTCACCGTCCTATGCGCATATGAAGCCAATTCTGATCCATGGGAGTCCGACAATAAGCTTTGGAGATGTGGCGAACAAATTGACCATAAGCCAATGCTAACGGTCGTGGATTTTTTCCTGGTTCTTGGGTTTCCACGTAAAAATCACTACAAGAAATTTGGCTTTTCGCAACGCGCAAAATGCGTTGTGAAAAGTTTTGGCAACGCGCGGGCGTATGTTGTTGATACGCCTGTTGCCAAAAGTTCCAAAGTTTTTCGCAACGTGCAATGTATGTAGTCATAGAACAATTACAATATACTATGCACGTTGTTATTGACATTTACCTCAATGCACATTTGATGTATGATGTCTTACCGTGCGTTGTCTTAGACAATTTTTCCGTACGTTGTCTTAGGTAGTTTTCGCAACGTGTATTGTAGGTTGCATTAGACAATTTTCACAACGCGCATTGTACGTTGTCTTAGGTTTAGAAAAAAAAAATAAGCAAAATTTAAACCCCATTGGGCTACCCCCCACTAGGCCCAATCACTATCTAGCCCCCGACCCCTTGTATTTTAATCACACACACATTGTTCATATGGGGGTTTGAACCTAAAACAAACACCATCCCCATGAGAGACTTTACCATTTTGCTGTGAGTTTAACTTTGATATAATTACACATTTATATATAACATATATATGTTATAAAAAAAATTAATTCAATAATTTAGTGAAAAAATTAATAATTTTTATTAGTTGATAAATTTAACTCATTATGATAATCATTTTAATTATTTTTATGATTAACAATTAAACATTATCAAAATTTTATCCCATCATTTAATTAAAGAGCTTAGTTACTATAAATGTTCTATATATTTACAAGTTAAATTGTTAGTCATTAAATTTCTACCATGATCTATGAAAGCTAAATATTTAAAAATACAATAACTTTCTATCATAATTACTCATGTAACTATACATGTCATGTATAATAGCTAAATCATTTTATTTGAAATAAAAAAACAATCGGGTTAAAGGTCTATCGAAACCTAATGATATTAATCGTTACAAACACACGACTCATAATGCAACTCCTATTATATGAGACAAGTCTCCATATTTTACAGTTAAAAGGGAAAAAGTAGAAGTTAAATCATTTTTAGAAAAGAGAAGGGAAACTGCATCACTTTGTAAATGATAGTTGTACATTTTAATATTTACGATAACAACGTCCATAATGTGTGTGTGTCAAATATTAGCGTTTTCGCATCGCACAAGTCAATAATTTCGCATACGCCAACATGTATATTATATATTTCCTACGGGATATTAGTCTTTTTCGCAATGCACAAGAAAATAATTGCTAAAGAGACATATACGGCAACGTGCATAACATATTTGTTGTTGAATATTTACTTTTCGCAATGCGCAAGCAATCAGTTGCTAATTAGTCTCCTACGACAACGTGCATAACATGTGTGTTGCCGAATATTATCTTTTCGCAACGTGCAAGCAAATCAGTTGCTACTAAACAGAATCTTACGACAACGTGCATGATAAATGAGTTGCAAAATATTAGCTTTTTAACAACATGCAAGCCAACAGTTGTTAAAAAGAAACCTACGACAACATGCATGATATGTGTGTTGCAGAATGTTAGACTTTTTCACAATGCGCAAGGCCTAGGATAACATCCATAGTGCATGTTGCTAAACATTACCTTTTCAACAACGTGCACATTTGTATGTTGCTAAAAAGAAACATACAGCAACGTGCATAATATGTATTTCGCTTTTCAACAACGTGCATATTTGTATGTTGCTAAAAAGACACATACAACAACGTGCATGATGTGTGTATTGCTAAATATTAGTTTTCAACAACGTGCACATTTGTAAGTTGCTAAAAACATATTTATAGCAACGTGCACAAAATGTGCGTAGTGTAAAGAAGTAGCTACGACAACGTGCAATTTTTGTGTGTTGCGATATGTGTTCAATTATTGGCAATATTCGTTTGTACGTTGACATAGGTGATTTTTACAACACACATTTTTTGCACGTTGCGATAAATGACATTTAGCTACATGCATTGTCTGTATGTTGCGATAGACCACTTTTAGCAACACGCGCAGCATGCGTGTTGTCTTGTTAATGTTGCTAAAAGTCATTTTTCTTGTAGTGAATCCTTGTGTTGTGTGTGTGATTGAATTTTTTTATTTCTTCCATCCTATCTTTTGTTTTCGTTCGTTGTTATTATTGTGTTTGTTTGTGTGTTGAACTCCCCACCCCACCAAAATCATAATTACTTACCATCAGTGCTGAGAAAAATTTTATTGGTGCGAGTGTTATTCAGTATGTATATATCTATACAAAATCAAAATAAGGGGCCCTAGCATTTTGCTAGGTTTACTCCTTAGTGGAGCCGACTCTACGTAGCGATTGATATTATTGCTAACAAATTGATGATTCAATTATTTTATTTTCCTTATGCTACCTCAATCGTTTCATAAAATAGGGGTAGGGATGGTACAAATTCCCGTCCTACCTTAAACCGGCAGGGATCTGATCTGTTTGAGGTGGATTTTGAGCACGTCATACGAGTATTGGGTAGGTCTAAGTCAAACGTTGTTGACCCAGTTTGTAATCGGGTCACCAAGTCAGCTTTGGGTCTAATCACTATGCATGACCCACTCCAATGGACCCGGTATTTATATAATTTTTAAAATATATATAAAAGAAAAAAAAATACTACAATTGTTTTTATCTCTCTGTCTAATCGTACTTTATATTAAAATTTAAGGTTACATAATAATGTTATATTCTATTTAATTTAAGCTTATATATGAATTTTAAATGTTGGTTCAACTTTAAATTTTAAATTTATTTATAGTTTATGTTTAAATTTAAATATATTTGTCAATTGAATGATAAAATTTATATATTTAATGGCTTGAACTCTTTTTTTTATTAAATAAAATGGATCAGTTCGGGTCGAGTATGGGTCACCCTGCCTTAAACGGGTTTAGGTATGTGATAGAAGTCAAAAACTCGTTTGGGGTACGGGTCAGGTATGGGGCACTTTGGCCCAACCGGGTTTCAGGTATTAGAAATGTAGATCCGACCCATTGTCGTCCCTAAATTTAGAGGTGGGCACCAAAACTTGAAATGACCCAAACTGAATCGACCTTAACCTGTTTTGTTAGGGTTGCTTTTATCATCAAAAATTACCCTATTCTGTTAACATGCATGCAAACCGAAAATTGATCGAGTCATGTTCGGTTTTGGTCTTGACTTGACTCGACCCGACCCCGAAATGTCCATTGTTAGGTTGATAAATGGTCGTATTTGAGACCCCTAATTCCTATGTTTTATGTTATGTTCTTGAGTATAAATGAATATTTTAATGTGTTTGTTCAAATTGTGTAGAAGATAGCTCTTAGAATGAGTTTGAAGACAAAAAGGTGATTTTAGAGAAAGTTTGGAGAAATGCCTCTACAGCACATCCAACTTCTGAAGACCATGTCTCACTCCTCAGATTGAACTAGGTTGAGATCTACATGTTTTCAGAAAGCATCGAAAGTCTAGTTTTCGACGCACTTTACAGCTTGGCAATCTGAGTTTTCTAGAGAACGTTATGACTGACTGAGTAACCAAAGGCCAGAGCTGGAAAAGCCCACGTAGGATGGACCACGGTTCATGTAGAAGATCAAGACATGTTTGGGAAATTTCCTAAACTCAAATTATGAGTCAATCATCAAAAAAGGAAATCCAAGTTAGGAAAAGATTTTCAATCCTTGTTTAAATCTTCTTTCCTACTTGGTATGTTTCCTACATCAAAGCAAATTGGGAATCTACAAGGAGAATCACCTATAAATACCAAGAGCTTCTTCAAGAGAGAAAGGGATTGTTCAAGATTGAAGATTCAAGCAACAATCTCTTCATTTACCTTTCTTTAGATTAGATGTTTTTATTTATTTTTCTAGTTTTTATGTCTTGCTAATCTTCTTGTTAGTTAGAGCTCTCTTGAAGCCCTAAACATGAATTCAATTCCATAGTCAAATCTTGTTTAATGAAACATTATTTTCTCAACATGATGATTTCAATTTCTCCATAAGAATTCTTATTCTATTATTATGTTTCTTTGATTGACCACTTTAGAGCATAATTATTTTATTATAGAATCTATGTTGCAAGGATACAAGTCGGACACCATACGAATCTATCCTCTATCCTTGGTTGCAACAATTAGTTGGAAAAAGACTCAATTAAGGGAAATTGATTCTTGAATTACCTATGATAGATACCATGTTTTAGAGTTCTTGTGATATTCATATTCTCTTTGTTCTTAATGAATTCCAATTGTTAAATCTAAGTAGATACCATGCTAGGTTATGATTTGGGATATAAGTATTTATGTAGACATCATGCAACTTACATGCCAACTAAGAGAGAATCATACGGCTTGAGTGAAACATCATCACCTTGTCGTGAATATCTTCATCATGTTTGATTATTTGTTAACTTCATTATTGACTATGGATTGGATGATTGTTTAGTGGTGGATAGGAGGTCCTAACTAGTGTTTTTTCATATATTTTCCTAATTAATTTTTATTGTGTTTTATTTATTGTTTACTTATTTTTCTTTAGTATTATTAATCAATTCAACGCCGCCGCCCCCCCCCCCCCCCCTCGTGTGTGTGAGTTAGAGTCTTTGTTTTTATATTTTTAGTTATATTAGAGTCCTAGAGTGTCTTAGATGTAAACTCATTATTTTAGTAGGTAATTAATTCTTCGTGGGAACAATCCTTGCTTAACTGTTGTGCTATCGTTTACGATTTGGGCACTTGCAAGGTTTTTATTATTATTGTTTGCCTATTTGGCAACCAACATCCACCCCTATTCATAATATATGAATTCTTTAAACTGAATTAAACAATCAATTCTAATACTTAACTTTGATAATAGAACAACGTACAACCTCACTTTTACTCACGTGAGAGCTTATAATTACTCAGGAAATCACGTTGTTGCCAATCTTTCAAGCCGTCGACCTCTATTTGTTCATGAGTACGCATTCAACCTCAACTTAGTCATTTACCACGAAGCATAACGCTCGATCAAGTAGAAATCATCATTCACTAGCTTACCTTCACCTCAAGCCCCACTATTCCACCCACGATGATCTATCATATTTCACTTTACCATTATTTTCGAACAAACAGTTTGATCAACATTTTACTACTATTTTCGTTTAATTCTACCTCGTTTCATATAATCTCAAATAACTTAAGCGTTAGAGTCCACTTAGCTGGCTACCACTCTGGTCACCCAAGTGTCCGTTGATCACTACTTCGGTTTGGCAAGTTGTCAGTGTCCACTCATTCAATTGTAGATTCGACCGTCTATAGATGTAATGTTCATGTTCAATAAAATTTATTAAACATTATAATACATTAATGATAAGTTTTTTTTTTTTTTTTTTTTTTTTTTTTTTGAGCATCGTATAGCTTCCAACGTCAATTTTCTACCATTCCACTAATTTCAACATAAAATTATTTGGGTTCATATACACTTTAATGTCATGTTATATTAAAAAAAATTAATACACAAATGATATCGATAATTAAGTAGTCTACCACAAAAAATTTAATTTATTATTTTAGTTTAAATTTAGCAAGATAACATAAAAGTGATGTAAAAATGGTTACATCTAACAAAAACTTGCAACATGACGTAAAATTATCTCATATAATGTCAATTTGGTCATTTAAAATGAAAACTTCCAACATATATCCAAAGAATGTTTGGTAACATGAGTACAAGTGGTTTCATATTATGTAATGTGTTGTCAACATAGAATTGCAAACCAATGTCAAAAGAAAAAAAAAAAAGCATAGTTACATATAGTGTCAAATTGGTTACATCAGTTTAGAACATGCAACACATACATTAAGAAGTGCAACATCCAACAAATATTTGGTAACACATAAGCTAAAGTAGTTATACATAATTTAAATCTGATGCGGGCGGTCGTTGACCACCGTCAGAAAAAATATTTCTATTCTAATTACATTGCAAATGCAACGAGTCAAAGGACTAGTATAGGAAGTAAGTAAGGGTCGTTCCCACAGAGAGATGGAATCCGTTAACTGTATCTAACTCTAGAGTTTATGAAAGCAATGTAAATGGAATGCGGATGTGGTGAGTTTTAGGAGATGCAAACTAACTAACTAAGATAGAAATGTAATCGAGTGCTTGCCTTTCTAATTAGTCTACTCCTAATTACGTTATTCTACTCCTAAAGGCAAGACACCCTAGCTACAAAAATAATGGTGGCTTAGAGATAAGATATGAGACACACATGGGAAATAAGTTTACCAAACACAAGATGCAAATCATGTAGATTGTGAATACCATTTAATTCAAGTAAAGGGGTTCGTTCTCTTGATTAGGGAATTGCCAAAATCAAATCATCACTCTCCAATCGGAAGAGTAATTGTGTCTAGGTTTAGACCCATTAAGCATAAGAACATGAACCAAAGCTATCCTAGCAAGTTATGCATAAGCTTTTCCCATTCAATAGAGCTAATAGCCCAGCTCATACCCAGAATGGTTATCCAAGCACAGACTCAACTCTCAATCACTCTAATCATTCCAAACACATACATATTGAATCATCTACTAACATACATACACAAATGAGATATTTGATTACAACTACTCCTACATCATTAGGTTTGTTATAGGTAAAAATAGTCCTGAAGGACACGTCATCACCATGGAAGGCCAGATCAGCAGGGGTCAAGATAAGTCAACTTAGGGAGCAGAAACCTCCACGATAACCTACTCGGAAAAGAGGATAAGTAGTCCGACCACAAACAAAGACGATCAGCTTGGGCAGCAGATCAGATTCAGGCACACTCGGGCACACTCGGGCATACTCACTCGGGAAACAATAAAACAGTCGCCAACACTTGCAATCAGCAGCCAGCAGGTCCACAATAAGCAACGATGTGGACCATTAGAGTTTAAAAAGGAAACAAGCAGTTCTCCCGTGAATAAAGGAGAAAGAATCCCGTCCAGAATTGGACCGCCGAAAAAGGGAAAACATAATCTAAATAGGACTAGGAAACCGCTTGAGACTTGGGGGCCACAACACTAAACCCTAGCGGTCACCTTAAAACCCTAAAAACATGTATAAATACCCCCTCTGTTCATAAACAGGGGGTATGCGAGAGGTAGAACATAGAGAGAGGATCATAGTGCAAAGTTCTTGTAATCGTTCTTCTTCGTTCTTCATCTTGTAATCGTTCTTCATAGTGGATTTGGCTTTGTTGCTAAAGCAACAATCCCGTGGATGTTTCTCCAATCTTTTGGAGTTTTACCACGTAAATCACTTGTTATTTCTTTTCAATCTTTAGTCATACTCAAGTATAAACCGCAGTAATTCTAAAACGAATCATTGACTTGGTGACCATCAAAAATCACCGTCAACAATTGGCGCTAGAAGAAGGGGGACCCAAAAATTTGTGACAACAATGGCTGGCGACGGAGATGGTAGCGATTCCAAGTACAGTCAAGGCATGCCAAGTAACGAGTTGGAAGATGACACCGCGCTCAATACGGCGGATGCAACTCTGACGACGGCAGACCAGTCAGCTGCCCTGGCTGGTATTCAACGTTTACCTACAGCTAATGAAGAAATCACGCAACGACTCCGCGCTTCTCTACAACAACTCATATCAGACGCAGCAAGGCAAGGAATTGACCTTTCTGCTACGGAAGGTTTGATGTCGCCTCATGAACTGTCCGCCCCAAGCCAGCAGACAGCAAGACTGCGTTCCGCAGTGGTGATACCAACCCCTGATGAACCCCCAAAGGCGAGACGAGATCCTACGGGCAGACCAGAGATGCTATCTGAAAGAGTGGCCAGGAGAAGTAGGGAGCACAGAGAGGGGAATGATTCCGACAAAGAGTACGATCAAGATCGGGTAGCCGGAGATCGAGACCGCCTTAGGAGGCGTGGTCACCGGAGAGACCGGTCATCCTCTGAAGAAAGTGAGCAGAATCATCATCGCAAGCGCCAAAGGGGCACAGTCCGGCTGCATGGCCTAAACCGAGATCATAGAGAGTTGAATCCCGAGGAGAAGGGCCAAAAACTGACCATAAGCCAAAACTTCAATGCGTTAGGAGAACCTGAAGGGGACAGAGACATACTTATACAGAGCCTCACCCGGGAAGTTCAGAATAATCGTCGACAAATGGATGCTTTGGTCAGGCGGTATGGGCGTAATGAGCTGTCAGATGATGAATCCGGAAGCCCTTTCACCAATGGGGTTTTGAGGATGCCTTTCCCAGAGAGATTCATGATGCCCCACATTGAGCTGTTCAAGAAGGATACCGACCCAAAAGAACACGTCCGGAGGTATAGGAGCGCTATGGCGCAATATGTCCATAATGATGCACTACTATGTTTGAATTTTCCCCAAACTCTTGGGGATCTAGGCTCCCGGTGGTTTGGAAGATTGCCGGCAGCAAGCATAAGTAGCTTCGGCGAACTGAGCAAGGCTTTCTCAAGGCAGTTCCTCGGGAATGTACACAGAAAAAAGTCAGTGGCTCATTTATCCCAACTCAAACAGGGAAAAGACGAGTCGCTGAAGAAATATCTGGGAAGGTTCGGTCAGGAAGTGTCCGAAATTGGAAGTGCAAACGACGAAGCAATAATTGCCGCGTTCATTAACAACCTTCAGAACGGCCAATTGTCCTTTGACCTCAGAAGAGCCCGACTAACCAGCTATGCCGATATGATGGACATGGCAGGGGGTTACGCCTTGGCCGAAGAAGAGGAAATTGCCACAGGAGGTTACTTCGTACATGGCGGTCGCCCAGAGGGATCCAAAACCAAGGACCAGACAAAGACGCCCGATACCAAAGGTGACAAACAGAAGAATAAAGCACGGGATGGTCGGGATGGTCGGGATGGACGACGAGCATACGACCCAAAAACCGATCAACCACGGCAGAGGTTCCAGGACCGATACACAAATTATACCCTGTTGAAGAAATATCAAGAAGAAGTCCTGGCAATCCTAGAAGAGAAGAACATGTCCAAAGAACCGCCTAAGCAATCGACATATGCTCGGAGGGACACCACCAAATATTGCCGTTTCCACGGCACGAGACATCCAAGTGTTTCCAGCTAAGGGACCACATCGAGACTCTCATTAGGGAAGGGCATTTGAAGGACATTGTTTTCAAAAAGATGGACAGGGCAGATGGACAAAAAGATAGCCAACAGGACGGACGGGCAAGAAAGCTTAGTCCCAAGAAAGCCGAGGATGAAGGGGCAATTAACACCATCTTCGGAGGACCAGCGACGGGCAAGAGTAACAGGGAAAGGACCCAGGAAATTCGGGAGGCCATGGAGGCACGGAGAGACCTGGACGTCAATTCTATTGAGCCCGACCCGAAAAGAATCAAGGAGGGTTGGGACCCGATCGTGTTCACAGAAGCCGACTCACACGGAGTAGATGTTAGGCCAAACGACGCGCTAGTGATCAGCGCACGGATCGGCCATAGAGAAGTTCATCGAATTCTGATTGACAATGGGAGTTCAGCAGACATTCTTAGTGCAGAAGTATATAACTAGCTGAGGCTAGACAGGAAAGACCTACAGCCATTTCCCACACCCCTTAGAGGATTTGGAGGAGTCGAAGTAAGGTCGCTTGGCACGGTAAAGCTACCCGTGAAGATCGGGAAAGCCCCTTGCCAGAAAACAGTGCTGCTCGACTTTGTGGTGGTAGATACGGAAAACTGGCCGTACAATGCTTTACTGGGCCGACCATTTTTGAATAAAGCCAAGGCGGTGACAGCAACTTATGCCCTCATGATGAAATTCCCGACCGAATATGGTGTGGGAATGGTCAAAGGGTCACAAGAGATGGCCCGAAGAGCAAACTTGTCAGTGTATAAAGATAGGGAGGTACACCAAGTATACACAGTAACGGCCCAACAAGAGGCTAGAGAACCTGAAGAACAGGCAGAAGTGCCGAAAGATTTTGAGTTGGATCCCAAAGAAGAACCGGAGGACAGGGAAGACGAGCCGACTCAAGAAGTGGCACTAGACCCAGAAGATCCGGGTAGGACAGTGAAGGTAGGGGCAAGTTTGAGCGTACATGTCAAAACCTTACTTGTTACACTGCTAAGAAACTACAAGGACGTTTTCGCTTGGAGTCATGAAGATATGCTGGGGGTAGACCCGAAGGTGATTTCGCATCATCTTTCCACCAACCCAGAGTTCCGACCCGTGGTACAGAAAAGGAGATTATTCAATCCAAAAAGAAGCGTCGCAATCAAGAAGGAGGTGGAGAAGCTGCTTTCCGCGGGGTCGATAAGGGAAGTCGAGTATCCGGAGTGGGTAGCCAATGTAGTGTTGGTCAAGAAAAAGAACAAACAATGGAGGATGTGCGTAGACTTCACGGACTTGAACAAAGCTTGCCCAAAAGATAGTTTCCCACTACCGAGGATCGACCAGTTGGTAGATGCGACAACAGGACATGAATTGTTGAGTTTCATGGACGCCTACTCGGGATACAATCAGATCCAGATGAATAAGGCAGATAAGGAAAAGACATCATTTACCACGGACCAGGGCTTATATTGCTACAAAGTGATGCCATTCGGATTGAAAAACGCCGGGGCAACGTACCAGAGGTTGGTAAACAGGATATTCGCTCGGCAGATTGGGAAAAATATGGAGGTTTACGTGGATGATATGTTGACTAAGAGCACCACTGCAGAAAAACACACGGAAGATTTGAAGGAAACCTTTGACGTCCTAAGAAAGTATCAGATGAAGCTCAACCCAAGCAAATGTGTGTTCGGGGTACCTTCAGGAAGGTTTCTAGGTTTTCAGGTACACCAGAGGGGAATCGAAGTAAATCCCGAGAAAATCAAAGCATTAGAAGGAATGGCTTCACCAAAGACACTGAAAGATGTGCAGAGGCTAACGGGATGCCTTGCGTCACTCAACCGGTTTATAGCCAAGTCAACAGACAAATGCGCCCCATTCTTTAAAGCAATAAAAAAGGGAAAAGGGCTCGAATGGAGTACAGAATGTGAAGAAGCCTTTCAGAAATTGAAAGAGTATTTGGGGAGAGCACCCATCCTTTCAAAACCGGTGGTGGGAGAAACATTGTACTTATACCTCTCGGTCACCGAAGTGGTGACGAGTTCGGTGTTGATCCGACTGGAGGAAGGAATACAAAAGCCAGTGTACTACACAAGCAAAGCATTGTTACCGGCAGAAACCAGATACTCACAGGCAGAAAAAATAGCGCTAGCTCTGATCACATCAGCTAGGAAGTTAAGGCCATATTTCCAAGCACATACAATAGAGGTATATACAGACTGCCCACTAAAACTCATTCTTCAAAAGCCGGAGGTGTCGGGAAGGCTGACCAAATGGGCGGTGGAGCTCAGCGAATACGATATCAGATACACACCAAAAGCGGCCATCAAAGGGCAGGCGGTATCTGACTTTATAGCAGAATTCACCGAGCCAGACGCCGAGGTAAGGAGGGCAATGGAAGATGAACAGACTACTAAATTCCAATGGAAATTGCATGTAGACGGGTCATCAAACACGCATGGCAGCGGGGCAGGAATAGTCATAACGACCCCCGAGGGGGATACTGTAGAATGTGCCATGAGGTTCGATTTCAAGGCAACCAACAATCAAGCAGAGTATGAAGCCTTGTTGGCCGGCCTAAGGGTCTGCATAGCATTAGGGGCAGATGAGCTGGAAGTTTACAGCGATTCACAAGTCGTGGTCCATCAGGTACTGGATGAATACCAGGCCAGGGAAGAGCACATGATAGCTTATTTGGACATTGCAAAAAGACTACTTAAAAAGTTCAAAGCGTACAGAATCTCTCAGATCCCTCGGGAAGAGAACGAAAAAGCAGATGCTTTGTCCAAACTAGCTTCAGCCACCATAAGCATCAGATCCAAAGCAATACCAGTGGCACACCTGACTAAACCAAGTACAGCGGAACCCGAGGAAATCATAATAGCAGAGATCCGACCTAGCCCGGGCGACTGGACATACCAACTCAGAAAGTACTTAGAGGAGAACATACTACCGGAGGATGCTGTGGAAGCTAAACGCATCAGATACAGGTTAGCCCGGTACACGATTCTGAGAGGAGAATTATATAGGAGAGGATTCTCAAAAGTGCTGCAGAGATGCATTTCCGGTGAAAAGACTGGAGAGATCCTAAGAAGCATCCACAGTGGAGTGTGTGGGAACCACACCGGGGGTAAAAGCTTAGCACACAAGATACTCAGGCAAGGATTCTACTGGCCGACTCTATTCGCGGAAGCGCAGCAATTCGCAGAGAGTTGCGAAACATGCCAAAGAGTAGCAAACGACATTCGGCGACCCCCAGAATTGCTTAGAAGCTTAACCTCGCCTTGGCCCTTTGCCATGTGGGGACTCGACCTGATAGGACCGATGCCCACAGGAACAAAGGGAGGAGCAAAGCATGCTATTGTGACAGTAGATTATTTTACCAAATGGGCAGAGGCAGAAGCACTTGTACACATCACCGAGGCAAACACCACCAGCTTCGTTAAGAAGAATATAATATATCGATTCGGGATCCCGAGCATCATCATAACAGACAATGGAACTCAATTCGACAATAAGAAGTTCAGAGAGATGTGTGAAGAGTTCAAGATCGCAAACTACTATGCATCGCCTGCTCACCCTCAAACCAATGGCCAAACGGAGGCCGTGAATAAAGTGATCAAGCACACATTGAAAGCAAAGCTAGAGGCAAAGAAAGGTGGCTGGGCAGACAAACTGCCCGAGGTACTATGGGCATACCGAACAACTGTAAGGTCGTCCACAGGGGAAACTCCTTTCGCGCTGGCATTTGGGACAGAAGCTGTTATCCCAGCAGAAACAACTTTTACATCCCCCAGGGTCCAGTTATACATCACCGAGCACAATATAGACATGCTGCAGCAGAACCTAGACGAGCTTGAAGAGATCAGAGATGCAGCACAAGTAAGAAATTCTGCATACCAGCAAAGGGCTGCTAGGTACTACAACTCTCATGTTCGGGAGCGGAGATTCCAACTCGGGGATCTAGTGCTGAGAAGAGTATCCCCAAATACCAAAGATAAATCATCGGGATCCCTCGCCGATAAATGGGAAGGGCCATATATCATCAAGAGAATCGTAGGGCACGGGGCCTACATGATAGCCCGACCAGAAGGTAGCCTGGTACCCCGACCATGCAACGCACAATATCTGAAGATCTTCTATCCCTAAAAGAATCCGATTATGGTTCTACAGTTTATTTATTCTGCTTTAGCTCATGAATGTACACAAACGAAGTTAAATTGCTTAAAGCATACCTAGAGGGGAGGGTGAATAGGTTTTTACACCTTTTTTCAAACCCTTGAACAAACATCCGTTTGTCCCTCAAGGTAGCCTTACACACAACACAATAAGCCAAGGTAGACATACATAGACAATACAATGACACAATCATAAGAGAAATGTCTAAGTATATCAACAAGTCATGTGAGGTAAAATATCAAATAAACATAACAACAAAATAAGCTTGTATTTCATAAGATGTTCAATGTGTTACAAGAGTGATCAAAATGTCACTAAACAAATATTACAATATACAAAAGAATCAAAGATACAAATTGATCTATAGAATGAATACTCTAATCACACTATACAAAGACTTGGTTCACAATACATCACAAGTGAATATTATGAATCAAGACAATAAAATATACAATTAAAATATAAGAGAAGAGATAGAAAGAATTAACAGAAGGGATTTTTTAACGTGGTAAAACCTCCAAGGAGGAAACATCACGGGTTGAACTACAACCATTGGGTACTATATTATTGGAAAGTAAACATAGAACATTCACAAAGTGACCAATCTTTAGCTCACCCAACCTAGTGAAGTCTAAGCCTACCCAACCCTATTGGAAAGTATGAAATCCCTCAATGATGCGGAACCACCATATATTGGACAACACACTCAACCAACATCGATGGAAGATTAGAAATTCCTCAAGAGTGCATACACATCCCGTGTACCCCGCTCTATCGGACTCTATGTCTAACCATACGCCTAGGCCTACCAATATGTTAGCCAACTCCCTATCCAAGGCA
Source organism: Acer saccharum (assembly GCA_030490815.1). Taxonomy (NCBI): domain Eukaryota; kingdom Viridiplantae; phylum Streptophyta; class Magnoliopsida; order Sapindales; family Sapindaceae; genus Acer; species Acer saccharum. The sequence goes on from CM059871.1 coordinate 23,758,850, forward strand.
CTCTTGCCTCTAGGGAGCCTCCCATGCATGACTATCCGAGTCCTCCCGACTCTAGCCATGACTCCTTGCTTACCTATCCGAGTCATCCCGACTCTAGGCAAGTCTTCTTGCTTGGCTATCCGAGTCATCCCGACTCTAACTAAGACTTCATGCCTTTTACAAGGACTTCCTAGTGTGATCATGTGAATGCAAATGATGCAAACATTCATTTCAACATAGAACATGTGATCAATACATTCTATGGCACAAATAGACCTAAACATGTGAAAACACAATTAATCAAGTCTAGATGCAAAAATACATGAATAGAAACCTAAGCATGTGAAACACCTAACACATACACTCAAAGTCTCATTCACACACATAACACTTGAATCACAAAATGTTCATTAAGTCCTAATTCAAGATGCTATCAATATACAATCAAAGGCTAGATATATGAGATTAAAATCAATCAATATACTAGACAAAAATATAGAGCAAGGTTTTGAGATTTACATCAATCAAAACCTATATTCTCTAAATCACAAACAAATACACAAATCCTTGATTTCTTCAATCAAAGGACCAAATCAAATCTCAAAGTCATTTTAACACAAAATTAATTCAATTAAGTATCAAACAACCTAAGATGCCATTCTAATCACAATACAACTCACAAACAAATGTAAAACCTAGAATCATAAAATCTAGTCAACATAAGTCCACAAATTGAGTTTCAATTGGAATGATAATCAAGCTACCTTTTCAAATAGCTTTCATAAAACAATAACATAGATATAGAAGAAGAAACCCCAAGCATTTGGAAGGTCAAATAACAAGAAATCCCTAAGATGAGACCATTACCTCGGATTTTGAAGCTGGTTCGGAATTCAGTGATCAACCACTGGAAATCATGATCAAACAGCTACCAAACCACTTGGAGATGTTAGAGGACTCAAATACGAACACTCTCCAACTTGAATCACTCAAATCCGACTCCGGATGAGGAAGATATGGTGTTTTGAAGTTTGGAAAAATTGGAGAGAATGCCTTACGGGAAAACCAGAATTTTTCTTCTTGGAAATTCAAAATGAGAGAGAGAGGGAAGAAATAGGAGGAGAGAGAAGAAGTTTTTTCGGCCAATCACGTGGTGCCACGTCACCCCCAGGCCATGGGGGGCGCGTGGCCCACACAGGAGCAGAGGGTGCTCCAGGCCGTGGGGCCCACGGCCTCAACCACGGCCAGCCCATGTGGCCCACGGCCTGGGCTGTCCTCTCCCGCTCTCCCTCGGTTCGTCGGCCCGTATCTCGGGCGTCCAAACTCCGAATTCGAATCCGTTTTCGGATTACGAACTGTGACTCTCTCACGCACGAAAACGACTATACAACTTTGAAAAACGATTGAGAAATCATCTCGAAAATCATCGATGAAGTCAACACAACGTAAGAGAACGTAAAGTGGCATAGTCAACACGTTTGGACTCGAAACCTTATGAATGAGTAACCGAAACGACCGGAACTCAATAAGGCATTGAATAAGAACATGTTCAAGTCCTAAACACAAAATACGGAAACATACAAACACAAATACACACACATATGCTAGTTTCCGGACATAGTCCTAGAAAATGCAAAACACAAAGTTTATTAACTAAATGTGAATGCATGAGCATATTTTGCCAAGTGTGTGAAAGTGAAATGTAAATGAAATAAAATCATGAAGGGACACACAAGAATGATATGTGTGAGTGTGTGCCTAGCCTTGTAAGAGATAAGAGGTCTTTGTATACCTTTGTAGACCGATAATGTCCGAAACTCTTAAAAGCCGGCAACTTGAACGAATAATGGTTGAGACGTCCTTCGTCTTCGAAATCCTTCATTTACTAACCACTAAACATTACAAGTAAAACACGTTTTGATATGGAATTAATGCCAACACTAATTATCAACCTAACAGCTCAGTTTTTAGTTTCTGCGTTAAAATTTCAGATTTGTTAATTTTATATTCATGGTCATCTAATAAAGTTCAGTTGCTAGTATGTGTGGCGGAATCAATAAAACCCATGAGCAACATGTCAATAGCGGCCACTCAAAAGTCGACCGAATAAACGTCAAAAAGAGTCGGGCGCTATAAGGCCGCGAAAGAGCGGATGAGTGGTGCTCGAAGGGCGGAAAAGCTGTAGTAGCATGCCCGCCTAGTTAAGGCGATGCAAACGCGTCCCTTAGCAAAAAGGCAAAACCGAGGCACCAGGACAACTGGGAAAATGCTCGGAGCGCCGCTAGAAAGACTAGTGAGATGCGTAGTCGTGTTGGCCGGTACAAATTACCCCAACGATTCGACAAACCCTTGCACAGATAAAACCAGGAGACGTCCTAGGTGACTTGTGCAAGGACCTCAACGTATGGTCGTGGCGAGCCTCGACGTAACGTAGAGGTTAAACAACCTCAAAAATCAAAGGGTATAAGCCAGTTACATAAGATACTCGGCAAAAATTAGTTACCAGTTAAATAAGATACTCGGTCTAATTGATATAAGCCAGTTACATAAGATACTCGGTGAAAATTAGTTACCAGTTAAATAAGATACTCGGTCTAATTGATATAAGCCAGTTACATAAGATACTCGGCAAAAATTAGTTACCAGTTAAATAAGACACTCGGTCTAATTGATTAAAAAGCCAGTTACATAAGATACTCGGCTGAAATTAGTTGCCAGCCATAAGGTACTCGGTCAAAGCATAGCCAAAGATTCCCGAAGGATCCATAAATTCAAAGATGGTTAGTACAAGCAGACTAAACAAGTTCAGGTCGTCCCATTTATGCATTGGTCGTACAGTAAAATAAAACAGTAAGAATGTAGAGTAAATTTTATTCTTATTTTATGTATGGAAAAATACAATGTATGAAAAATATACAAGTGTAGTTACAAAAAAGGGCTTAGAAATCAAGAGGAAGGCGCCGGGGGTGGTGAGCTGCTTCTGCCAACGTCAGGGTCAGGCTCCATCACGTACTCGCTCAAAAGGCTGTCATCCAAAGGCCACACGATCACATCTTCCTCGTCATCCATCCAGTGACTGTAGTCGGTACCAGGAACGGGTCCCAAGTTGGGTCTCTCGTTGTTGAACCCTGCCCTCTCACTGGCGTAAAAAGTAGAGAAAGACTCGGCGGTGGGAACCTCAAGGTGCATGGGATGTGGCGTTTTTCCTTTACTTCTACAATATGCCCGCCACTCCTTCATCTGGATCCGAAGAGACTCCAGGGATGTGTCCACATGCTTCCTAATTGAGAGGCTCCAGTTGGCCCGGGCCCGATCAGTCGCCCTGTTTTTCTGCTTAAAGAATTCACCGGCCGAGACCATTCCCCGCTAGAATTCCCGAAGAAGCAAGGCATCATAGGCTGGAGATCTCTTAAAACGGTCAACGCTTTGTAGCTCCATTTCCAGCCTAGCTCCCTTCGACAGTTCCTTAGCCGTCAGGGCTTGACACTCCAAGTCTTCGATTGGACGTTCATAAGTTGACTTGGCGTCTTCAGCATTTTGTTCGGCCCGAAGCAAGGCTTCCCGGGTGGATGACAGTTGATCCTGCAGAGTCCTGACCTCCTCCGCAGCAGAAGATGCCCGTTGCTCGGCTTCCATTTACCGTGCTAAGCACTGATTTAGGAGCACCTAACTCGACTTGGCCTCCTCCTGACGAGCTAACTCAGCCCGAGAGCAATGATCTTCGCTCTCCTTCAATTGGGCTTCCAGCCTTCTTATTTTCTCCGCTTGGGCTTCGCCAGCTTGGCAAGCCCCAGACATCTCGGCCACCATCTGCAACAAGTCAACAACAAATAGAAGTAAGTAAGAAAAGGAAGAATACGAAATGACGCATATAAGTAAAGGCGTTACTCACGTAGGAAGCGCTGTTAAAAAAATTGCGGAGTCAGTTAGACACAGTCCCGGTCCTGAAATGACTCCAGTGATCCTCCCCAATATAGGCCCGGCCTGAAGCCATGGCCCTGAACATGGTCTCGGGGGTGGGATCATCGATTTGGGGAGAGGAGCCCACACCACCTACACCGCCTTCGGGGAGTTCGGCAGATGGGGCCGCCCGAAGAAGGTTGGTTGAGCCACCAGCACTATCTCTGACCTGTTCCCGCGGAGGGGTCACGCTCGCATCTTTTTCAACATCACCCTCTCCCTCATCCCCCGAAGAGGAATCAACATACGCAACTACTCGGGGAATCTTGGGGTAAGGGCGACCAGAAGAAAACGAAGCTTTCCTCTTCCCAGTCTGCCCAGCTTCAATGTTGCGGTCCCCAGGGGTGGAAATCGGATCAGCAGGGGCTGGAATCTCCGAGGTAGAAGGATTCGGATCGACTGAAGTCAAAATCTCCGGAGCTACCGCACCTGAAGGCCCCCCAACTGCTTCAACACCTTGAGAGGAGACGTTTGGCATATTTGCAGCAGAGTGGGGAGAACCTGATCCGCTGGGGAGATTCGCCTGCTCGGGCTCAGGGGGATCCCCTACCTTCTCTTTCCCCTTGGAAGAAGGACCTGCTGGATTGCCCAGATCAGCAGAGGTCCTACTTACTCCAAAGTTCCTCGAAACGCCCACGGCTTCCGCCGAACACACGGTCGTTTCTTGATCATGAGCGTCCTCGGGCACATAATCGGGTACTCCCTCCTCGTCATCTCCCTCGGGAAGATTCTCAGGAGTACCCTCATCAGATTCGCCTTCGGGAGGGGCTATCCCAGCATCTCGCTGGCGAAGGACTGCTTTTCGGCTCGCCTCCACGATGCCTTTCATCCGGTGTGCCAGAGCATCGCTGACTATATCTACATCAAACACTTACAAAAGGGGAGAAAAAGGGAACCCGAGTCAATAGACTAATAAAAGAAAAAGAAAATACGAGAGCAACTGAGCAAAACAACGTAGCTTACAGCGTTTGCGGCACGCAGAAATCTGAGGAAAAAGACGGGCTTTAATCATTTTGCCCTCATTATAGAGATAGGGTTTCCCCCTTTTCTCCAGAGGGCGGACCGCCGCCCGAGCCAGGGTCTTCAGTTCCTCGTCGGCAAAGGCTGAAGTCGTATGATTCCATTGAGGCGTACAGAAGTATCGGGGCACCCGGCACGTCATCCGAACACCATCCAGATCAAAGCTTATAGATTGGCCCCAGCGTTTGCCCACGAAGAACCAGCTGTTCTTCCAAAATTTGTTTGAGGTTGGGAAGCCCCAAACAAATCCCTTCATCTTTTCGTCCGTAGTCGGTTCGACTCTACCCTTGACCACGACGTCTTTTGGAATCCAGAACTCGGGCTGATTCGACTGGAGAAAATAAATCCCGGTCTTCCCCACTGGCCTCAGCGAATAGAAGTGATGAACCTCGCGAGGGGTGGGAGGCGGCCGTTTCATTCTATGCCACATGTGCCACATGCACATCAGGATGCGATAACTATTCGGAGTTAGCTGAGCCGGAGCGAGTCGGGCTTCAGCCAAGAACCAAGTGATGAAAGGCTGGAGAGGAAGAGTAACACCACAGGTGAGCATGGACCCGTAAATTGCCACGTGGCCAGGGGGTGGGTTCCATGCAGCCCGACCTTCAGCTGGAATCAGCGAAATCTCATTGCTGTCCAGATCGAACCGCCGCATATATCGTATTATCTCGTCAGGGCCGACCACATTCGGCTCAACATCATAGATGCAAATCTGCTCGGGAGAGAAGGGAATGCGAATGGCCCTGTGCTCCTGTTCAATATCGTCTTCAACGATCCTCTGGGTCGCCACTCGGCTCTCCCGGGGGTCACAATCCTTATAAATCTTCCGACTACTCATCCTCTTCCCCGGTCTTCTCCAAGGCTGAGTATCAACACAGGTGGAAGCCGAAGAGTCTGACCGAGCTTCAGGCTGATAGGAGTCAGGCTGCGATGAACCCGAAGAAACAGAATGAACTTCAGGAGTAGGAGGAACTCCGGAAGTGGCAGGGCTGTCACAATAAATTCCAGAAACGTCGGCGTTAGTAAAATGCGGTTGATCAAAGAGAGGTTCTTTCAGTAACTTGTGAACAACGGATGCAGTAAGAGTATCATTTTGCTCAATGGCAATCATACCAACAGTAAAAAGACGGTACCTAGTTGTAGAATCCATGAGAACTAACCTTGAAATGGTGAAAAACAGAGGCGATGCAGACCCCTGAGGAGGAAGAATCTTCGAGAAAAAGCCCGGGGGTTGAAGCTGATGATCTCAACGAAGCAGGTTCGAGAAGAAAAGTTGAAAGACGAAGCAAAGTGCCTGGAAAAACAAGAGACAAGCGAGTTCTCGAAGAATACAAGCAAAGTAATGGAAGAAGAAAATAAAAGTGGATAAGTTACAGCGGAGCTAAAATATATAGGCGACGAATCAAATTCAAAAGGAACAAAACCCTAGGAGACAGTACAGAGAAGCGGGAAAATAGAAGGACGTGGGCCGTGACGTGGGCTGTACGCAGGCGAAAAGAAAGGTTATGTCTCATAAATGCGCTGTGCCACGGCCAAATAAAAAAAAGACAAGTGGCAGCCGGGGAGCGTCTTGAGCCTTCAGAGAACAGAAGCGTCACCATCAAAAGATTTCTGAAATCATTGATGAATCGAATGTGTGCGGTCGTAATTAAGACACGTCATTTAAAGCTTCGAGTCAAACGAGGATACATTAATACAGAAAACGACAAATGAGGATCAATCACAAAGAAATATTGAGGTTAAATATTAGACCCGAGAGGGCCTGACTAAGCGTGATCGGCTCAAATATTTAAGGGGGTATTGTTATAGGTAAAAATAGTCATGAAGGACACGTCATCACCATGGAAGGCCAGGTCAGCAGGGGTCAAGATAAGTCAACTTAGGGAGCAGAAACCTCCACGATAACCTACTCGGAAAAGAGGATAAGTAGTCCGACCACAAACAAAGACGATCAGCTTGGGCAGCAGATCAGATTCAGGCATACTCGGGCACACTCGGGCACACTCGGGCATACTCACTCGGGAAACAATAAAACAGTCGCCAACACTTGCAATCAGCAGCCAGCAGGTCCACAATAAGCAAAGATGTGGACCATTAGAGTTTAAAAAGGAAATAAGCAGTTCTCCCGTGAATAAAGGAGAAAGAATCCCATCCAGAATTGGACCGCCAAAAAAGGGAAAACATAATCTAAATAGGACTAGGAAACCGCTTGAGACTTGGGGGCCACAACATTAAACCCTAGCGGTCACCTTAAAACCCTAAAAACATGTATAAATACCCCCTCTGTTCATAAACAGGGGGTACGCGAGAGGTAGAACATAGAGAGAGGATCATAGTGCAAAGTTCTTGTAATCGTTCTTCTTCGTTCTTCATCTTGTAATCGTTCTTCATAGTGGATTTGGCTTTGTTGCTAAAGCAACAATCCCGTGGATGTTTCTCCAATCTTTGGAGTTTTACCACGTAAATCACTTGTTATTTCTTTTCAATCTTTAGTCATACTCAAGTATAAACCGCAATAATTCTAAAACGAATCATTGACTTGGTGACCATCAAAAATCACCGTCAACAAGGTTAATCTACTCCTAATCTCATCCATACATACATATCAATATATAATTCTCCATACACATGAATATCACAATAAAAGATATCAATCATAGACATATCAATGAATGGAACAATACCAAATCAAATCAAAGAACAATACATACATATATTAACATAAGTGTTGGTTTACAAATAATCCCACATGGGTTACACATCATAAGAAAATACAAAGAGATGAGTAATGAGAGATAACCCTTGAAGATAAGTCCTCCAAAAGCTCTCCATATCTATGAACTTCCATGGCTCGACACACGAGCCCTCATTCTCTTCGTATCTAATCCTCCATGGAAGGCTTTCCATGGAGGAAATCCTCCATGGAAGTTAGAAGGTTGCTCTCTCTCTCTTTTGTTGTGTAAGAGCTAAGCTATAGGTATTGGTTGTGGTTCTTGACACTTGAAAGAGAGGCAAAAGGATGAATATATAGGTTGGGCAAGTTTGGGCATGAATGGGGTGTGAAGAGACCAAAATACCCCTCAAAATATCATCATTTCAGCTGAGGGGGGCCTAGCGAGTTTGTCTCGTGGCTTCTTTCCTGCAGAGGAATTCCCGCGTGGGATTCCCGTGGCTTCTTTCCCCTGTTCCACGAGTTCATTCACGCGGTGATAACTCACAGGATCTTATGATAATACCTCGCAGCTTTGTTCCTTCTGTCCCACGACTTCTTTCCCGCGGAAGAATTCCCGCGTGAGTTTTCCGCTAGTTTGGCCCAAAGTTCTTTCCAGCAAACCAGAAGACTTGAGCTAGCTGGTCTTCTCCGCAGCTTCAGGCTCCCCTGCTTCGCAGGTTCTTTCCCGCGGTGGTTTTCCAATGTGGGTTTCCCGCGGCTTCATTCTTTCTGGTCCGTGGCTACTTTCCTGCGGAACGAACCAGCAGTAGTCTTCTTCTCTATATATTTGCCCTATTTTGCCCTCATTTGGTACAAACACCATCTTTGTGAGACATTTACCTGCGCATAGCTAAAACACATATTATATACACAAAGGTGCTCAGAAACAAACACAAAAGATAGAAAAAGGGAGCACTAAATGTGAACATTTGGAGTGCGATCAACAACCAACACACAGTGGCAACTCAATATATGTAAAATGTTACATATAATTGTCAATTTGATTAAATCCAATAAAAAAAAATAACTTGCAACATAACGTAGTATTCCCTTTCATTTGTTTAATGTTTAAATTTTAAATGAACATTTTTTATTTAATTTCTAAATTTTAAATTAAATAAATAATATTTTCAATATAATGATTAACTTTATAAACTAATCACGTTTATATGCTTTAATTTTGTTCAATAAATAATTATTCTTTTCTTTATTTTTTTAAAATTTTATGCAATTAAAAATTAATTATTTAATGGCTTTTTTATATAAATGACTAATAATATTTTTTTTCAAATTCATTGTTTCAATTTCATAGCTAAATTCTCACTTTTCGAATTTATCATTTTTTACTTTTATAACATCACGACGTTTTGTAATTTTTAATTGATTACATCATATATTGAATAATACATATTTATGAATTTAATAAATGTTCGATAAATTAATAACCTTATTCAAATTTGTGTATATATTATTTAATTTTTAATTTATATTTAAAAAGAAGAAGATTAATTTTAAATAATTTGCTATTGCAAAATATATATATATATATATATATATATATATATATATATATATATATTAAATATAAAAAGACTCGATTTAACATTTTTGTTTAAGGTTTCAAATCTATTGCAAAGTCCCATCCCCTCCTTGTCAATTGAGTTGAAAATGTATGGATGGTAAAATTACCTATGGGGACGGGCACCATGGGGACCAACACTTTTGGGGTGAGGATGGGTTTCGATTTGGTGGAGATGGGATGGGGATGGGGATGGGAATAGATAATAAAACCTGTAATCGTTATGGGGCGAGGATGGGCTTTATACTCCCCGCTCCGTCCCGCACCGCTTAAAATATAATCTTTGTTGTTTTTTATTTTTCAAAAACTTAGTTAAACTTATTTAAAAATAAATAAATAAATAAACTTAGTTAAACTATTAGATAATTAGCGTTTTGAGGAGATGCTAGATGGATATGAAGAAATAATTAGAGAAATAAATGCAACTATCAGATGATTAGCGTTAACAATTTCGAACATTTTGATTTCGAACTTTATGCTTAAAATAATTGAATTTACTTATGAGATTTATGTTTATGAGATGATTTTTAATAGTTTATTAGAATTATTTTATATATTATATCATATTTATTGGGTTATACACTTATACTGTATATTTTTTATTTTAATAAATAATTTTGATGAATGTGGTATGGTATTATAAGGGGATGGGTTTTCAAAAATTAAATTGCTATCCCTAGATTCTATGAAAAGGTACCTCCACTTCAACAATTAATATCGTTAATATAGGTGTGAGAAATTTACTAATGTGACACCTCAACTTCCCTATTTTTAGTAAACATTTTATAGTGGCATGTAATATTGTCATTTATTAACATATCGTAATATATAATAAATTTGTTTACATGAAAGAATGAACTTTATATTGCTACAAACTTTCTTATATTTCGTACTAATTTCAATATGCAATAATTTTTTTTCTTATATTGACATACAAAAATGTAAATGAAATATTTTATGGAATTAATGAAAGTATATTTTTATGTTAATTAATTAAAATAAAAATAATTATATAATTCTAAGATATGTATCAATTTAAATTGGATATTTTTGAAACTTTAATTGTGTAAAAACTTATATATATATATATATATCGGACTATTGACTCAAGTCTCAAGTGTCAAATTCTACCAAATAAATATTAGCATAGTTTGATATTTCGTTATATATATATTTTTTGATAGTACTATTTATATACTAGTTATATTAAAAACTTAAATTCCATAAATTATATTAACATTCATGTAGTTTATCATAAATGATATATTTTTTGTAGTTACATGAGGTCCCTTATTTGTATAAATGTAATCATTGATCGGCAATTGAAATCATAAGCAAGAGACATGTCTATTTTTTTTTTGAAAATGGAATTCATTAAAACGAAAAGGATTACACAGAAGTTGGGCAATCACCCAACACCAGACTCTCCACGGAAAGAGGACAATCCTCTAACCAGACAGATTCACCAACATAACCAAGGCCAAGCTTGGCGAGACTATGAGCCACCTTGTTGGCCGCTCTAGGAACAAAAGCAAGAGACATGTCTATTGAGTATGTACAATGCACCATCGTTGTGGTGCACCCATGGCACGCCCAACCCTTTGCGTCCGGCCATATGCAATTTGATCATTTTTTTTTTTTTTAAAAGAGAAACGATGTTTCCAAGACACGGCGTCCAGGAGGTCGTTTCCTGGGGTGTAGAAATTCATTATAAACAATATTTTTTATTAAAAGAGTAAACCTAAAATTTTACTCAAATGATGTTGTCAATGAGTTATTATCACCATACAAATCATGGGGTAATGTGGTGAATGATATGACAAAAGCAAATCATTTATCACATCATTTGAGTTGGTTTTTAGACTAAATTAACTAGCATTAGTGTTATTAAAAATGGTTGAGAATCAAGTTACCTGAATCCCCGCATACAAATCAATAATTAAAGTTTCCAATGATATGGGAACATTAAATTCCCCTGCCATGCTTCAAAAAATAATAATAATAACTTTTTATAACAGCTCATCATCCTAAAAAAAAAAAAAAATCTGGTTTCACCCTTTGCATCTTCTAATTCGTGTCACCTAAATTGATTTTTCCCATCATAAGTTGGATCACCTAAAATGCTTGAAGGTCTCGTGGATATGAAACTTCATCTGTCTAGCTCTAGCTATGCCTTGTCTCAAATCTCAATGTAGTTTTACAAAGATCATCTGCTAAAGGGCATATAGGTGAGGCATTTTATTTTATTTTTTTTCTGATTTGATATAGATATTCACCGGTAAATGTTCCCACACTATAAAATATCATTTAACAACTTGAGAAATCAAGTCTTTGAATTGGGCCCTGACAAGAAATAAATTGGGTCAGTGGGATGTTGGTTTTACAATAACATTTGGCTGCAAAAAAACATGCAGTGCAGGAGTTCCCTTGATGTTGTGGATACTAATAAAAAGTGCACTGATAAGAGATGCTTTAATTATTATTTTCAGATAATTGATAGGTGAAATTCCAGATTTTAGCCTTAACAACAAGATCAGAAGGGAACCAATAATCCCTCCCACATATTGTTTGATTCTCCAATCCCCACCAGGTTTTATTTTATGTTATATTAATCATACTAGAGGAGTATGTTCCTCCACATTGTTCTATGTGAACCTCTTATTTGAACACCATCCACATTCTATTAAGTTGGTTATATTTCTAGTTTCTATTATTAGTATATGTTTTAACAATTAGCTAGTTTTGTTATATTGTTACTAGATATGAGCTGGCAGTACTGGGAGTCATTGTAAGCCACTCTCATATATATATATATATCTTTTGTACGATTGCATTGGGAATAATAATCAAAGAAAGTTCTTCATTTTTCCCCTTTTCTCTGTTTTGTAATACAGCAAAATAAGAAGAAAAAAAAAAAAGCAAATAAAATCTTGCTAGTTAGCTCGAAATCAATTCTCTTTTGACTAAGAAACTGAGATTTAAAGGATCCAAAATAAAGAAAATTATCTTGTGGAAACAACAATGTGAAAGTTGTAATTTCTTTTGATGATCTTTCTTTGAAAAATGAAAAAAATAATAATATTATAAAAGTGTCATGGTTGGATTGGGTGGGTTCCAAAGTGTTTGGACCTTTTAGAGTTGAAATAGAAGCAAAGGAAGGGAAGAGAAGCTCACAACTCACAACTCACAAGACATAAATGTCGTAAGATACGGTTGCAATTGAAGCATAACATATTCCAAAAGGTAGCCTTATTGATTCCTTTCAGTCTTTGGTCTATAAATGAATGGCCACCTTCATCTTTCTCTACTTTTAGTCCAAGATTCTGACCTTTCCATGCTTGATTTGATCATAATCAATGGTCATGATTTGATTTGTTGTTTTCAATCGGTATCTGATTCTTAATTTTTGTTGTCCAATGAGATCAATGGCTACTATTGAGTTAGAAAGGCATCCATATGAGCGGTATATAAGGATTATACTCTAATTTACCGTAAAATCGGATGTGAAAAGGAATCCCATATGAGCAGTATATAAGGATTATACTCTAATAAGTCTTTGTACAGTCTGGATGTGAAAATGCATTCCATATGAGTTGTATGTAAGGATTATACTCTAAGTCACTGTAAAATCGTATGTGTAAAGGCATCTCATATGAACCGTATATAAGGATTATACTCTAATAAGTCTTTGTAGAGTCGGATGTGAAAAAGTATATAAGGATTACACTAAATTTAATCGAATACTATCCAATACAATACAATACAATTGCAGATCTACGTTTCCCAAACAAATATTAAAAATATCATTAAAAAATTATACATTTACTATTCATTTTTTATAAAAAAATTTATCTTTGCCTCCCTAAATATTGTATTTTAGTATTTTTATTTTTATTTTTAAATGTTGTATTTTAGGGCATTGGATTGTATAGAGTGCCAAACATTAGTAAATATGGCTCTTAACGACATAAAATAAAAGCATACATTGAGGGAAAAAAAATCTAGTTATTTTTGTGACTAGGTGTATTTATTATTTCTTTTTATTGTCAAGATTTTTTTTATTTTTTTTTAATGTAGTTACATAACTTACATTTAATTGGAAATGATTAAATTTACGTATTTATGCAACTATTATCAACAAGAGTTTATTATTATTATTATTATTATTATTATTATTATTATTTTAAAGAATCGTATCATAATTGGTTTAATATTTTATAAATGGCAGAATCAAATTAAAATATATTATCCACGGTTTTCATGTGGCATGACTAAATTCGAGGGATTTCTATACCAACTAAAACAAATGGGGCCTCAAACCAAAGATTAGATTCTTCATTTGACCATTCGTGATTCTTCATTTTTGTATTTTTCTTCCAAGTTATTCATTATTTATATAATACCTTATAATGCAATCCAAACTCAACACGATGTGAGAGAAGTTTGATATTAAATTTTGTTAATTATTAATATTAATATTCATAAAGAATATATTGATTCATTTTAAATTTTGTTAATTATTAATATTAATATTCACGAAGAATATATTGATTCATTTGAGAAAGATAAGTTTTTAATATTAATATATGCGTATTTCTTTTTATAGATTTACTCATGAATATGTGAACATCTGTTGTATTTGTGCTTTTATATATGTTGCCACGAAATTTATAAATTTTTATTTTCTAATTCATTGCATGAAAATGTTCCCAGAATAAAGAATAAAGAAAGCTGATTGAAAAACAAAGTCGAAACCTGAACCAAGACAAAGAATTGTTAACAAGATGTAAGTTTTTATGTCTCTTCACAAATCTTAGCATTGGATTCATTCAATAGCTAGATTTGATTCTTAAAAAAATATAATAATAAATAAATTGTGATTCTCTCTCCCAAGTCCTGGCAACGTTTGTGTTTGTATAATTGTATTGATGAAATCATGCACCCATGTGGTTTCATGGGTGATTTTGAAAGTTATTTATCATTTCATTTTACATGATTTGGTTATTATCCGTGTTAATCTATAACTATCTTTAGATGAATTTCTTTGTAACAATACAAATTTACAAAGAAAGAAAAACTGGATTTATTGTTTAATGGGAGAAAAGCAACGGCCTGTATTAAATTAAATTTATGTCATAAAAACGAATTTGTCGAAGAATGAAGATCCTGATTTCAAGTAAAAGGCAGCACAGCTTAGAAATTATTCTGACTTTTCAAAGTAAGAAGAAACAGCAAAGCAAAAGCCCACCACCTAAGTCACCTACCATATAATTTTGTGTTAGTAGGCCAATACAATGCTTTGAACGGGGAACCATGAGAATAAAATGGGTTGTATTTATTGTAGAGGAAAAAAGGAATGTATATATGTTTTGTTGCTTAGCAATATTTTATAGGTTCTTTTCACAAATATATGCTTGCTTCAATGTCTCCAAGACCGTCAATTCTTCACCAGGGGACTTCAATTATTAAATCTTGACCATTTCCCTACCAAGAGTTGTTTTTCTTCTTTCTTCCCGGGACCATCTTCTGAAAATAGTAATGAAATCCATTGGAATATGAGGATATAAAATGGTTCAAAACTCACCGATCAATAACAAACCACATTCAACCCCAAATAGAAGCACATCTCAACTTAACAGGAACAGTACTTTATCGAAAAGGCTTTGTAATTTTCACTTAAACCGAATAAAATTTTGGTCAGAACAGACACAATGTGTTTGATTTGCTCATAAACATATCACGTGGTACGTTAATTTTATATGATTTTATAGATGTCTCTTATATTTCTTATCCAGGGGCGAAGGTATTTGATAAGTAGCTTGTGGGCTGTAGCCCAAGCTAACTTTTTTGAATTTTTTTTAAAGTTAATACATATACAATTACATTTACTTCACTTATATAAGAGTGTAATAATTATATTTACTGCTATTATGTTATATTCTTACGAGATTACCCTTACTTTACAATTCTATTTAACGAACTAACCTAACTAAACACAAAAATGTAAAACACATCAGAATATCAGACACAAACAAAATACAACTTCTGAAAGCTAAACACGTTCCAAGCAGACAAAGTTTCACCTCTCTCAAAATTTCTTGCAAATTAAAAATTTTTCTACATGGAAAAGTGATTACGGATACCATTGATTTAGATTCCATATATAATTAATGAGTTCAATGCAATGAAACCTCGTAAGAAAAAATTAAGATAGTCCGTGACTATATTTGAATTGCATGTTTGTTTCTTATTTAGTTGTTATTTTTTAAAAGTTTATGTATTTTGTTTAGAATATGAATTTTGAGGAGTAAGGTTCATTATGTCCCCTCTTATCTAAGTGTATATTTAATTTTCAATTAATGTAATTTTCTCATATCGTCAATGTTCGTTTTTTTTTTTTTAATGAGTAGCCCACCCGACCATAACATCCTGGTTTCACCCTTGTTCTTATCGCATGATATGTTATGAATAGATTGATGCATTGTTTATAATAATAATGCACTTTCCATTGACTATTCATGTATAGTTACAATTGAGGAATAACATAGCTTTCATTCTTAATCCATGGTCTAAATTTATAATTGTTTTTTTTTTTTTAGGGGGTTAATTGTACTAATTTATCCATATTTGATTGAATCTAGCAAGATTTCAAAAAGATGTCCTAAATTAACATAAACACCCTTGCAATCAAGTCAATCCATTAACTTTAACGGTTGACTAACCTTGACCCATGGAAAACTAAATATACCTCTGATACATCATCCCAAACATAAAATATTTTTTAATTAAAAAGTGAAAAATCAAATTTAAAAAAAAAAAAAAAAAAAAAAACAAGATAATCATCTCGTGAAAACATCCTTAGTTCGCAGAGGAGCCTCCTATGCTAATTGCAGAAAGCTGATCTCTTCCAGTTAGAGGAGATCGGCAATGATCTCTTTCAGTAGGAGGAGATAATTAAAGATCTCTTGTTTCATTCAGCGGTGGAGATCCATCGCCAGTGGCGGTATTATTATTATTTTTTAATTTTGATTTTTTAGTTTTTAATTAAAAAATATTTTATATTTGGGATGATGTGATAAGGATATATTTAGCTTTCTAAGGGTCAAGGTTAATCAACCGTTAAAGGAAACGGATTGGCTTAATGGAAAGGGGTTTTTGTGTTAATTTATGGAATCTTTTTGAAATTTTTCTAAATTTAATAAAATAAGGGTAAGTTAGTGCAATTAACCCTTTTTTCAACATTTTTATTACAATTAGTGAACCAAACTTCACCCTACTCTGAATCCACGATCTAAATTTATAATAGTTTTTCAAAAAAGAAAAAAATAAATACAATAAATAAACATAATCCAAACTTCATTTCACTCACAAAACATCTTATACAATGACAAGAGACCTTATCCATCTTTTTGAGTAGTAAATTATAGAATAGGGTAGTCTTTTAAAAAATCTTTTAAACAATACAAAACTCAATAAAGTATAGGTCTTTTTCGGTGTGTAACCACCCACACATTGCACTTATCAATAAATAAAACTATAGAAGTATATTCATACCCTTTTAGAGTCAAACTCTTCTACACTATATGCTCCATATACACACCACTTATCACAAATATAAAACTGATTTTAATGAAAAGGAATTATTGCTTTTCCTTTCTGATATGTAATCCTTTTTTTTTTTTTTTTTTTGTGAAAGTTGTGATATGTTATCCTTCGCCTCTTTCAATCTCTCTTTTGTATACAAAGGAGTTGTGGCTAAACAAAAACAAGTACATAAAATTTGATGCACATACAAAAGTCTAACCTTTTCATGACCTTAACAAGACGTTGTTTATATGGAAAACATGTTTTCAGTAATAGTTTTTAAGAGGAGTAAAGCTAAATATCCCAAATTCTGTCACAAATGGTGTGGCACGTGAGGTGTCAATATCACATCGATCACTATATAATATTATGATTTATAAGATGCTGACACCTCACGTGTAACATCATTTGGGACAGAATTTAAAAATAAAAAATAAAAAATTAGAACATTTAGCATTACTCTTTTAAAAGGGGCTGCTTTGGCTTGACAATCAAACCCCTTTCCAACTCAGTATCTCAATTTACTAACAATAAAAGGTCAACTTTTTATCATTTTTTGACAAGACTTTCTCATTGCTTTTCTTGCTCAAATCCTTCTTTTGCCAACACAAAATCTTGGCTTTGTTTAATTGTTTCTGCTTTTGTTTAATCACTCTATTTCCTTAATTACCCTTCTAATCTTATCCATTACTCATGTCATTTCAACCTTAGTGTTAAGGTGAATTCCCAATTAAGATGAGACTTTAACAAAGCAAAGTAGTAGATGTGTAGCCTACATAGATTGTATGCCAAGAACTCGATAAGGGTTGTGAAAACTTTTTCAAATACAGACGAAAAATAGGGAACATGTCTTCAATTATAAACATTTCTCCAATTATTGCCTATAAGAATCTTGTTGAAATGAGATTGTTGATGCCTCTCTTTGCTGCATTTTGAAGCTAAAACTGCTCACTCCAAACCTAACCGAAAAGTTTAATATGTTCAATATGAGCGAAACTATAAATTTAGAACGTAATAGCATTCCGTATTTAATTGATAGAGACTCATTTTCCATGAATTGAAAGGTTTCATCACACATTCTTGATTTGGAAGATGTAACATTAGAGACACAAAATGTATAATAATAAAGTTGGTTAAAATGGCTCTCCCAGGTGGGGATTTGATATGGTAAGCATGTGCAGAGGATCATCTTAGACAATTAAAGATTAAAGAAAATCCCACATGGCAAACCAAACCCACATGCAAATAAGCTTATCTTTTGATGATCAAATAATATATCATAAGAAGAGTGGATGGATCATGGATATATCCAACATTAATTAAGAAAATTTAATTAGACATGAAATATATATTTTTCACTTTTTGCAGTTTCCATTTGCCACAACCCACAAACAGGTAGACAGGCACTGACCCACCACCCACTAAACCCCACCAACAAAATTTGAAGATTAATCTGCCTCTTCACTTTCTTAACCTTAACCACATAAAAAGAAACCCCAAAAGAAAAATAAAACCAGAACTTCATTTATTTTTTTATTTTATTTTGTATCATTTTATTTTCTCTTCTTCTTCTTCTTGAATTTCTCCTTTCTTGCAAGTGTCCTCTTCATCAAAGTCATCACTTCCTTCTTCTTCTTCTTTAGGAATCTCCAAAGCCCTTTTCTCTTGCTCTTCTTCTTCTTCTACTTCTTCTTCTTCTTCTTCAGTTTCATCTGAATTCTTCTTCTGTCTATTTGCACCATTTTTCACATTCCTCTCTGCTTTGATCTTCAAAGCCTCCAATAACTCCCTCACTGCTCTCTCTTTAATCCTCTTATTCTTAATCAAAACCTCACTAATGTCAGCAGGAGTCATCTCTGCTTTATCAACAACTAACTTCAACTCCTTCAACATCTCCTCCTCCAAATCACTCTCCTCATACCCCAAATAATTCTTAAACAATATCAACAACGCAGGATATGAACAAAAATTCATGAAATATGCATATCCATCCTCCCACTCCTCAGCAATGCTGGGTCCAGCTTCTCAATGTGATTGGTTGTGAACACAAAAATCCTCTCACTACCACAACAAGACCACAACCCATCAGTGAAATTCAACAACCCTGAAAGAGTAATTGAACTGTTGTTACCATCTTCACAACCAGAACCAGAACCAGACCCACCACATCTCATTTCAGGATCATAATAGTTTCTCGAACCCGAACCAGAACCAGAACCACCGTTGCTCTTCTTCCTGTTACTCAAACTAATAGAACAATCAATGTCTTCAATCACAATAATCGATTTTGAGCTCGTTTTCATCAGCAACTTCCTCAGCTCAGAATTATTATGAACCTCTGTCAATTCAAGATCATATATATCATAACCAAGATAATTAGCCATAGCAGCAATCATGCTAGATTTACCAGTACCAGGTGGACCATAAAGCAAGTAACCTCTCTTCCAAGCTCTTCCAGTCTTCTGATAAAAGACTGGCCATTAGCAAAACTTATTAAATCTTCCATGATCTCCATTTTCTTTTCTGGGTCAATAGCAAGAGTCTCGAATGTGCTTGGATGCTTGAAGGGTACAGATTCCCACGGATGTCCTCTGGAATCCAAAGACCCTCCTCGAGAATTCGTATACAAAAGCCTGTCTTGATTCTTCCTTCTGATATCGTTAGCTTTCTCCATTATAAATTCAAGATACAAATCAAGAATCACAGACTTGTCTTTTTTTCTGATTCTGAGAGTAAAACCTCTCTTCTCTTCAGGCATTGGACGCCATGAAAAAGTCTGAGCCTGTCTGGGTGCGACCACGTGTTCCCAGAGGACAGTGACGCCATTGAAGGAGTCGTATATGCAGTCATTGTTTGATAGACCGAAAGTGATGGCACTGGAGTTGAGAGCGCGAGTGAGACTCAAGCGGCTGCCGGAGATGGAAACAGAGCTGCTCAGGTAAAGCTGGACGGCGTTGTAGAGCTCGTTGGTGTTGACGCCGTCGATTTCAGTGATGTCGAAGTAGCAGTAAGTTGAGAAGACGTTGAAGATCCGGTTCAAGAGTTTGAGAAATGCGAAGCGGAGCTCTGGTGGGAAGATTACTTGGAGAAGGCTCTGGCAGAAAGCCAAAACGCCCAACAATGAAGCCAGAGAAGCCCAGTACTCTTTCATTGCTTTTTTAATCCCCCAAGAAAAAAAAAAATGGAACTGGGTTGGTGTGTTTTTTTAGAGAATTTGTGAGAAAAGATGGAGATATAATGTATGGAAATGAAAAATAAGTGATGGGTTGATGTGGTTTTGAGAAGAGAAGAAGAAAGTTTTAGGCTTTTTGGTTGATTGCTTTTGGCTTTTGGCTTAATTTATAGAAAGGGTTGCTGGGTTTTGGAATATTGAGAGATGGCTGTGTAGAAACTGTGAAATTTGGAGAGGGAGAGAGAAGAGGGAATAAAGCAGAAGGAGAAAAGGTTGAATTGGTGGATACAAGTACAAGTGAGGGGAGGAAAGGGTAGGTTGGGAAAAAAAACAACAAGGGGTTTTGGACTTCGGAGTTTAGAGGTGAGATTGTGAGAAGAAAAATCAGAGATGGGGCCAATTGTGAGAGTGTTTTTTTTAGTAGACTTTTGAGTGATTTACAGGGGTTTTTGTTGGACTTTTTGACTGTATCCTGCAATGAAAAAGGACTGTGTGAAATGAGAGGGAAATCAGAAAATGATGCTTCAAGATCTAGGAAAGTAACAATGATTCAATGAATGAGAGAGCTTCTGCTGAATTTGCAGGCAGGCCTGTCAAACAATTACAAATTTACAAGTAAGCAAACCAAATGACCAACTTGATTGAAATATTTAATTTTTTACAAAAAAAAAACTTTGATAGAGATATATGCATGTGATGTTTCAGGAATTAAATGCCCAAGAAAATGGCACATCCCCTCTCTCACTCCTTGTTGAATGTTCAGGTGGTGTTGTTATCTTCTCTCTGGTGCTTGCGGTGGAGTTCAAGTATCATGACATGCATTACTGATATGTGTGGAGACACCTCTTCCCCATATTGTGGGACTATATACATATATATATATAGGTGTGTAATTTCGACAATTATAAGTTAATCTATATAAACAATTGAATTGGTCATACATTTAAATATTTAATAAATAAAATTAAAAAGAATAAGGGCCTTGGATTTATCTCCTTTTTAAATTATGTATGCATGAAATCATTGATGCACAAACTTTATAATCATTAAAAGATATATGCTAAATTAGCAAAGACCGAAGATCATGTGGACCAAAACTTTGGTCTCTTTGTTTTGTGAGAGGTCAATAAAAGGATCAATTATATTACATATAATTTAATAGCAATCTTTAGTAATAATGATTCCGCACACACATTTTTATTTATATATATAAACCCCTACTAAAACTTTTATCGAAACCTTGTAGGTAATTCTCTAAACTACCACAAACACTAAGACCTTATTTGAATGGACTTACGGACATAAGAAAATAATACTAGCAACAAGAAAACACAATCAATCAAGAGAAATCAAACCATAACACAACATAATTTTATGGTTCACCAAGTTGGCTACATCCACGGAGGTCACCAATTTCACTGGATAATGATAATGACAAGATACAAAAGATTACCTCTATTCCGCAAGCCTTCTCTCTTCTTTTAGGTCCCTTTAGGTCTCAATCTTTCAACTCACAAGCACTCTTTGTTCTGGGGTTTTCCCTCTTAATGAATTAAAATGGTAACTCATTGAGCATCTCCATCCATTCTATATCTCTATCTCTAAAATAGAGTTCCAAAATGGAATATTTCCCTTAGATTCTATCTCAATTTTTTTACTCCCACTCATTCTTTATCTCTATCTCTAAAATAGAGTTTCAAATGGAATATTCCCTCCAGATTCTATTTCTAAAATATTTTACTCCCACCCATCTCTATTTCTATCTCTAAAATAGAGTTCCAAAAGGGAATATTCTCTCCATATTCTATCTCTAAAAAAATTTCATTCCTAAGTCCACCACACTCTCTATCTATATATCTATCTCTTTTCTATCTTAAAATAACTTATATTTTCATCATTATCTTTACTTTCTTCAAAAAATTATTTTATGTAATTTTATTTTTCAACTAAATTTTAACAATATTATTGAATAAATTTTAAACCTTTTATACAAATAAACCTAATTTTATTAGTGCATGAATTTGTTATAATTTTTTACTTTAGTTTTATCATTTAAATTTAGACTGATTTTCTCACATAATCTTACTTACCAAATTCTCAAATACAAGGTGGATTTGAAAGTCATTTAATGACCTTACGAAATATTAATGTCTTTGAGCATTTGTAGTTATCTTATGTTATGTTGCTATTATTTAAGTTTTTAATTATTTTTTTCCTTTGCTATCATTGTTTTAATATGTTTATGTTTATGTTATTGTAATTTTTATTTGGAAGTTTTAATGTCATTATGTTTCAGTCTTTATTTTATTGCTAACTTATATATATTAATATGCAAATAATATAAAGTATGGTAAGAATAAGTAAGTATTGGTAAATGAAAAATTATTAAATAAAAAAATTATTTATAAATATTCAATATTAGTCTTATTTTAAAGATCTAGATTATACATTTCTAATGGTATAATTTTTTGATAATAAAATTTATAAATTAAAGCTGATTATATATTAAATGAATTTAATTAAAATGTGAAAAGGGTATAAATGTCACATATTTATTTATAACTATAGATATGAGGGTAAAATTTGAATATAAAACTCTAAAAGTAAGTTTAGAGTTTCATATTTGGTAGTGTAAATTTAGAATACCAATATTTGAAACTCTACAAAATAAAAATCTTGAAAACTGGATTTTATAATAGGGAGCCGATATTGACACCCAAATATGATAAGCACACCCATATTTTAATAAAAAAATTAATTACAAAAATATCCCAATATGAATTTACCAATAAGGACAAATTATTTTAATTAAAAATAAACAAAATACTATTTACATCCATTAATTACACCAATTATTACTTGGTGATCATTTCTGCGTGAGTGCGATGTGTTCAAAGTTCAAACAGAGCAAGATGGGCTTTGCTTCAACAAGATAGCAAGTTTGCTGATTGGTAGAGGGTGAGAATACAGGAGACTTCCCAAGATTGCAAATTCAGTTCAGGTTGGTAAATGATGACTTACTATTAGCAGTCCTTTTAGTTGGATTACGTTATGTTTATCTTCAAGTAATCTATATTTCATGATTGCTTCTCAGGTTTGTGATGGTAGGAGGGATACCGACATAAGAAATAGAAAAAAAGGATGCTGATGAGTATGACCAGCTGCATTCCATGGTTAGTTCAACAAGCAGTATCTTACTAGTTTTAGTGCAGTTCATATCTGCCTAAGATCTCAGGCAGATATGCAGTTCATAATTTTTTAAGATAAAATTATGAAAATTTCTCTATGGTGATCATTTCTATAAGATCTCTTTCCATGCCAGTCAAGCAAAGTGTCCCTCTTGGGCAAACATTTCCATAGCAAGAAATTGGTTTGAAGTAGAGATTCTCGAAATTTAAGAATTTAAGAATTCCCGAGACTGTGTTTTTGAGTTAGGAACTTAAAAATTATCATTTGTAAAATTGGTGTATTAATAATTTATGAGGGTTTATAAATAAATTGTATTGAAATGAAAACATTCATTTAAATAAGGGTACTATTGGCATTAAGATGAGTGTTTATAGTAATGTTTTAATTTTAAATTTTAGATATGGGTGTACTTATAAGTATGGGTGTGTTTATCATATTTATGGGTGTCAATATCGTACCCTTTATAA
The DNA here is from genome assembly GCA_030490815.1 of Acer saccharum. NCBI lineage: Eukaryota > Viridiplantae > Streptophyta > Magnoliopsida > Sapindales > Sapindaceae > Acer > Acer saccharum. Next base: position 23,782,513 of record CM059871.1, read on the forward strand.
TATGATGGTAGCATGAGATACTCTATTTTAGAGTTCGTTAAGCAGGACTTGGGAGAGTTCTAAAAACATTATTATTGCATTCAACGCAACGAATTCTTTTGGTAACTCAAAAACATTATTGCATTCTATTAAATGGATTCATTTTCTAATTATATTATATGAAATTCACTCTTAATTTATTTATAAATGGTAATAAATAATTATTTGTAAGGATAATACAAAAATAATTCCACTATAAATTGCATTTCCTTATCCAAAATTGACACTCACCTTCTATGACGTTAGTCAACGGCCGTCAAAAGTAACCATGACCATGTCAAAGTGACGAAAAGATGAAACTACTCCTAAACCCCAAATTAAATAGATAAAAAATTTAAAAGCTGAAAAAAAAAATCATTTTTAAATGTATCTCCACCATCATTTGTGGAGATCAAATAAATTTTTAAAAATTAAAAACATAAAATCCCAAGAAAAAAAAATTGAAAACTGAAAAACAATTTTAAAAAAAAAAAAAAAATGGATCTCCACATCCATCTCAAGATGGATGGGATGGATGGTGGAGATTAAAATCTGAAAAAACAAAACAAACCAAAAACTTGAAGAAAAAAAATAATAAACAAAGCAAAAAGTGGAGATCCAATCTCCCGACATTGAATCTCCACCGTCCATCAATATTGTTTGCTTTCTTTTTAATCTCCACCGTTCATCTCAAAGATGGATGGAGAAGATCCATTATTTAAAAAAAAAAAAAAAAAAGTTTTCTGTTATCAAATTTTTATTTATATATATATTTTTTAATTTGATCTCAACCATCCATCTTGGTCAAAGATGAATAGTTGAGAGATCTTTTTTAAAAATTAAAAAAAAAAAAAATCTGATTTTAATAAATTAAGGGTAAAATGAATATTACCCTTGAAGATGTTAAACTTAACAGTCAAACCCTAATGTCAGGGGAGGTGAATGTTAATTTGGGGTAAAATTGTTTCTGAGTGTAAAAGGGCAAACTTCAAATATGTTGGTGCAATTGCTCGGCTTTTTTATCTTTTCTTTCGAATTTTTTTTTTTTTTTTTTAACCAGAAACACATGACAAAGCCCAATCATTTTTAACCTACTCTTTTGTATTATATGGCAAGAATGTGATGGAAGAAAAACAATGATGACAACAAACATGATGATTTGCAAATTTTAGTTCAAATAGTGTTGATGCCTAGATGAATTTTGTTTATAATTTTTTTTGGAAGAATGGAAAAGAAAGGTTTATATATTTTATTTATCTTCTTTCTTTTTAAAATAAATGTATTCTTTTTCTATTTTTACAAAATCAAAAGAATGTAAAAAAAATTAAACTTGGTAACCAAGTATACCTCGTACCCGGTTCGGAATCCAACCGGACATGGATAATAATATCCATACCAAGGCTCGGGTAAAAGCAACTTGGGTTTTACTGACAAATTTGGACGGTATGACGGTTAGTCGGCTTGGGCGAGTATGGTTGTCATTCCTATTATATAGTAAGAAACTTTATCTAATTACAACAAAGTTCATCAAAATCTAAAATTACAAATATGCCTCAAATACAAAATGCATGTTTCTTTGCGACAAACATCAACATGAACAATCTGAAATAAAATAGAGTAACGATGTTGGCATCCTTGAAAATTTGTATTTATATCTCATTAAAAAATTTAAATATTTTTTGTAAGTACACCCTACATATTACAAGATATGTCATCTATTTTTTTTTTAATCTTAAATATGTCTTTATTTTATTTTGAAAAAAAGTTATTAAAATATTATTATATTTTTATTTTTTAAAAAAAAATTAAAAAGAGTGCACGACAATGGCCTTCTCCACTCCATGGACATTTGGGATTTTGAGTTCGGAACAGACATGGATTTTGGGTTCATTGTGGAAAATATTTCAGAGTTTGTTGCCTCAGTATTCATACGGGTGATTCTGATGACATTAAGAGCATGGTGACAACTGAATCACCAATGAGTGGGTGGGAGACGAATTATTTCAGATCTGTAGGAATTGGTCATTTTTCTTCATTCATCCATTTTAGATTTCAGTTTTTGATAACTAGTACAATTTATGTGGGAGTGAAAAGTGCTCTGAAGACCTATATTGATATGAGAATGCTTGTGGATTTTATTAAAGACCTGATTAAAATTTTTTTTGGTAGTTTCAAGGGAGAAGACAATCTTCTCCCACTTTTCGATCTGAATTTTTGTTTTTCTTTATAATTTTATAATTTTATATAATTTTTTTCTTTAATTTAGTTAGTAAGTAAAATTTGAAAAAAAAAACTGTCTTAAAAAAATAATATCTTTTTGATTAAAATGTAAATAATTTGATTAAGTGTATTGAATTCTAAAAATATATAAATTTGGGGGGTATCATACAGTTTCAAAGGAG